>OV651823.1:24819455-25319455 GCA_927349885.1 Psylliodes chrysocephalus | reverse complement strand
ATGTTAAACAGAAAGAGTTTGTTTGCCTTCGTCAACCCAATAAATTTAGTGAACGCATAAAATGTATTTTAGTTAAAAAAAAAAATCGCAAAAACTTACTATATTTTGTTAAAAAGCACACGACTTTTTTCATTTAAATGACTAATTGACAATAGGCGAAATGATGAAATCGACCTGTGAAACAAAATTGTTAATAAAGGTGAAAGGATTATATATAGGTAAGGGTACTTACTGATATAACATTACGGAACAAATAAGTGGTTTTATGCTCGTCACAAAATGGAAATTTTTATAAGGTTTATTGCAGGTAAAAATTCGTCTCGTCACAAAAAGGCGATTTTAAATCAGATACTATGTCTTGAATATGATTGACTACACTGATATAAATCAAAAACAATGACGTCATATTGAATATTGTCTTGAAATAGTCAAGTTTAACATGACTACAGTAAAAACGTGGTCATCACAGGTATGAAATGACAAATGTAAAACTTTTACTTTTTAATTATTAAATCATTGTTTGGTTGTGTTATTTGTAAAATAGAAAGAAAGATTTACGAAAGGGAAAAGTAAGACAATGGTGACGATAGGGTATCAGGTTAAAAAAACAGGTATTTTTATAAAATAAGCTCCTTTTTTTGTAGAGATCTAAAAAAAGGTCCTCCGCTTATATTTATTTAAACCATCAGATTCCTTTTTCTGAGCTTCAAAAACAGGTCAAACATTGTCAAAAATATCATTATATATAACTTTGAATTTAAAAAACGTAGCAATAAGGTAAAATGCGGAGCATTTTTGTACTTTGGCGTAACGCGTGCCAGCAAGTTAAAAAGCGGGACAATTACGCCTAAAGCGCGACGTCTGGCAACCCTGGCTGAGTACCTAGATATGGATGCATTTAAGGTTTCTGCAAATGAAAAGCCAATATATTTTCAAGGTAGGATTTATTAATGAACATGGCTAAAGTTTTGATAAAAAATCAGAGGCCAAAGTAACTATAATACCAATTTTCTCTTCATCCATGATCAGTAAACAAAACAAATATTTATTTTTTATCCCTACAAATTCAAAAACAAATCATACTACTATTACATAACACACAAACAAAAATTCATGATACCTGCCAATGTTATACCCATTGTGAAGTTAGTGTCAATCAAAGAGGTTAGAAAGGGTAGAGGTAACATAGGAAGCATTTGTCGCTGCGCAAATTTTGCCAAAACCGAAAAACTGGGTGGAAGGAGTAGGGAGACGTTCTGGGCCGGACTTAAATATTTGTATTGTAGTACCTAATTTTGGTGGGTAACTAAAAGATGAAAAATTATGAGACGTTTTTTTGACTTTATTTGTTAGCACGATTCATGTATGATGAGGGCAATAACACTTATCAATACATAACTAGCTAAGGGCCGATTCCACCGTTGTTTCAAACGAAGTTTAAATTATTAAACGAAGATTAAAATGACATTGTTAATGTAAAAATGTCATTTTAAACTCCATTTAGTAATTTAAACTTCGTTTTTGTTAATATAAAAATGTCATTTTAATCTTCGTTTAGTATTTTAAACTTCGTTTAATAAAACGGTGAAATCGACCCTAAATAAAAGTTTATAAAATTATTGCAACAAAATAGCTGTTGAGACAATAAGTTATCGAAACAGCCAAAGTACTTTTTGCTCGAATTACACACAAGATTTTTTGTACGATCACACCAAAATAAAATAAATAATTAATTTATTAGAAATGGGTTACCTTTTCGTTCGTTATAATATTTTAAGTTTATTTGACAGGCCTACTCTTCGAAGAGAAAAAAATGTTTTGGTACTTATATGCCGGTAATTATTTATGATTTAATTATTTACCGAAAATACCGTTCATTGAATTAAAATATTAGGAAGTCAATTAATAGTTATTTATGTAAACAGTTACGAAATGCCTTATTTCGTGTAACGAGTAAATATTTGCGGAACGAGCGGAGCGAGGTCCCGAAAAATGAACGAGTTACACAAAATGGCATTTCGTAACGTATTTACATACAAGATTTTTCTAATTTTGACTTGACTATTTATAAAATTGTGTTGAAAAATGACTCACCATAATTCTTCTGTAGGTACTTCCAATCAAATAGTTTAGAAAATTGTTGTATTTGATTGCCCTACGACGTTTTTTTTTTTTCAATAGTAATAATAAAAATAAGGGACATGTGCAGTGTTGCCGATCTAATTTTTGACATTACCAGCGAGAAATTTGAAAAAAAACATTTTTACCCTTTATCCTTAGGAGTACGTCAAAATTCTACCCCCAACATTTCTGGGCCGTTTTCAATAACGGTGTTATTTTAAAAAATAAAACGCAATTTACAGCTTTTCTTTTTGTTGTTAAATGTAATGTCATATTTTCAAATGTGAAATGTCACTATTCATTGCCTTTTTTTCGATATTTGGTTTTTTTCGATATTTCGTTTTTTGGATATTTGGATTTTTCGATTTTTAGATTACTCGATTTTTCGATTTCTCGATTTTTCGATTTCACGATTTTTCGATTTTTCAACTTAAAAACCAAAAAAGAGGCAGTTTTATTTATTTTCATTTCGTAACTGGTGACATAATCAACTTTTCGTAATCAGTTGCGTAATGTTCTACTTTATGCAACTGGTTGCATAAAGTAGATCGTTTTGACACTTGCTGCGATTACAAAATATATTACTTTATATGTCAAAAATGCAGAATGTAAATTAAATGGATAGATCCCATATTATTATAGAGCAGTGTTTCTCAAACTTTTTTGGCGACGGTACCTTTTTGAAAAGCGAAATATTTAACGCAGCCCTAAACACTTAAAACACATAATTTAAAAAATGTATTTCAAATGTTTCTTTATTTTGACTCTCATTTTGACTTTCAATAGGTAAACATGATAAAAAAATCGGCTTTATATTATGCTCCGATTTCACATATTCAATTTGATAATTGTAATTTGACAATATTACTGCCCATCTACGTAGTCTGTTGGCTGAAAATTGGGGTATACATTTAGCTGGGTTAAAAATAGTTACCAGAGGTAAGTTATCTGTAACTAGGATAAAGAAATGTCCATATAAATATTCATTAAATTTATTTAAGCCAAAAATTATTGCAAGGACCTATTTTTCAATTTGGGAATATTTTTGTTCGGACTTTGATAAGGTACGCGAAGCAGAAGCTATAGATTTCTCAATATTTTTTTCAAAAACATGACATATCATGGCCCTTATTCCCACATTTGATACATCTACGAATAATTTAATCGGCAACTCAGGCTGAAAATGCACAAGATCATCATTTGTTGTTAATTTATTTTTGATTTATTCAAAAGATTCCTTGCAAGAATTATCCCAAATCCATTTCACCCATGAAAAATAAAATTAAAAAAAGTCCTAAAGCAAAATCATATCCTCCTTCCTCTTAGTGACTTAAAAAAATTACTTCTCAAAAAAAAGTCCTCAAGCCAGGTCCCTCCATTTTGTGGTGATAGAACTGTTTTTTTTTATTGTAATTATTTTCTTCGCGAAGCCCTCACACTTTGAGTAACACTGTTATGAGAATTACTAAATAAATAGTTTTGAGAAAACTATTGAAACCAGTTGTCAAGTTTGAAACGAATAAATTGGCAATGAAATTGATATTTTTGTATTTGATTGTATGTTTCTCTTTTCACTTCCTAAAAAAAGATTCCCCATGAAACAAGAAATAATAAACAGTTTATAATAATAACCTTTATTTGCTACTTATAACATGTACCAATGACCAAGTCCGATTCTGTTTATTTTCAAATCAACAAATATGGACGTCGACAGAATCCTTAAAAATTAAATATCTCACCGAAATAAATGTAAGTTTCATTTATCTCCGTCACATTTCGCAGGTTTATTATAAATAAAGCTTTTTACAACACATCTTGGCATTTTCAACGTTAATTTCCAAAATTTTAGTCACTAAAATACCAAATTAATTCTCGTTGACACATTAAATTTGGATGGACAACACTCTGACATGTGATGTTCTCAACTGCGATTGGTGGGTGTGAATAATTTCGAAATGGGATTATGCGCAGTATCTTATGTTCCATCTAAGGTTTGTATAATCTAAGGTGTCAATATAAACCAAACATTTTTAAATCAGATTATTAGAACGTCATTATAATGACGTAATAACCTTGACCACACTCACCACACTTGACTTGGTCACATTTCTAGTAACTGATTTAAACTCGCCTAAAACGGGAAACATTTTGCCTGAAAAAGGTCGCGTCACAAAACGGGACGGCACAAAATAGGAATATACCCATTAAATGACTGGCTCAATGACAAAAAGTCCAAGCCAAAAAAATGGTATCAAAGGTCCATTGCTTTCTATCTTCTTTGTAAAGTACTCCAACAATTTGAGGACAAATTGTCTATTATCTCCACTTATCACGCTTCCAGGCATATTGGTATTGAAACATAATGACCAAAGAATTTCACTGTTTGAAAGGAAACGTCAAATTGGCAAAATTGTCAAAAGAAAACATACATATCGGTAAATCGTTCGTTATAGTTAGATTAGACATAGGCCCGTATATTCCTTGTTTTAATAGCATACGTTCATGCATAGAAGTAGAATGCGTTTAGGATATAAAAACAATAACAATATTATTAAAATAGATTTCTCGAGGTTTGCGCTAAAACAATATTTTCTCTTTATTCACTTGTTACAAAAATAACTATTACGTTACTTTTATTTTTATCTTTATCCGATTTTTTTTTTTAAATTCCGTAAATAGGAATCGACTTTGAAATCGACTTTTTAATTGATTTGAAGGCGCCTTAGAAAGAGACAGGCACACTTTTAGTTGCGTTTGGGGAGTTTGTGAAAACAAATCTAGGTCAAAAATAAGAGTGAACAAATCCATTAAATGTCTACCATATGCCGAGACTAATAAGGCGAGTTTCTATTTAAATCGATTAAATAAAGCGACATGTGTGTGCAAAATCAACACAAATATAGGTATTAAATAATTATGTAGTTGTCACGTCAGGCGAACTGAAACCATTTATTGTGTTTCTAAATAAAGCGTTTCCTGGAATATCAGTTTACCCGTTTAATTACTTGTTACCTATTAATTACTTAAGTACAGATTTTAATTCTCTGATAATACGTAAATTGTTTATTTTTGTAAAACCAAATTAGCATAATAATTATCACGGTAAAACAATATGTTTAGATTATAGACATGTGCTTAAATTACACAAAACTAGTAAACATACTTGATCGATTTTAATGGAATCTTCCTAGCAAAAATGGACAATTCCGGAAGCAGAAGTGGATGATTAAAACGCACCTGATATTTTGCTTGCTGCTGTCAGTGTCAGTGAATATTATTTTTGGAGTCACAGTTTATTGCTAAAGAATCAGTTAGCTCACTCGGACCAGTTGAAAGTTCCAAAATAACATCCACTCCAGGGATACAAATTGAGGATACGCAGAAGACTGCTGTTTTATTATAGGCAGTTGTCATATATTGTATTATCCGAGTTGCGCAGTGTATAAACTGGAACATTGAGATCAAAAGTGCCGACGCAGAGTGAGCGATCTGATTCTTTAGCTATAAACTGTGGCATAGGAATCAAAATGGCCGCGCCCTATGTTGGGCGTGTCGGACCTCTCTCTAACCGTATAGTAATCAAAGTATGTGGGGTGAAAAGTGTGTGACGCATGTGTCGCGCTTTCGTGGAAGATATGTAGTGCATCTGAGTCACTACAATACTTTTATTCAAACATTCAATCATGCTCGGTGGTTCAGAAAATCAATTTCTTCTATTTTAACGGAACATGCTGATCTAAATCGTAAAACCAATTCATTGTAGAGGAGACACTTCTGCTAAACCGTTTTAAAAGACCTATCAGGTTAGAGTTTTAGATTTGATCCCTTCCTACTCCATCGCCATTTTACATTGTAATAGTTAAATTATTCGTACGTTTTATACTTACTTTTCTCTCTCTATTTAATATATGTCCCAATACTAGTGATGGTTTTGTACCCATATTCCAATTGGATGGATTTGGACAATATTACGAGTATATGAGTATTTAATGAGTAATATTTAAGTGTATATCTTTGTGTAAGTAATTTTTACTATTAATTGTTTCTCTGCTACATTTTTGTACTGTTTTTGCATTACAGTCTGAAGATGGCCTTATAGACCGAAACTAATGCCGACAACAAGTTTATGATATAAATATTATTTATGGTAATGGTTTAGAGTCTTTTCTTATTTCATAAAAACCGATCACATTTGAGATAATAATAATGATTTTATTTGTTGTTATGCAATTGAATCTAAACTTACCGAAAACTGTTCCAAATTGCTCATTTTTTCACAGTAATCGTTCTCAACAAGCAAATCCCGATTTCCATAGCGATTCCTGAAATTATAGCAAAAAAATTATAATCAATAAGTAGATGCTGCATGAAAAAATAAACATTTTATGATGACTCAATAATTTTTTTTGTTATTTTCTTTGTGTATTGGGCTATTATCTTTCACAAGGTTGCGCTTATTTTTATTATCAATTTCTATTTTTTGTATCAAACATGTTTTTTTCTTTGTTTTATAACATAAAACGTTGATACCGCAAATAATAGTTTGTCACGTACATACTTATTTAAATATTTAAAATCATAATCACAAATTTTGTTGTCACGCGTCGATTTCTAATCATATAAACTTATTTGATATGAAACAACTTATAAAGGTTACCTATGTATGCTATTTATTTGATTTAAATAAATTATTTCCTTTAAATCGCCCCAAAAGGACTATTTTGGAGAACTGCCTTAAAATACTAAATATTGTATACAGGGTGATCAATTCCAGAGATTTAAATATAAATTATAGATAGAGTCCAACTCCACATTTTAAATTTATTTCATAAAGTCACATCATACCAAAATTATGTTTTTTTAGTGGAACACCCTACATGTTATCTCGAATTTGACTTTGGCTTATTTTCCCCATTCCGGCAATATAGGGTTTTATCAGGTTTTACAAGGCACTTTTAAAGAAATTACCACTTTTATGTGAAAATTTTAATGAAATCGTCACCCTGTATTATTTAGAATCATCAATTGAGGGTTAATATCTAAGGCCAAAATAATTTCGTAGTAGTCTAGTTTTGTTGCAACTCATCATGTTTTTGATATCTTTCATTTTGTATACAAGGTAACCCAAAACTCACGACCATGATTTTCTCGGTTATTTCAAATGAAACATCTTATATCACTTTCATAAACTACTTACAAAATACTTTAACTTTTGTTAAGCATTCCCTATACCTAAATGTTGCAGCCGTAGTTTTTTCGATTTTTAATAATAAAACGATATTTTTGGTAAATACTCAAAGTTTCGTAGCGTTGACAATTGACAGCTTGAAAAACACGTTAATTATAAATAATCTAAAAATAAAAATACAGATTTTTTAACAAGACTATCATTAATACTAACAGCTATTAACTAAACAAAAATAGTACTTAGAACAAAATAATTACAATAACTGTTTAAATTGACCTTCCATTACATTAAAACAGAGTTGTATCCGATATTCAAATGACCTCCCCACATTTCTAGCCTTTGAAATACTAATATTTTGGAAAACAACCCTAATTCTATTTTCCATGTCCTCTCTTGTAGTAACAGGTATTTTATACACCTCATTTTTCACATACCCCCACAGAAAAAATTTAACTTTTGTTAGATCTGGCGATCCAGCTGGCCACTCAATTGGTCTTCCCCTACCTATTCATCGTTCTCAAGTTGACCATAAATTACTGCAATTATGATGTCTTGAAGCCCCATCATGTAGATACCACATTTGCTGACGTATTAGATTAGCTTGCCAACCTTGAAGAAAGATTTTTCCCTTCACTTACCTTAAAAATTTCTACTTTTATGAAAAAAATCGATCCCGTTTAGGGATACCACCTTTTCATTCCTCAAATCCCGGACCTTTGTTTTAAAAAAAGTCAGCTTTTAATTTTATAAACCAGGCCCTTCTGTCCAGCTTCAAACAAAAAAAGTCCAAGATCCTTAGTCTTTTTGAGTTAACTTTTCCCTGTTTGAGTTAACTTTTCTCTTTTTCCTTTTTTTATTAAAAATTTCCGCAAAACGGGAAATTTGCCTCCGGTTGACAACACTGGATTAGATTTGATTAGGACTTTAAACTTTCAGTATTTGCCAAAAATATCTTTTTATTATTAAAAATCGAAAAAACTCTACGGCTGTAACATTTAGGTATAGGGAATGCTTAACAAAAGTAAAAGTATTTTATAAGTAGTTTACGGAGTGTTTCATTTGAAATAACCGCGAAAATCGAAAATCATGGTCGTAAGTTTTGGGTTGCCCTGTATACAAAATGAAAGATATCAAAAACATGATGAGTTGCAACAAAACTATAGTCTATTTTTATGTATGAGAGAGTATTAAAATAATAAAGCGTTCGTAATCCATAGGCGTATCACTTCTTCTAATAGACAGTTAAAATATTTTTTGAAGTTATTCCTCGAGTATACACTTATATTTTCACCTAATTAACCTGCTTATAACTTCTAAACAGCTGAAGGTAAAAAAGTGCAATTTTTTCTAAAATGTTTAATTTTTCCACAAGGTATGTTAAGAACATTGTGTCAAACGGGTTATGTAGGTATAATGGTTTAAACTTTGACTTTTAAACAACGTTACGTTCATAAATAATAATTTTAATATAAAAACTACTTCTTACCTACAAATCCAAATCAGAATCGAAATCAGAAGATGAACTGTCGCAGCCAATATTTACAATGAGTGGCTCGATCATTTCATCAGTAATATTGTCCAACTTCCACATTTTCTCTTTTTCTTTAATCGTATGATTTACTGCCTTTTCCCAGTTTTCAGGCTTCACATTATTTACAGCCTCCAAAAACAACTGTTTAACACCACTCATTTTAAAAGAATTATTTTTTCTTGAAACTTCTCCCTTTATCTGTGCCCATATCAGTTCAATCGGGTTTACTTCGCAATGATATGGTGGTGATCTAACCACCGTCATCCCACGATTTTTTGCAATTTCATCAATCTCATATTTTTTTAATTTCTCTTTATGAAGGGAACACAAATGATACAGTTCTTTTCTCACAGAACCGGGATGGAACTTAATATTCTTTGAATTTAGCCAATTCTGTAAATCTTTTTTTAACCACTTGGTTGTGGGCATTTTTTCTATAAGTCTCGAGTGATAACTTGCATTATCCATTACTATTATACAGTTCTGAGGAAGAAGATCTATAATTTGTTCGAACCACTCTTTAAAGACATCAGCATTCATGACACCGGTACGAGTGAATAAGTCAATAAACCACCTTTAACAAAACCGTTTGAACTACCGATGTGTACTATTATTAGTCTGCGCCCCTTTCCTGATGGAGGATTTAAACCAGTAGATAAATTATTTAAAAAAAGCCTGTCTTCGACTTGTAACAGTTTCATCTTGCCAAAATTTATTTGGTTTATGTCCCTTGTTGATTTATGTTTCATCTAAATAAAATATATTTCTTCTTTGGTTTCTAATTTCTTCTCCATACTACAATATCGCTTCTTTCTATTAAAATAGACTTTCTGGAATACTTTTTCCATAGAAAACCTATTTCTTTTAAAAGTTTCCATAGTGTGCTTCGACTCATTTCAGGGTAATCCTTATCATCTCGAACCGTGGCAAGAACTTTGTCTACTGTCGGAAATTCTTTTCTAAAGAAGAACGCATGCACTTTCCTTCGAAGTCTTTCTTTCAAAAGATTTTCTAATTGAAATTTTGGTTTTCCTGGAGCTTTACGTGGTGTTTGAAACTCGCCACATTTCTCTTCCTTAACAACTCTGTAAATCGTAGATTTCCCAACACCAAGCGTACTACTAACTAATTCCACTGTGTCATCAACACTTTTACATAAATGTTTGTCTGTAAATAATTTAAAACAATTAAATATTAATGCTTTTTCATTAACTGTTAAAGGACCGATTTTTTGTCGTTTACGCGGCCCTTCCAAATTTTCCATGATCACACTAGAATTCACACTGCACCTTGCAAGTTGCAACTAAACGACATTTTGTAAACTGTCAAGAATACACAACTTGGACCTCCTTACTAAATGGAAAACTTATAATCGGTGAAATTTGTTGGGAAGGTATTTATCTACTTATAATTCGATTACTGTAAGAAATTCTTGGAATTAAAATAAAACAAAATTTGCAAATAGGTACTTATTGAAAATAATCTTAAGATACGGCTATGTAATCTTTAATACACAGGGCTTTTGGCCTGTCCAAACCTTTTTCTATTATTCTGTACAGCTTATGTTTATAAAGGACCAATAAAAGACCCAAAACTTGTAATAGCTCAGGTACATTTATTACAATTTTAGGAAATATTTAGATTATTCTGTAAAAATATTTAAAATGACCGTACTAAGTTTTGCATTAGAAATGCTGTTTTATTACTCTCTCATACATAAAAATAGACTAAGACTACTACGAAATTATTCTGGCCTTGAGATATTAACCCTCAATTTTTGATTTTAAATAATACACGATGACGATTTCATTACGATTTTCACATAAAAGTGGCCATTTTTTTAAAAATACCCTGTAGAACCTAATAAAACCCTATATTGTCGGAATGGGGAAAATGAGCAAAATTCAAATTCGAGATAACATATAGGGTGTTCCACTAAAAAAACATAACTTTGGTATGTTGTGACTTTATGAAACACCCTGTATATTACAAAATAATTTTAAAATGTGGAGCTGGATTCTATCTATATTTTGTATTGAAAAGTTTTGTTCGTATCCCTCAAAACAACGAAGATATCAAATTCCGGAATATAAGTTGATCACCCTGTATATAAATATTTGCCAGATAAACAATATATGAGTATATTCTCACTTGATTATTTATCTCAAAGTTAGCGAATATTTAATATTTTAGACAAAATTGGGGAAATTGGAAATACATCCACTCATTCTCAATTCGTCCAAAGGAATACCCTTCAATACTTCCCTTAGAAATTCCTACATCAATTCTGGTAAACTAGTAGTAATAGTTCATTACTATTAGCTGACTGGAAACAAAACATTTGATATACATGTTTTTTCCTATTGATGTTTTTATCTCGAATAAAATTCGTACTGATAAATAGGATGAAAATTTATTAACTAATCAGCAACAGGTTAAGGTCAATTCATTATTATTCAAAGATTTTAAATGGTTATAAAACGGATACAGACAAACAAAAAAATTTGTTTCTACAGGGTGTCTGTAAAAGGTCTTTACAAAAACATACCACATATTCCTTAGACCAAAATAAGTCGATTTAAGTAAAATTACCTTAGTACAAAGTTGCTTCGTTTGGGCTCCAGAGGGCCTTGAAGTTACAATTTTTAAATCGTTTTTCCCATATAAATTTAAAACGGCATATGCGATTTTGCTGAAATTTGGTATATTGGTAGAGTTTTATATGGCAAAAAAAATGGTATTAAAAGTTTGTCCGATAATAATACATAGGCGTAGAACTTGATTTTTTAAATAATTGTACCTTTAAAAATTCTACGCCAATGGAAGAAAAGGAGTTTGAGTATGAAATTTAGATTGCGCAACTCATTTACTTTAAAAAAGGTACTCTTGATAAGACTCGATTACTCTCATGGTTTTCGCTAAATTTCTGTTTTACAGACACCCTGTATATAGCACCGGTAGGAAAAAATTGAAATTAACCCTTGTAGAAAAAAAATGGAAGAATTTGTTACAACAGCATTGTGAATATAGTTCTTATTATTACGAATAAATAATTTGTGTCTGATTCCAAAAAAATATAGTCTACCTTCCAAGAAGTCAAAATCGAAGTTTTAATTTTAAACTTTCCTTCTTTTTAGGAATAAAGATCTGATGTGATATAAGATCGGCTCTTTCGGTAATAATAAAAAAGAAGCTCTAAAATCTAAAATTATTTAAAAACACAAAAACTCAGAGGCGTTATAAACTCATTCCTAATCTAACCTAACCTTTAATTAGGCATTCCAAACAAATGAATTGCCAGTGGGCAGGTTTGGTAGATCTGACGGTTGCGATATACGATGTATTCTATCTACAATACGTAAAATCATGAATAATGGATTACATTTAAATATTTTATATCGAACACTATAAAAATATTAATTAAAAAAAACTGCTTGTACATTTTTTTAAAAACTGGCAGGATTGACGACTGATATTTCGAATAAAAATAGCGTCCAAGATGCAAGACTATGTCGCTACCCCCCTTAGATATACGAGACCTTCCCACTGGCAGGTATTGTTTGACAGGTCGTTGGAATGCCTAATTGAGCAGTAACTTTTCAAAACGCATTATGTCATTGTTGCGGTTTCGGATTTATTTCACTTATACTTCTGTAAAGTCAGAATGCATGAATCAAATAGCGTAATATCCCTATATAATTTGAGTATAAAATATTTGTTTGTTGTTTCTGAAAAAAACATTTTATGGAGATAATGGCTGCGTTCGTCCGCGCCATTTCAAGGAGCGCTACAAAAGTAGCGATCACTTACGCTACCTGATCGATCTTTATGTACGGATGAACCTGTTTAAAAATGACATTTGATTGTGGTTTATTCATTTTACTTTTGAGTTGAATGTCTCTGGTTGAAGATTTGTTTGTTTATTTGTGGTTTGTTTATTTTTCAATTGCTAATATAACCCTACTAGTCACCAAGCAAACCGTGGACGTAAGTGCGTAAGACATATCAGTGATCACCGATTAGACATGGGTAACGCAGCGCTGCGTTGCGTTATTGCGTTAACGCAGTTGTATGCGTTATGAGCGTTGATACACCAGCTGTTACTGTATCAGCGCAACGCAATTTTCGATTGAGTCGAAAGGATCGCGAGTTGTTGGTGCGCCATGCGCCAGGCACTGATTGCGTTTTCCGTGACGAGTTGAAATTTTTAATTTACGTAATTGATGCAACTCGTAATGTAGATTACCCAAAATCTATCAAGTAATTATGTTCTTTGCAACATGTCACATCATTTTTTGTAGGATTGTAGGTCGAATTTTGTGGATTTTAACCTTGTACACTGTCAGTTTTTAGTTCTTCCCATTTTGATTGGCTACTAGTATACAAAAGTTATATCCTTTTTATATAAATTGAAATTTTTGTATTCTTTGTAAAATCCGAACACAATGAAATAAAAAATGGGAGCATTACACTGTTATATTTTCGTTTATTTTTAAACATATAATTTAGTTAAATTCCCAATTGCGTTATTGTCTTGAACACGGTTTGACCCTTATAAAAGGACAGCCCGCGCTGAATAACACCGGTATCATGCGATACACCGAGGTGCATCGACTTCATTCGGCGCAGGCAGTGGTGTGACGCAATAACGCAATTGCGTTAACGCAATGAGTTGGCGCAATAGAGTGCGCCGGAGTTAGTGTATCAACGCAAAGAATTTTAGTGCGTTACCCATGTCTATCACCGATCAGACGTAAATAAAATGCGCTACTTTTAATGGCGGCCGCTCCTTGAGCGAAATGTCAAAATACACCGTTCATACGTGCCACTCGAGAGCGCTACCAGATCGATCAGGTAGCATGTGGCGCGGATGAACGCAGCCAATGATTCAAGAAGGAATAAAATAAAGGGTATCAGGATACAGATTAAAATAATGTTATACTTACTCCAGATACCTTCTCCAGGACAGCATAATTATGTATCCTATTATGGAGATAATCAAGAACACCGCAGCCAATATGGCGGCCAACTTTCCTGGTACTATCCCAACTGGCTTTATCTCAGATTTAGTACCATTAACATTGCCATAAAATTGGTCAAACAAATATATTTTATCTATAATTGTATCGTATAATTTTGATCCTGTGGTATTCTCTGTGACTTTAGTATCATTAGATTTTTCTAAAGTATAAACCAAATTATTACCATCTTCTGTTGGCAAGAAGATTAAACCGCCTATATCTTCAGTTTCTTCTTTTTCATTTGTTGTGTTATGGTTTTGTTCAGTTGTACTTGTGGTTTTTGGAGTAGTATTAATTGATTCTTTTTTGATAGGGTCATTCTCTGTTTTGGTTATGAATTTCTCTGTTGTAATATTGGCTTTGGTTTTGTCTACAGGTGTAGTTGTAGTTGATTGTTTATTTTCTTCCGAAAATACTGAAAATAAGATAAAACAAAAATTAAATTACTTAATATTATACAATAAATTAAAACTAATAGTACAAGAAATGTTTACTATACAGGGTGTTTCAAAAAGGTATGTCATAAATTCATCCTCAGATAGATTACCAAAAAATAACTGGATTTGGCTATATTATATCAAAAACTGGCTCCCAACAAAGTTACAGGGTGTTAAACTTACATTCAGCAAAACGTTTTTTTTTTTTGTAAAAAGTTTACTGTTTGTTTTTTTTTTTTTCGAAATTTTTGCCAGTGCTGTAGATTTGAAGGCCCAATATTCTAAGGAGAAAAAAAATTTAAAGCGACCCCTTTAAAAAAGTTGGGGGGTCGGGTACCTTTCAACCCCCCCGTATTTTTTTTGACATACTGGCTTTATCGATCTTAAAATCAGAAAGAACTATGAATTTTTAAATTTTTTTTATAGCTAAATGAACTTTGTATCTTTCTTATTTAACGAGCTATTTACAATTTTTTAACTGAATTTCTAGAGCAATTCGTCCGTCCTGGACTTAACATATCAACAAAACTAAGAGTAGGTTAGGAGTTATTGTACAAAAAACGCATATAAAAATCAGTGTTGTGCCTAGGGCTGTGCTTGAGCCGCCCCTGCAAAAATTACCCCTTTTATTTATATTTTTGTAAAAAAGGTATTTATAATATTGGATTGGCGCCCTAAAAACCGGTCCTTATGGGTTCACCATGCCACTGATAAAAATACACGTTAGGTGGGAAATGTATTTATTAAATTTAATAGTAAATAAACAAATTATTTTTTTAATTAAACAGTCAACAATAAAAAATAAACATTTGGTAATAATTATTATGCATATTTTATAAACTATTTAATTTAGTAAATATTCAACATGTCCACCTCCTTCTTGAATACAAAAATATAAATAAAAGAGGTAATTTTTTTCACCAGTTTATTAATATGTATATTCCACTTTAGATTTAAGTCTATGGTTACTCCTAAATATTTGGCACTAGATGGCACATGTAAAGACCAGGATGTACTACGGAATGTTATACCTATTTTTAAAGGATATAAATTCCCTAAGACATTTTTAAAATTGTAGAATGGTAGATACACTGTCTTGTCTAAATTAATTGTTACAAGATTTTCATCAAAGCAGTGTGTTATTTTTTATAAATCTCGTTTTAGGCTAGTTTCCACTTTCAACCAATCGTTTCCTTGAACAAAGAGAGCAGTTTCATCAGCAAATGAAATTATGTTGCCATCAGTTTTTAAGGTAAGTAAATCGTTTAAATATAATATAAATAAAATGGGCCCTAATACTGTACCTTGAGGCACCCCATAGATAATTTCTTGTGGTGCACTTCTATTTCCATTAACTTCAACTATTTGTTGTCTGCTGGTTAAGTAGCTTTTAAGGAGTAAATGTCCTTTACCTCTAACTCTATATAGCCGATCTCTTTCTTTCATTGATTGAATTATGCCGTCAGATATCCACGGTTTTTTTTTGTTTAATTTTTACTTTCCTATCTGTATACAGATATAAGGAAAGTATAGGAATCATGATTTTTTTCGACATCGAGTTTTTGACGGATTTTTACGTTTTGAGGTCCCCTGAATCCGTTTTGACTATTTTCGCGATGATGTCTGTATGTGTGTGTGTGTGTGTGTGTGTGTGTGTGTGTGTGTGTGTCTGTGTGTCGCATAACTCATGAACCAATACACAGAAAAACACCAAATTTTAAACTTAAGCTTTGTTCTAGCGTCCAATAAGCTGATTAGATTTTGGGCAGAGTCGGAACATCTAGGGGGGTACTTTATAGAGGGTAATTTTTATATTTTATGGAATATATCTGTTATTTACGTTTGGGGAAGAAAATTCTTCAAATAAAAGTTACTTCTTATAATATTATCTAAAATTTTTGTTCTATACAAAATTTTCCTAAAATGGTCCGTATTTGAGAAATTTGACAAAATGTTAAAAAATATTTTTTTATAAAAATTGTGCAAACAAAAGTTGTTTGTAATATAAGTCTCTATAATTTTTATCCTTTACATAATTTCTCTAAAATTAACCGTATTCGAGATATTTGAGAAACTGTGTAAATTTCGAAATATGAAGAAAACTCAAAAACGGATAAAGAAAAAAACATTAAATTTTAAACTTAAGTTTTATTTCGGCCTGACGTGAAATGATTAGATTTTGGACAAAGTCCGAACATCTGGGGGGTATTTTATGGGAGGCCGTTTTTATATTTTATGGAATATATCTATTATTTATGTTTGGAGAAAAAAATAGTTCAAATAAAAGTTACTTCTAATATTATTATCTATAATTTTTGTTTTATGTCAAAATTTCCTGAAATGGTCCGTATTCGAGAAATTTGACAAAATGTGCAAAATTCTGATTTCTATGAAAATTGTTGAAATAAAAGTTGTTTGCGATATCGATCTCTATAATTTTTATTTATACATGATTTTTCTAAAATGGACCGTAATGGAAAAATTGTAGGAAAAGTGCTAAATTTAAATTTTTTAGTATTTTCGTTTTCAATGAATATCTATAGAAAAATATTTCGAGGTAGATGTATGTGGAAAATGTATATATTTAGTTTATCCTCTAAACATTTATGGAGGTGCTGCAATAGATTGTACAAAATAACCGGAAAAAGCCTTTAATAACTAGATAGGAAAGTCATATGTTGGACACATCAGATTTTTAACTTAATAGATGTCGTGGCTTTGCTTGTATGGAAATTAAGAACGTTCGGTAACTCATTGGTTGCTGTCTCGAGATTAATGGTATTTAATACATTAGCAAAAGATTCGCATTCGTAATTAATGTAATTTTTTGTAACGTACCTAGATTTATTTTGTTCTGTATTATTTTTTAAATTATGTTTAAATTGAAGAATTATCGGATTGTGATCCGTTATTTTTGAATGCAACACCATTGGTTTTAGTTTTTTGAATTCTAAGTGGGTAGTTTTTATAAATAAGTGATCTAAGCAAGTATTAATTTCACTGAAAATGTTTCTGAAACATGGTATACATGTTACACAAAAGGTTACTAAACGGGTTATGTTGTAAAAGGCCAACACTTAATGAACAATTTGTGATTTGTAAGAAGAAGATGGGATATATAGTTGTAGTTGTACACTACGTGAGTAGGGAGTAGAATCTTCGTTCATGAAGTTTTTCATCCCTATTTGAGTTAGGTAAAAATAAAATTGCTAATTGATCTTGATCTTAATGATCAGATTGTAATATAATCGTAAATGTTTCTTTACTTGAGGCATTTATTATAAAAAAATAGTTGTTTCAGATTAGTGCATTTAAAGAAATTGGTGAAAATTAAGCGATTCGCTTTTATATTTTATGAGATATTGTTTAAAAATTATTTATTTATTTGTTTGTTTAAGAATCAATGTTTGAGTTTTGTGTGTTTTAAATAAACATGTATATTTTTAAATGTCTTTTTTTAGTCTGATAATATTTTAGAAAAAAAAACTAGAATACATTTCTGAAATATTGCTATTAAATATTTTTAAAAGAGTTCAGATTTTCATTTCAGAACTATTATTTTGAAATAATATATTTACAGGACATTTTTACGTTTCAGGCACATTTCAGAAATATTTCTGGGATGTTTCGTAATATTTATACAATATTACAAATGTTTCAATGTAACATTTTTGAAATATTTCCGAAATGTGTTTGTGCTGTATGGGTAGCGGCGGTACGCTAAACGCTAATGTCACATAAATTTGGCATGTTCTCTAAAAAATGCAGAATACAAGTCCCATTCTTCACCCTACAGTTTCATAATTATATATTCATTCGTTTCAAAGAAAAAAACCTTGTTGCCACACTTTTTCGTTACCCTATATACTAATTTATATTAACAATATTAATCTGCACAAATGAATATCTAACTCAAAACACCTTATGTATACTCATAAGTCACTTCTTGAATGTTCGATAAAAATTTTTGGTAGATTCGCACATTCTCGAACAGTGCCTTCAACAAAAATTGCAATATTGAGATTATTCATCAGTCTAGTGCATTCCAGAATGGTCATTAATTTCGACTGGCCGTGGCCATAGTCGTCCCATGGTGTAGCTTTTGATTGACTTATTTCATGGTATATTCTTGGTAGGTAACGGAAAATGGAGACCGTAAGAGGCCCAAATAAGGCAGAGAGGGACTTACAGAATTAGAGCACCAACAGACTAATCGAAAAGGGCTCGCACGACAATACTTTTTAAAATTTGACTAATAGGTTCTACTACATGAAAAAAAAAATTTAATTTTGGAATCATCAGTTTCCTTACCAGAGGTCTTGAAACCACCTTTTGATTTACTCTAAAAATTATTTCAGCGGGCCTTGATGGTCTTTAGTGTGATGGCCCTTCCCTTAGAACTTACATCACGATAATGCACCAGCACATCGTACTGTAGCATTTACAAGAAGTAGTTTGCTTGGACACCCTCCCTATCGTCCTGATCTTGCTTATTGCCATTTTGATTTTCCCAATAATAAATGATAAACAAAAAGGACGACGATAGCAGTTTAGGATAGTTAACAGAAATACTTTACTTATTTGGGAACTAAATTATATATAATGAACTTTCCTCCGATAAGATAATCAATTCATACTACTTATTCAATAAGCGAATCAACTCATACTACTTATTTAATAAGAAAATAGATTTTAAGTTTACCATTCACAATATTAAAGCAATTCATTAATTCAAGCATATTGTCATAGTCTAAAAGATTACTGGCATTCTTTCGTTCATGAAATTATGTGAAACTCTTAGCGCTTATCCCCATAACTAAAATACTAAGTTATTTTTATATATATTTTACAATAGTATATTACATTATGAGTGTGGAAAATCACTTTTCACACAAGTGATGTACAATATTTTTCCTACGACCACAAAATAATTTCATAAAAAAATGTAAAACCAGGTTATTATTAAAATAATTAAAATGTATTTAAAAAAATAATCAACAATAATCATATTTATTCAATTTTCATATTTTCTAAACAAAAAAAAAATTAAAAAACAAAAAAAAATAAAAAAACAAAAGAAATAAAAAAACAAAAAAATTCTGGCCCCGCCACGATTTGAACGCGGTCGCTCGCCAGGTCTCAAATGGCAAAGTTGATAAGTTTGACACTGTAACCATCTGAGCTAATAGGGCTTGCGTCAGTTGAATGATCTAATCGGTTATGTGTTTAACCAGAATAAAAAGAAAACATATCTTAGTTACTTATTTTAAAATTATTTTAATAATAATTGTTAAAGATAAATATCTAGGATCTAATTTACAACAATTTCAATAATTTAACAATCATATCGATTTTAGTATTAATATGGACATTACATAGATCAAAATAGAAATGATGTGTTTGACATTTTGTGACAGCTGCTGCGGAAAGTAGCATATTCGTACACGGGTGGAAAGTAAATTCTTATTCATACGCGTGTGATATTTCCATATGACTATATAGTGTGATATGTGTCACTTTCCTAAGTGGTCGTAGGAAAAAATATAATCGTTGTTGTAGCAGCACAAAAATAGAAATGAAACACTCAGGATTTTCTTTTTGTATGGTTTAACTTTTAATTACCATCATAAAAAATTAATAATGTACGTATTTTAGATATTGTATTTTCATGGTAAATTAAAATTATTATTACTATTACATATGGTGTTCATCAATTATTAAGTTTTTATATTAATTATTATTACTACTGATGGTATTTCCATCGCCATCACCCATCTCTTACTTTATTAGATTCTAAATAATTCGTATAAAATATTTCTAATGGCTAATAGCTTAAAACCAAAATGTGAATAAATTATTCACTCGGTACCTGATAATAATATATTCGGTTTTTAAAATAATCTTTTTGTGGTTAAACGTTTCAAGACGAAATATGTTCTTATCATAATGACTACACATATTTATTTAATGTTATTGTTACAAGAATTGGTCTATTAAGGTAAAAGCTTTCGTTTCGAAGAAAATAAATATGCGATGACGTAATGACTGATAATAATGAACTGTGACGTCACTTATTTTCTTTGATTTGGTTAAATGATTTTGTCAGATTCTTTATATTTGTCTAACATTTCTAATGTTTTACCTTTTTTTAACACGTTAACTGTCGCACTAGGGTAAAAAACTTTATTCTTGGTAGCACCCAAAAAAATTGCAAGCGGTCGACATAACTCTACTACCCAGGACATACGACTGTTCGCTATATTTACGCGGGTTTCGGATTAAAATTTTTATGAATATTTCCAGGTAAGTACCCGTAAGTTTGACCTGTTCTTTGGGGAAATATCAACTGGTTAAATGAAATGATAAATAATGTACAACTTTTTAATTAAATAATAATGGAGAATCTTTTGTATAATTCAGAGCAGAATTAAACTTCTTCATTAATGGAGTCTAATGTGGCTATTATAAACCTAATAATAATTTTATATTACACTTCACACAGAAAATATGGTCTATGTATAATAAGAGGGTTATTTAGCTCAAATAAAATATTTTCTAACATAAAAATTTGTTCCATGTAGAAAATTTTAAATAAAAAATAAAAAAATTGAACTTGCCAACAAAAATGAAAATCAGTCATTATCCCAAAATATAATCGTCATCATCATCATCACTGTCATCACCATTAATTGTTATTATGATTGGACTTATTTCGTTTATTTTATTTTCACGAGTCCACCAATCTTCTATTAATTTCTCGCAGTTGGATATACAGTTCCGCCACACTTCTGGAGTTACAATTGAAAGTGCTTTTCGCCAAGTTTCCCGAACTGCGTCGTCACTATAACCATTAGGTCCAATATGGTTGTCATAATATTGTTTTGCTATTCCCCATATATATTCGATGGGATTAAACTGGCAATGATACGGTGGCAGACGTAAAACTTGATGACCGTAACTTTCAATAATCTGATACACAACAAAGTTTTTGGTTTTGTGTGTATATTTGCCAAGCGTAATAATTCTGATTTTAATATACAGAGTGGGGACTTTAACTGGCGCAAATTCGCTACAGCTTCAGGTTGAAAAATGCGGATAAAACGCAAAAACACGTCGATTGAGTTTTTTGTAAGCTTTCCGGTCATACCAAAAAAAAATTTTTTCACCCCCTTTACACGGTAAAACTCACCCCGACTTCACTTTTTTAAATGGGATGATACCACTTGTGGCACCTTGTTGGAAAGGTCTTTCCAAAAGAAAATGGATTGTGCCATTTTTTTTCCATTTTTACCTAATGGTAATTTTCTAGCGTGAAAAAATTATTTCATATCAAAAAATTCTTCTGATACTTACAAAACCATTCTAAGGTACAGTTTTAAGTGGTCAGTATTTTCTCAATTTGTTTTTAGAAAAGTGTATGAACCGCTTTATCTCAAGTTGGACTTTTTATTGTAAAAAATGGACTCGGAAAAAATGAAGGTAAGTATAGGTACAAAAAAATTATCGCATCTTTATCAATTGTAAGACTGCAATGAATCAATTTATTGTCTGTCGAATTAGTATTCTTCATTTTCGTTAAAAATGCCGGCGTATTTAACGGAAACTTTGAAAATAGAAATTTTTAATGATGATTGGGTTCGGGGATCGGATGCGTACCCAAGCAGAAGTTGCTGCATAGTCCAGTCATTTAAGCTTAAATTAGGTAAGAATCTCGGAACTGGAGATACCCAGCTGTAAGTCTGTAAATACTTGTATATTGACACGCTAAAAGTTATCTCAAAACCTACATATGGTAGGGTGTACGCAACTATTAAATTTCAAGGTCAAATGTCACAAAAATCGTTTTTTTTTGCGCTTTTTTGTAAATATCTCATTTTTTATGGGTTTTTTTGCTATTTGTATTTATTATCAATATTGTAGAATACAAAATTCTCTACAAATTTTGTTTAAAAAAATTCAGATTACAGTAAGAACGTAAAAGCTATGGAGCAGCAGAGAAGATGAAACAATAGTTGTACCAGTTACTCAAGAAAAATTCTTATCAAATCGAAATAACAAAGATATGCTCATTAATATGTTAATTGAAAAATTACAAGCTGCAAATATTACTACTAAACAAGCCAGAGATAATGCTGATGTTCTTATTGTTGAAACTGCAATTGAAGAATCAAATTCTGAAAAAACTGCAGTTATAATAGGACAAGATATTGATTTACTTGTCATTTTAATTGGGCGTACACTGTCTTACGAACAAGACATTTTCTTTAAAAAAGTTGGGAAAGGAAATGTAAAAACGGGGATATACTTGACTAAAAGTTTTGATAATTATCCTCATTCCAAAACACATATTTTATTTCTGCACGCATTAAGTGGCTGTGACACAACTTCTGCGCTTTTTAAAAAGGGAAAAAATCATTTTTTAAAGTTTTTGAGAAACTGACAAATTTGAATGAACTAGCTGCAGCATTTGAGAAAGAAAATTGTTCGGCCCAGAGATTATTAGAGAGTGGAACTCAAATCTTATTGGCAGTCTATAATGCTCCGAAATCTGTGAAAAGTCTCGATCATCTTCGTTATATGCATTACGTCAAGTCTACAAAACTTAATTAACCTGTGCAGCTTTCAAATATTCCACCAACAAAAGCAGCTGCTCATCAACCTTTCAAACGTGTATATTATTAAGTTCAAACTTGGTTAAGGCATGATTTGGAACCCCAGGTATGGAGGGCAATGCGAAACGATTTTCTGGAGCCTATCATGACAATTTTACCACCTGCTCCAGAAGATTTGCTAAATACAATTTTCTGCAACTGCAAGAGTGGTTGTGATTCGCGATGCGGATGCAGGAAAGCGGGCTTGCAATGCTCTTTAGCTTGTGGCCAATGTAATGGGCAAGCTTGTCTCAATGCTCTTCCATATCAGAGCGACATTAACGAAGATGGAACCTTTGACCCCGAAATCATGGAAGAACTTGAGAGAAATGTCGTTGAAGACGATAATGAAGACCAGTTTGAAATTTACCAGCAGCCGGAAGACGACGATGAAGAGGAAGAAGATTATTAAAATTATAAATTGTAGTTTTTGTACCTTTTATTCCATTTTTTTACTTTTAATAAAAATAAATGTATTGAATGAAATTTTTTAATAAAAAGATTAATTCATAATTTATTTGTTTTTTTTTATCATGTAAGAATTTATTAATATTAATTAGGTTAAAATTCAAATATAATTCCTTTATTTTCATTAACAATTTTGCAATTACATGGGCAGGTAAGTGTTGTTAAATAAATTAATACTAAATAAAAAGTGGATAGGTTAGGAAAAAAAATGATAAAATATAATATAATAGTTAATAAAAATTGACAAATATTTATAATCATTGATTTATCGATATTTCATCAACTATATATGGCGCGTTTTCGACCGGAGGCACCGGTTGACCTGAAGTGATGCTGTGACCGCGCGCTCTCCGTCATCTATCTCGAAAACGGTTCACCGTATGAAAAAATTTTTTAAACAAAATTTTTAGAGAATTTTATATTCTACAATATTGATAATAAATGCAAATAGCAAAAAACCCATAGGAAATGAGATATTTACAAAAAAAGCGCAAAAAAACCGATTTTTGTGACCTTTGACCTTGAAATTTAATAGATGCGTACACCCTACCATATGTAGGTTTTGAGACAACTTTTAGGGTGTCAATATACAAGTATTTACAGACTTACAGCTGGGTATCTCGAATTCCGAGGTGAACTTGCTATAATGATTGGACTAGGCAGTATTTCAAGCGCGACATCCAGAATTGCCTCCATTACACCGGGCTACAGTAGGCAAAATTGAGACTCATTTCAGGTTGCACGGGCATTTACGGTAAATTCCTCGAGAAAGGCCACAACGAGTAGACGAAGACACTAGACTAAATGTTCTTCTAACAATTTTACCTAATTTCTTGGGAAGAGGCTTATTGGAACTGGTTGTCAATGACTAATTTGCATAATTTTGTTAATCCGAAACCCGCGTAAGTATAGCGAACTGACTGTACTTTTGAGATCACGGGAAAAATGTGACTGTGTAATGTAGTGTAGTACAGTAGCGGCTCGTCGTAACCTGCTCCTCTTTGGAAAAAACTAGGTTTCAGATCTTCGGATTCACCCTTACTGGAGCCTACCGACTTTAAACAAGTCCCACTCAATTCAACTATGGCCTTCATCAAAAGGTGTGGCTTGTTCGGTGAACTATAAGTTATACATGAGCCACAATAGATCCATCTGGGTGTTAGTGGAAGGCGATGAAATCATCCCACTAATTTTCAACCTAACCTAATTTAAAATGGGTGTTAAATTTTTTCCAATAATATTATTATCTATAAGTTCGGTTCAAAACTTTGTACAAGTGCCAATATCGCTGTATTTTTTTATTTGGGCTTTTATTAAGTGTAGTTATTATTGTCAATATCATAGCGTTTTCAAGCACTACAACTATTAATGAATAAATATTTTAAATATTGTAATATTGATTTTGTTTCTAATACGTTAAAAACCATCTATAAACATTATTAGTTATAGTCAGCTGACTTTTTTTCATATCTTGAGATTATTTTTGAATATATCAGGTTATGTAGAAAGTTTTGTGTAAAAAATATTATTATATGAAATTTTTCGTACTGTTACTCGGTTTTTATTATAAATTTAATCATTTTCACAATTTGTCATACATATGTCAAATAAAATAATATATTTTTATATACCTTTTATTGACAAAAAAAAACAAGTGAACTAAAATGTATATTTAATAAGATCAGTCCCATTAAAATACATAACATTACACAGATACAAACTAGAAACTAGAATAAAGATATATTTACATTTTACATTATACTCTTCACAGTTTAACAGGCCCCCGTTACCCCCATTTTCAAACAGATTTTTTTGAAGATCAATAAATTTTATTCTCTTATAAAGCTTGATTTTTTCCAAAAATTTCGAGTTGATATTATTGTTCGTTTGTGAGTTAAACTTTTTTTAAACATCCCCACTATTGTTCAATTTTTTTTTCACAATCAATAGGCCTCATCTCTTTATATGTATATTTTGACTAAAAATTTCATAATAATATCGCTTTTCATTTTTGATCTATGATTTTTTTTAGTTTCAATCCCCTTAGACTCCCCATTTTAATCAGATTTTTCAAAATCAAAGAGCTTATTCCCGTTATAGAGCTTGACGTTTGCTAAAAATTTCATTTGGAAAAAAGTTTTCATTTTTGAGTTGGGATTTTTTTTAATATTTAACCTCCCTTAACCCCCTAATTCATTCAGTTTATTTTTAGAATTAGTAGGCTTCATCTTCTTATAGAGCTTCATTTTTACTTTTATGTTGATATTGCTTTTCGTTTTTAATTTAGGATTTTTTTTTTATTTTTTGAAAATCAATAGGCTTTGGGGTCTATTCTGTAACAATTCCTTTATATTTAACGGCCTTTAAAAATATTGGCGGCCTTTAAAAGTATATTTGTATTCGTTAATTTACTTCTATCATTATTTAAACAGATTTCTTTAAGATAGTCCTCTAATGTATTTTAAAGATCCGTTTAAATAGTGACCGAATAAAAGAAGAAAATATTTTTCGGCGGGTCCTTTTTGCCCACAAATCTCTGTTTTCTACCTGTGTAAGTAAAGGGGTGCGTTAATCTTACTGGTATTTTGCCCACAGTAGCATTCAGGTACCTAAACCCGCAAATTACATCCGCCCACAAATAGGTACCTACCTGATTATTAATAATTCTAATAGGTACTTACTTTGGGTGTTTACTGTTTATATTTCAGTCAGTTTTTATACGTTGATGATTGTAATTCGAGTGTTTATAAACAATAATTATTTCTATAATGTCAGCTACATTGATTAAAAGCACACGCGGGAAAGATGTACTCCTTTTGGAGAATTTTACGTTTGCCAAAGATAGAGAAATGAAAAGTGGAGAAGTTTCTTGGAGATGCTCCCAAAGAAAAACAAATGCTTGTAATGCCACTGTATTTACAATTGGTCCTGAACTTTTAGTATCCAGAGGCAACCTAATTCATAGCCATGAAGCAAATGAACCGAAATTAAACAGGAAAATTATTTCTAATTCGTGTAAGCGAAAAGCAGTTGATGATATTTCGGAAAAACCTAAAATTATCCGTAAAGTACTTGCTACTAATTTACCAGAGTCACTAACTACAATTGATGTGTCCTACATAAGAAAAACTATATACAACAGTCGTCGCAAAATACTACCAGGTCCATTACCTACAAATATACAAGAAGTGCATGATGCAGTTGACTTATATTCTAATACATTTAAAACCAGTAAAGGTGAACATTTTCTTTTAATAAATAGCAGAGAAAATAATATTATTGTATTTACATGTGAGACAAATATTCGTACTTTGTGTAAAATGAACGTCTTGTATATGGATGGAACATTTTCGTATTGTACAAAGTTTTTCCTACAATTATTTACCATTCATGGGCTGTGTAATGGACACTATGTGCCCCTGGTATATTGTTTATTACCAAACAAATCTACCGATATATACAAACATTTGTTTTCGTTATTGCATTATAAAATTTTGGAAACTTACAGTATTGCTTTAAATCCATCTAAAGTGTTCGTTGATTTTGAAATAGCAATTCATAAGGCGTTAATTTATATGTGGCCTAATACTGTAATCAATGGCTGCCGATTTCATCTACATCAAGCGTGGTATCGTAAAATTCAGTCTCTGGGATTAATGACTGAATATACAACTAACAGTGATACCGGAAAATGGCTTAAAACATCATTTGGGTTGACATATTTAAACGCCGATGAAGTTGGAGACTGTTTTGTGTTTGACTTAATGGAAAGTAAACCAGAAAATGCCGTTCTCGATAGGTAAGCCGATTACCTATTAGAAACATATATTGAAGAAAATTCTACATTTCCTCCAAGTATATGGGCAGAAAAAACAGCTTCAATTACAAGAACTACAAATGCCTGTGAGTCGTTTCATTCAAGGTTTAATTCTTCATTCTACTGTACACATCCTTCTGTATATATTTTTATATCGACACGTATGTCACAATACAAAGCTTAAGTATACCTAAGAAAATCAAAGACAAAAGTGTAAAACAAAAAATTCAGTGTTTAGAAAAATGTATACAGCGATTTGATCTGCAGCAAATCAGCAGATTAATGTATATAAAATTTGTATCACATTTATCCCTCCCAGTTGAAAAATATGTAAATAAAATATAAATATATAAAAAATATAATATAACTTATGTATACTTACTTTTTTATAATAATAAAAATTAGTGTTTAATATAATTTTTAGTTTAATTAATAATGTGTTTTTACTTTTCGATAATATATAAAAAATATATTATGATTTATTCAGTTAGAAATAAATTTGGGCAAAATACCAACAGGATTAAGATGACCTTTTACTTGCTGTGGGCAAATTACCTAGGGTCAATTCACTGGTTATCCGGCCAGCACTGGATCTCGGCCTTTTTATCGTTTAAGGCCAAATAATAAGAAAATAAAGTGTCATGGGCTTATTGTCAGTACTAAACAAGTTCCCGGCATCTTTTATCTATCCAAAGTGGTAGGGGTTGGTTTGGTATTGTAAGGGATAAGCGCGGGAAAAAGGCTTCTTTCTTGTCCTGACAATCAGCAGAAAACACATGCGTTTTAAATGTAAAAGTGCCTAATAGTGTGAATCAACGAAATAGTAAATATTTGATTATTTTTTTATTCCAGGTGCATGCAATATGTTTCACATAGTAGATGAGGGGTTAAACTATGTAAATTTGTGTTACAATTGAGCAAAAACTGGTTTTATAATTAAAATTTCTAGTGGCCGCGAACCAGTATTAAAAAAATATGTTTTTTAGATCTCGGCCAAAGGGGCCGAGAATTAATTTAAGAAGTAAAGTTTTGATCTTAAATAAAATTATGAAAAACGAGTTGAAATGTGCTTTTGTTTTTATTTTTCTGTTTATTTACATGATTACTTTTTAAGTATTGGTTTGCGGCCGGTAAATTAAGTATGAAATGTAGTTTATTTGATTAATAAATATTTTGATAAATGTAGTGGCCAAGAACTAGCGCTTGTCGGCCAACCCAAAAAATGTGGGGCCGAAAACTAATATGTACAGTGATTTTGGTTCTCGGCCCTTTAAAAACCTAGTGGCCGAGAACTAGCGTTTCTCGGCCACTACGAAAAATATGGGGGCCGAAAACTAATATTTACAGCGGTTTTAGTTCTCGGCCTTTAACATGAGTGAGGTTTATTTGGCGTATTGAAGAGTGAATTATCATAAAATGAGGAAGATTAGAAAAATGCCTTTGCAGGACAGGCTGCTTGCAGTAAGAATTTTGGATGTGTTGAGAAAAACAGGCCCAACACCACTATTTAGCGGTTAAAGGGGAGACAGATGCTTTTGGATACAGTTTCTAAGATAAATGCAGATTCTAATCTCAATTTATTTAAAGGCGGAATACCAAAACATGGTAGATGAATTTCATAGCCGATGGAATAAATAAAGCTTAAACAGCAGTTACATAACAATCTGTGAGAAAATGGTTTCAGAACCTAGAACAATATTTAAATGAGAATATTTTGTGTTTTGTAATCCTAATATCCTAGAAGAGTGTTCAATGAAGAGTAATCAGGTTTCGCACTCCGTCAATCTAGTGGCAAAGTGTTTGGTCTAAAAGTTTTTCGA
The DNA here is from genome assembly GCA_927349885.1 of Psylliodes chrysocephalus. Taxonomy (NCBI): domain Eukaryota; kingdom Metazoa; phylum Arthropoda; class Insecta; order Coleoptera; family Chrysomelidae; genus Psylliodes; species Psylliodes chrysocephalus. Next base: position 25,290,401 of record OV651823.1, on the reverse strand, counting down.
AATCATAAAAAAAACATTTTTATAATTCTTGTTTAATGCTAAAGGAAAATTTGCTCCTCCACTATATTAGGTCTATCATTGATAATGTGCCAGGTGCGTTGGATTTTGGGAAAGTCGGAGAAAGTATGGTTGACATGATTTTTTTTTAATTATAATGGCTTTAACAACTGGTTTTTGTGTGGCCGAGAACTAATATAAAATTGGCCGAGAACTGTGAGGGGTGGCTGAGAACCAACAAATACGCACTTTTTTTAGTTTTTAATGTTTCAATACTATAAAGTTAAAAACACAACAAAAATTCATTTCTAGACCACTAGAAAACACTCCAACGGACATTTTTTTATAAAAGCAAATTACAATTTAAAGACTTCCTCTATATCTATTTGGAAGATAAAGTCGATTTTTACGCTAAAAGGCCGAAAACCAGTGCACTGACCCTATAGGATTAGCAGCTTTAAATATTTTGTGGGCAAATTACCTCCGCCCATATTTTTAAAGGCCCTTAAATATAAAGAAATTATTACAGAATAGACCCCATTGTCCCTTATAGAGCTTGATGTTTGCTTAAAATTTTCACGTTGATATAATTTTTCGTTTTTGACTTATCGTGCAGACAAAAATCATGCCATCAGACAAACGGACAAAGTAAACCTATAATACTCTTCACAGACTACTGTGTGAAGAGTATAATAATAATATAATCAAGGCTAAAACAATAAAATAATAGCCAAAAAAATAGTTGCAAATGATCCCTTATGCGTTCGTTGCAAGCGGCCTATAAATTAAAAACGTTTTCGATGGTGATGACACTACACCTTCACCAATAATATTAATTTTACTGAATCCTCTGATATCCCAAATAGAGGTAAACACCTATTAACTCATGATCTATGTTTTAGTTATTTTTAATTAGATTAATTAAAATCTTATGTGCCAAAATAAACTAATCAGAATTTTTTTGGATAAATAAAAATGTTTTTAGATGTTCATTTAATTGCAATTGTTTAGTTATTTTGCATTTATCTAGACTTTTTGCCTCATTTTCTTATTACATCTTTTTATTGCGTTTTTAATATTTTCTCGATTTTTTTTTTTAATTGTATCACATATTTAGTATGCACCGTCAAAATAAAATAATTAAAAATAAATAAATTTTTTCACTTTTTGCATATTTTAATGGTTTTCACGTTCTCCAGTTTCTCTTTATACCTACCTACTGTTCCAGATATTTGAACAGTTCAGTGACCGAGAAAAAATTTGTTTTTCTCATTTTCGAAAATTTCTAGTCATTTTTATCATTATCCCTTAGACCATACATATATTTTCCTTGTCCCTTTTGCCCAATTCATCATTATTTCACCCTTATATCTACTTTTCTTTGAACATTTCTTATTTTTCTTTCTTTGATGAGTGTGTAAAAATGAAACGGTTTCGTGTTTCGCAATTTATTGTTTCATGTTTCATGTTTCACGTTTCATGTTTCACGTCTCACGTTTCATGTTTCATGTTTCACGTTTCATGTTTCACGTTTCACGTTTCACGTTTCACGTTTCATGTTTCACGTTTCATGTTTCATGTTTCACGTTTCATGTTTCTTTGAATTTTAAATAGCCTTATAGAAAAAATTTCTTATTTTTCACAAGTTTTCAGATTTTTGTTTTGTTTAAACAGTTCAATTTCAAAAAAGTATTACCAGAAGAAACATTTTTTTCGAAATAGTAGTTGCCAGGCCAATTTAAAAAATATTACATTTTCATTGTGTGCGACATATTCTCACATGTACATAGAATACATCGTGAAAAGTAGATCACTTTTAATTTTATGCTGTTTTGGTTTGGTTTATTTTAAAATTTAATATGAAGACAGAATTTTCTTATAGTGCAGGACAAAGTGTTGCTTCCTTTTTTTAGGGTTCCAGTCTCCTAGAGTTTAATATTACTAAGTATACAGGGTGTCCCGAAATTAGACGGTCATATTTCAACAGCCTAATCTACATCCTAAAATAGGAGTAAAAGTTCATATAAACATAGGTCCGATAACGTTGCGTTTTCGAGATACAGGGTGTTACAAGTGAAGTCCTAATGGCACATTTTTGTAAATATTTTCTAAAATTTCTTTAGTCACTGGTTTTCCAAAATTAAAAAAAAATAAATTTCTGATTCCACATGCCTACTAATTATTGTTTATATTTTCGAATAAGATAACATCGACTTATCATGAAATTTTCAAATGCTTTTCTCTTGAAAATAGTGCGTCCTAGCGAGATGCAACATAAGTAGCTTTATTATAAAGAAAACATAGGTTTTCCAAATTTTAGAGTCAAAAATGTTAAAAACCATCAACAAAAAAACTTAGGGCAATTTTACCCTAAGCCCCCCTAATTAACCCACCTATGAAGATGATCAAAAACTGGGGTTTAGTCCATTAAATAGGGCGTAAAAATTTAAGCATTTCTACCAAATTTCACTTAGTAATCTTTAAACGTTTAGAAAATATTTACAAAAGTGTGTCACCAGGACTTCACTTTTAACACCCTGTATCTCGGAAAAGAAACGTTTTCGGACCTATATTTATATAATCTTTTACTCGTATTTTATGATGTAGATTACGCTGTTAAAATATGACCGACTAATTTCGGGACACCCTGTATATCGGCCGGTATTTTTAAATTGTTGGTAGGTATATTCACTTCATTTGTATGTTTTTATTTAATTTGAATAATAATTTTGTGTAATATCTTGATTTGTTTTCTATACGTTTTAGAATGTATTTGTTCACTACATCTTACAAAGAATGACTTTGAAATACCTTTAAAACAGATGTACTTTCCTAAAACTGACCGAAATTTGATACCAACTGCAGTTCCTACAGAAAATCGCCAGTAAAAAAGAAGTATTTATTTGCATACATAATGACAGTAGAATAGGTCAACAAAGCTGCCGAAAAAGACGGCAAACCTTTTGTATAGCTTTGTTAATATTTCAGGGAAAGGAGAACCAAAGTTTTGTAGTAATCAATCAAAATGTTTCAGTATCTCCAGAATTATAAACTTATAAAAACTATAATGGAAAATATATGTTATAGAGAGGTATGGCTTTGAATAGGAAATTACCCAAATTAGCATGTCGAGTGCATATTACATTTAAAAATATATTTTTAATCAAATATTAAACTTTTGAACTTCTACTTCAATATGAACCATATAGTATTAAGTAAGATAAAGATCAAATGTTCTCACAATTATTAAACATTATTAAATTAAAATAAATCATTTTCAAATAACACCTGTGTTTTTTATTTCAATAAAATATGTTAAATATATGTACTTTTTTATTAAATACATAAATGAGTTTATCAGAATTCAAACACATATTTTTTTATTTTTACTTCTAGTGAAAAAATATACATTTTAAAGTGACTACTAATTCACAGTCTTTCAAGTTTATTATTATTTAAGGAGACCAGCTACTACAAAATATCCTATTGGCGATAACTAATTTCTCTTTTATAATGGTTTTGCTTTTATCAACACTTTACAGCACTTGTTTATGTAAGATATTTTTCCAGCTCTTAAATCGCACATATTTACCAAGGGCGGCTCCAGGGGGGCTATAGGGGTCATGGCCCCCCTCCGAGATGAAAATTATTGCGATTTATGAGCCTTTTATTCAAAAAAATGTGCTAAAAAGGAAATGGCTAAAGGCAATAAATTTTGGTTAATTCGCACGAGGATGCACATTTTAATACTCATAATATTTCATAGTATATCCACAGCTTATACAATACAGCTAAAACACTCTCTTGGCGGCAACGGTTTGCGTCGATTTCGTCGCGCATCGCTTCAGCTCTGCCTTCGAAGGGAAAAGACGGTTTTGGCGTTCAGAAGCGTACTTAGGCAAGGTGTTGAGTCGTGCGTATAATTTCGTTGATTGTATAATTTCGTGGAGCCTATAATTTCGTTGATTTTGTTTGAGTAGAATGAGTTTGTGCAGTCAAAAGCTGTTTTAATAAGGGTTATACCTGCAAGAAAACATTCTTTAGTTTTCCCAAGGACCCAAACCGATAAGTACTACATTATAAGAAATTTTCATTGTTAAAAATATAATTTATACAGGGTGTCTCATTAGTGCGTTATTGTTCAATATTTTGTTGTAGACACGCAAGAAAGTTTTAAATAAAAGTTATATGGATTTTAAAAATACCTACATATTTTAAAAATATCTTTGGATATGCAGGGTGTCACGTTTTTGCCTGGAAAATTAAAATGTATGTTTTTTAAATGGAACACCTTGTATTTTATTTTATGATGAAATTATAAACACCCTAAATTATTGTAAAGACGAATTGCTACAGAAAATTTTTATTAGGTATGTGTGTGGTTACCTTTTAATAAAAGCCTTGCGGATCCACTCCTGCGATACCTGTCTTAAATATAACAAAGATCACGTTGAATTAGACGATTTTTCTTTTTATTGCTTTTAAAAGGCATATGATAACGCCAATTCAGATACATTTGGAAATCTGCAACTGTCAAATGATGAATTTGTAGAACTAATATTCAATATTGAAAAGATATTTTAAAATAATTTTGAAGAATTGGCTACAAAAAATAACATTTGTACCACACTTTTAGAATTAATTAACCCAATATCCTTTAGTCATCCATGCTAACGTTTTCCAAAAGAATAACTTATTTTATTGTATGTTTAATCTCAATAACTAAAAAATATACTGACAATTAGTTTGACAGAATTGTCATTTATTTAAAATTTTAAAAATAATAGCAGTCGGTTGATCAAAATATGAACGGTGATTGGCGAATTTATTTTTTTTTGCAGTGTTCTCACTACCTAGAATGGATATGAAATATATTCGTTCAATTGAAGGCAATAGCATACTTTTTCGTTTTGTAATCTGTGCATGGATATTAGCCAATCTACGCACATACTACAGAACGAAAAATTATGTTATTGCGTTCAACTACGAATATATTTTATATCCATTTTAGGTAGTGAGAACACTTTAACAAAATTAAATCTACAAATCACAGTTCATATTTTGGTCACCCAACTCCTATTATTTAAAAATTTTTAAATAAGTGATAATTCTGTTAAACTAATTGTCAATATATATTTTAGTTATTGATATTAAATATACATTAAAATTTTTGTGTAGACTCGATAAATAATAGCATTTTTGTTTTTATTATGTCCACATTTAAAAAAAAATAAATTTTAATCAAACTACATGATACTAATTTAATTACGAGTATTAAAACTAAAGTCCTGAAAGTTTCGGTGAAGATGAGGACAGAACATCTGCTTTCCATGCGAAAAGCCCGGGATCGAATCTAGGCCGAGGACTAATTAATTTTTCATGTTTATTTTATTTTATAAATTAGTCAACTTCGTAAATTATTTTAAAATTAGTTATTTTGTCTAAATAACCTAAAATAATTTTTTAAATTTGTAGATTTTCGTTAGTGGGTCGTAGAAAAAATATACTGACCATATCGAGTGGATTGTTCATATCACAATCAGACGATTGAGTACTCCGCCTACGACGTCGTGCTCAAACTTCGTCTTTGTGTGATATGGCTATCATATCCACCCTTGTTGAACAAACTACAATTTATTTGTTTTCTTGGTTTAAGTTTTACATCAGAAATAAGAACTAAATTAATTTACTTTTCAAGTTTTCTTGTAAAAATCGATATTACTTTCTCCAAGTACAAATTTAGTACCTACCTAAAATAAGTACTAATTATGTAATATCGTGTAATATTGTAATTCAAATTTCACATTACTATAAAGTTTCAAAATTCCCTACTTCGGTATGGTCAGATAAAAATTGAATATATTATATTAATAAAAACTGTTAAAGTATTACTTCTACAAATCTGTATTTCAATTAATAAGAATACATCTAAATATAACCAATATTGTTAAAATAAAAGCACAAATTCTTTATAATTCCAAAATACCATAGAGTTCCCAGACCTCAGTCGAAGCATTCGTTTATCTAGGTATAAACCCTTTGCGCGAAGAGTAACACTTGCCAGAGACACGGGGTACCACTTGATTTGCATCCACGAGCGTGACACATTTCTTTAACAATTGAAGCCCTTGGTCTAAAAAGGATCCAAGTCACAATTTGTCGTGAAGTGACTGTTTTAGCTCAAAACATTTGTTAACGAGGATTTTACTAGCCACATACAAATTATTTTACCTCTAATCTGAAAGATGTGCTATTTTTCGTAATATTTATATTTAAATAATTTTTTTAATTATATTTGACAGATTTAAAACAAATTAAAAATTTAATTTCCCAAAACTTACTTAACATGGCATGTAACCAACCTTATTACGTCAAGGTTTTCAATTTTTTCAATAATAAAAAAAATTGCTTAAGCCGGGCCCGACTTTTCCCTTTAATCTAACAGAGATAGCACCATTCCGTCTTGCTTGGTTCTCGACCGCCAGATCAAAGGCGAGTTCGGGCTGCGCACTCCAGAGTGGAGTGGAGTAATTAGGCGTAAACGGAGTGCGAATATGATTTTACTCCTTTAACTCTCGGAGTGCAATGTCAGTTGTCAATGTGACATACCAGTACTTAAAATTTAATCGTACTTATCAGTAACGACCGTATAAGTTTCTTCCATATTAATGATATTCACGGGAACCAAAAAAAAAACTTATTTACTAAAGAATCAGTCACAATTAACTTATTATCGATTTAAATCACCTTATGCGCATGCCCGATCCACACTCCACTCCACCATCTCCGAACGGTCAAAGAGGAACTTTTATTTTAACTCCTTTCGTACCCGAACGCCTTAGGTACTTTAGGAGTCAATTTAGTGAAAAGAGTGCGTAGACCGAACTCACCACAAAGACGCCGACACGGAGTTGTGGAGCTGTATTGTATAAGCTGTGGTATATCTCTGAATTTCAAACCAAAAAAAAAAGGAATTACTTTATAAGCTTACTACAACATACTTGGTAACAGTATTGTGGTTACTCTGTTGACGTCACACATACTGTGGTAACGTTAAATGTGTAACGTCATATATGTCAAATTTAATTTGGGAATTTCTAAACCAAATTAGAATTATAAGAAATTTTAGGATCTTTGATAACATATAACGTCATGGAAGAAACCAAACTGTACAAATAAATGTTCTGGTTACTATAGTATGATCTAGTAAGTTATGATCTAGTAAGTTATGATGGCAAGCTTATAAAGAAATGCCTTAAGTTTACTATTATACTCCGCTTTTTTGAAGTCGGTTAAAAAAAACCGACTTCAAAAAAAGCGGAGGTTCTCAATTCGACGCAATATTTTTTTTTATGTATGTTCAGCGACAATTCTTTAACACGTTGTCCGATTGCAATGATTCTTTTTTTGTAAGAGAGGGGGTACTTCAGGGGTGGTCCCATATAAATTTGGTCAAAATCTAATAATTGGGTCCATGAGAAAATCCTCAAACTCTTCATTTTTTATGAATGTTTAGCGATAATGCTTTATATGATTCTTTTTTTGTTAGTAAGGGGGTACCTCAAGGATGGTCCCATATAAATTTGGTAAAGATGTGATGGCATCTGCACGTTTTTGAAGTCGGTTTTTTAAATTTTTAATTTCTAATACTTGTTTTGCGCAAATATCATTGGAAGGGTTTAACTTCACAATAGAGAAATTGCTGTGTCTACCAAAGGACGGGGATGCAAAAAAATTTAGTGATGGTGCATATTAGTGTATTAGGAGTGCATATCGGTGCAATATTTTTTTGGGAAAATATTGCGTGGGGTTAACTTTACGGTAAAGAAATAGCTATAACTACTAAAGGGAGGGGTTGCAAAAAGTTTAATTGGTGGTGCATATGAGTGCATGACAAGGGCTAACTGGTGCATTACAGTATATCTTAAAATTTTCAGTGGGAGGGGGGCAGCGTTCATTTGACCTCCCCCCCCCCACAAAGAGATAGCTGTAGTTTCTCAAGGAAGGTGGTGCATCATTAGTGTATTGTGGTGCAATAGTTTTTTTTTAAATATCTTTGGGCCAACTTCACCGACCTCCTATTCGTGTAACAAAAAAATAAAGTGGAAATAAATTGCATAATTTGGTGTATAAAAGAGACCAAAATGTTTTTAGTTTTTATTCCACTATGAGGAAAACTGGTTCATTCCACTTGTACTATATTGACATTGTGTACGTTAAAAGTAGACCTGTCTCTGTTTTTATAATACTATATACTACTACTGCAGGACAAACGATAATCGTGGATTTCGCTAAATGACCATCAGAAAAGTGTTGCTAACTTAAGCTGACTACTATTTCCCCCTCATCCATTAACTGGGTCTATGTCGCGACCCCCTTAGATATACCAGCCCTGGTATCAATCTTCTTTTGTACTATCGTATTTATTTTTTTCATTCAATTTCTAAAATTTCTGATTATTCACTAGTTTTCCGAATTTTTTTTGTCTAAACAAAATTACATTTCTGAAAAGTTCTATCAGATTTAATTGTATTGTATTTTTGTTTTAAATAAACTGGTAGGATGAAGGGTCATAAGTCAAACTTAAGTTACGAACTTATTCGAGGGGGTGCGCATTAGCCGGTATATTTTTTCATACTAATCAAAATCTTACTTCTTAATGATTGCAGAAAAATGTTATTTTCGTTACTCATAAATCAATATACTATTTTTATTTTCCTAGTGTACCTATATCAATAAATAAGATTTTTCCTACATTGATTCAGTTTAATCATTCGATGAAATGAATCTTCCTTAGGACCTTCTAATTCTGAAGCATCCTTTTTATCGCGATAACGGTACCAACCTTATAAGGTAGTGGGTAGTAGATACAAAAAAAAATGTCCTACCTTTTCTCCTCTTTGAAGCATATGTTTGTAATTTGAAACATATTTTTGGAAACTACAGATGATTGTTTTTAAATATTCCTAGCAATTAAATAGGAAAATTTACTCAATTAAAGAAAATTTCCAACTTTCTATTCTAATTTTAAACTGTTTTTCCAACCAGTATATTTTTTTAATAGACTTTTCAGAATTTAACCCGTTTTTATCAATTACACAGGGCAACAAAAAAATATATTTTTTTTGGTGCCTGGGATTTTAGAGCTGATTTTAACTATATTTGGAACGCTAAATCTCTACTTTTTTAGATACATCAACTTATCTATCAATGTGGTTTTGTTTTTAATTTTAAAATTTGGTACAACTCTTATACTTTTCATTTAACAAATTGGTGTATTTTGATGAAAAAATATTTTTCGAGAGGTAAACAGCAGATGGAATTAGGTGTACAAGGGTAGGAAATTGCGAGAAATTTACAGATTTAAAAAATTTTAGGAAATTAAGAGAAATTGTTAGAATTATCGAGAAATTGTGGGAATTGACGGATAATTACGAGAATTGCCAGTGAATTGCGAAAATTGTAAGTAAATTGCGGGAATTGGTAAGGAATAGTATAGGAATTCACGGTTAGTTGTAGAAAATGCCAAAGAATTGAAAGAATTTTAAAGGACTTGCGGAAATTTGATAGTAAAAGGGAATTAAATGTACAAATAATTTTGACCTGCAATTTACTCCTCGATATTTTTATTATCTTCCTGTTTTAAATACATAAGGTTATATATCCCAATAGTAAATATATCTACAAAATGTATTCAAATCCAAAATACATACCTCCTGCACTTTCGAAAATGAGTACCGCAAAAATCACTGTGCGCTTCCACAATTCCATGGCAACGAAAATTTTCAAACATCTATGATGGATAACCGGTAAAAGCAAAGATAGTAATAAATAAAACACCGATAAGATTATTTTGATTTCAAAATTCAAACAGCTCTGACATAATAACAATACGACCATCTATTCGCGCTGAAAAACAAATGCGGCGCGGTAACAGGTATTGCTTGCTATCCAGTCTAGATTTCTAATTATCTTTTAGTACGGAGCATTGGAAACAATTTTTATGTCATCATAGGTTCAGCGTTTTAGTCACTGGAAACCTACGACTTGGAAACAGGTACTCCGCCACGTTTTTGTGTCTGTAATATTCCATATTTACAATAGTTAATATAATTAAAACAGTCTACTGAAATATTTTCCAATGAGAAATTTTTTAGGGAAATTCCCCGAGACCGGTCGATTTTGATTTCAAGGGGGACTTCTATTGATCTTCAATTCATGGATATAGGTTCATACCCCTAAACGGGGTGGCAACTCCTTCAAGAGTACTAAATGGCACGATAGGTCAAGTGGCACATCATTTTAAAGGTATTTCAATTATCTTTTTTTGTTTTGTATTAAAATTAATGTAAAACAACTGTTGAGAGTGACAATGAAATAAATCGAAGAAACCTAAAATGTAATATTTTTAAAATGTTACTGGACATTCGGTTAAATGTTTATCTTCTCCTTTACAACGATTTATCTGCAATTCTTTGTTTTTATTGTAGTTAAACCATTTTGTATACCTAACGAATAAAATAATAAATTTACATCAGGCATTGTAATTTGAAACAAAGACAATGGTTTTTAGAAAATAGTTTTCTATTTTATAGAGGACCCTTACCAAATCTACTCGAATGTATAAATAATAATTATTTATAAAATAAATTCTGGAAGTCAAAAATAAACCAACAAAAAAGACAAGACAAATAACAAGAAAAACTGACAAGTGACAATTGACATAAACATAAACATTCCGAATTTAGAATTGTGATGTTCACGGTACTTCTCGTGGATACTATTTTAGCAAATTACTTTATTACGTTGTGTTAACATAACAGGTAGGTTAAATAGGTAAATAAATAGAAGTTCTGCTAGGTTTCAACAACTTCTCATGAACGTTGCATTTACGTTGTATAGTAATGTTATTACGTTCCCTTAATGCAACATCGCTGAAAGGCTTGGCAACGTTATGTTCTAGCTAGGTCACCATTTATTGAAAAATACATCAATTTCTTGAATCTGATCGTCGTTTTCGAGAATCTCCACAATGCGAGCATAGATCAAGTCTTCAAGCAAATTAAGGTAAGTTACCAGGTAGAAAAAAGAGACCAACAATATTATTGGCCCAAATCCCAGCTCATGCATTCAACTTTTCTGGATATTGTGATTGCTGTTCTCTCATATTTCGTGAATTCGAATCACTCCCAGTATCTGCAATTATGTCTGTTGACGTTACTATTGAGAAAGAATATGCATTCGTCAGAGAAGCTTGTAGAATATAAAAAATTAGGATTGTTTAAAATTATTCCAACCATCTCCTCACAAAATTGTATGCGGCGATCTGGATCATCTTCATCGAGTTTCCTCCACATACTTATAATAGGTATACGGAGCAAGAGAGACGTCCGACCTGTTTAACATAGGGGCGGCCATTTTTATACAAGATTACTAGTACATAGGTGACCAGAAATACAGCAATATGAAAACTTGGTTGCAGATGTCTAGCTCTTTCCACTTTTAAATACATAATTTTGTACAGATTTTTTAAAAGAAATAATACAATATTATATTTGAATTAAATTTTTATTCTACAACAAATAAAAATATTTTAATGTTTAAAAATACATGTTAGGCTGATAAATAATAGGCCGACAAATAATAGATTAAACACCTAAATACTAATTTTAAATGACAAAAGTAGAGGAAGTTAAAAATATTAAAATTTCCAGGATACTTTAAAATTAAATTGATGGTTGCATATTTGTTTTATTTTAAACAATTTACTTTCTTCTTGTATAATTTCTAAAAGCTACAAATTTTTAGTGAATGGGTCGTCCTTATTGATTCTGCAGTGAATTGTACTAACAACTTAAAAGAAATTTTGTCCAATCTCTATATGGCAGATAACCACAATAAGGAACGATCTGCTTGTTTTGGAACCCTAAAATAACATAAAGACACTGCTTTCATATCCTTTATTTTTGCTAAATCTTATTACTTGTGGAATGTAACATTTGAATCTATTGGCAACAGTCTTCTTATGTTCTTGCAAGATCTTACAAGACATCTTGAATAAAGCCCAGTATAGAGAACTTATACTGGGATTAAAGTCTATTCACAAATGTTAAAATAAATAAAACGTTTATACACTTAGAAAATAATATCCACAATCAAAATATTCTAAAATAACACAAAAAAATTTAACCAAATTCACAAACACATTAAAATTTGACACTTTTGACAGATGGAAAGATAAATTGGTTGCATAAGTTTCAGTTTGTTTATATAAAAATGGCGGTCATTTCTATCTTCTTTTATTAAACACTCAGTAAAGATGCGCAGAGGGTTTTACGCCGTATACCTATTTAAGTATGTGGTTTCCTCACGAGATGAATTTTATAGGGATGGAATCCATGCTTTTTTTAAATTCTCTGAAGACTACTACGTGGAATTCCTGAAGTTGCTGCTACTTTTCTGGTTCAGTTCAAAATGATCCAACATTGTAACCTGTGAAGCCTCGTTAGTAACAGTGTGTTGCCTTTCATATTGTTAGCAATGGATCCGGTCTCCATGAATTTAGTTATTAAATTTATTACGTAACGATGGCTGAGGTTCTTACCAGGCTGCTTTTCATTAAAATTTCTTTCCCGGGCCCTTTTATTGTTGATAAAATAGAGTGCGACAATTCCAATTCGTTCTGCTGTGGTGTTAACTATGATTTGAATTGTTTGCTTCAAGATAGCGGATAATAACAAATAAGCGAATTTCTCTACACTAGGCTCACTAGACAATAATTGTGATTGGTGTAAAATCAGAATGCAACTACCTGTAAAATCGTAAAAATAAATCTTACTTAATGTTTTGTAGTTGAGTTCTTCGACACTGTCAACAGGTGTTTTACATTAATTCTAATACAGAATAAAAAAATGTTAGGATGTTTGAAAAGAGAATTGAAATACCTTTAAAATGATGTGCCACTTGATTTCTCGTGTGCCATTCTTAAAGGGGTTGCCACCCCGTTCAAGGGTATGAACAAGCATGAATTAAAGATCAAAAGAAGTTATCCTTGAAATCAAAATCGACCTGCTTTTGGGGATTTCCCAAAATAACTTCTTCTAGGAAATTGTTTTTGTTAGACTGTTTTAATAGGGCCATCCTTTATTATTTGTAAATAAAAAAAATACTTTAGTCAGTACCTATATATAGAATTTTAATTTGTAATCCTTTGGGGAGGACAGTCTTTTGGTCGTTATAGTACCTATAAAAACATAAAATTTAAGTTTTCGGCCTCAAACACCTTGCAGCTCTTCCGCCGTTAGAATTGATAATCTTGTTGAAAGAAGGAAACAGCTGTTTTTTTACTTTATAATAAGTACAAAAAGTATCTTCATTTTTAACTTTGGTGTCAGAGCTACAGTTTTTCCTTTGTTTTTCTTTTAAATAAAGATATATCACCAAGAAAAAAGTTGTAAGTTACATGTAAATGTAATGTTTTATTTTTATAAAAACAAGCTGAAATTTTTATAAAACGTTTTTTCTTATTTCACAAAAGTTAACAAAAATGAAGCTGACCCCTTCTTGCAGCATATGGTCCTCAACTTAGTAGTTTGTGTAACAAGAGTGGACATGATGACCATATGGTTCGTAGCAATTAGGCACTTTTTTATTTACCTACTACCTACTTACCTCATAAGTTCCCCTTTTTGAGCTTTAAATGTCAAAGCTTTTAAAATAGAAAAACAAATAGATCCAGAAGTATTGTTAAAAAATAAGAAAGAATGTTATGATATAAGAGCCGCTTTTTCGGGCTGGGCCGTAAGAGTTTTTGTAACAGCTCATTTGAAGTATATTGAAGTTCAGTGGCGTAACTACGAGTACAATGGTGCTTGGTGCGGTGGCACCAATTCCCGCGAACAATTAGAGAACCCAGTTAAAGCCTATTAAGATCTATAGTAGATCTACTATCTTTTATTGTTTTTAGACAGTGTTAGTCAATGCCAGTGAAAATGATCTGTTCCAAGTGAAACAGGTTCTTCACTCAAAATATAATGATAAATTTATTAAACTATTTAAACCTATTTAGGATATACATTTTTTTTCAATCAATTTTAAGTATACCCACTCCAAATTTTGACTTTCTAAAATTATCATTTTTATTCATGCCAGTGAAAATGATCTGTTCCAAGTGAAACAGGTTCTTCACTCAAAATATAATGATAAATTTATTAAACTATTTAAACCTATTTAGGATATACATTTTTTTTCAATCAATTTTAAGTATACCCACTCCAAATTTTGACTTTCTAAAATTATCATTTTTATTCATGCATTTATGATCATTTCTCATTCAATAAACAAATGTGTTAATTATGATTAAAATTTATCATGAATTTGCAGAACAGCTTTTCATATTTAACACATTTTATATTTTTAAAGTAAATTTTAACATATTATTCGTTATAGAATTACCACTATACCCTTCTATCAATCAATATCCTTTTGGCACCAGACTAAAATATATAAATTTCCTTCATTTACTGTCTATTAGCAGACTGAGAGACTATTATTACTAATCGATATGATTTTTAAATTTCTGTTTAAAAACTTGTTCTGAGTGGGGCATTCACTTTCTTGAAGTTATTAATAAATGAAAGTCATTAAAATATTAATGAGCATAGCTTAGTAGAGGAACAAAAAGGGAACAATGGATCTGTATTGAAATGTTGCATTAGGAAAATGATCCAATTTTCGTTACTGTAAAACAGGGCTACTTTAAAAGAGCAGGTAACTTAAAAAACATGCAACCGTACGACTATAATAGACTATGAAGATAGTTTTTAGTGCGTACTTTCTGGTGTTTCACAAAATATTTGCAAAAACAAGATATGGGGGGTACTTTATAAGTGGTGCGTGCGTGCGTGCGTGCGTGCGTGCGTGTGGTGTGGTGTGGGTGCGTGTGGTGTGGGTGCGTGTGGTGTGGGTGCGTGTGGTGTGGGTGCGTGTGGTGTGGGTGCGTGCGTGTGTGCGTGTGGTGTGCGTGGGTGCGTGTGTGCGTGTGGTGTTTGTGTGTGCGAATGTGCGAGTGTGTGTCCACCATAACTCATGAACCGATACACAGAAAAACACCAAATTTTAAACTTAAGCTTTATTCTAGCGTCCAATGAACTGATTAGATTTTGGGTAGAGTCGGAACTTCTGGGGGGGGGGGGGTACTTTATTGATGGTCATTTTTATATTTTATAGAATATATCTGTTATTTACGTTTGGGAAAGAAAATTCTTCAAATAAAAGTTACTTACAATATTATTATCAATATTTTTTGTTTTATACCGAATTTTCCTAAAATGGCCCGTATTCGAGAAATTTGACAAAATGTAAAAAAATAATTTTTTATAAAAATTGTTCGAATAAAAGTTGTTTGTAATATAATTCTCGTATAATTTTTATCCTATACATAATTTTTCTAAAATGGACCGTATTCGAGATATTTGAGAAAATGTGTAAATTTCGAATTTTGAAAAAACTCAAAAACGAATGAAGGAAAAAGCATTAAATTTTAAACTTAAGTTTTATTTCGGCTTGACATGAATTGGTTAGATTTTGGTTTTTTATATTTTATGGAATATATCTGTTATTTATGTTTGGAGAAGAAAATTGTTCAAATAAAAATTACTTCTAATATTATTATCTATAATTTTTGTTTCATGTCAAATTTTCATGAAATTCGAGAAATTTGAGAAAATGTACAAAATTCTGATTTTTGAGAAAATTGTTAAACTAAAAGTTGTTTGCGATATCGATCTCTATAATTTTTGTTTTTACATGATTTTTCTAAAATGGACCGTAATGGAAAAATTGGAGGAAAAGTGCTAAATTTAAATTTTTCAGTATTTTCGTTTTCAATGAATATCTATAGAAAAATGTTTCGAGTTAGATGTATGTAGAAAATGTATATATTTAGTTTATCCTCTAAACATTTATAGAAGTGCTACAATAGGTTGTACAAAATAACTGGAAAAAGCTTATAATAACTAGATAGGAAAGTCATGTGTTGGACACATCAGATTTTTAACATTCTTAATCTGTACAGGCTGATTAACATTTAATCTGCAGGATCTATGACTGGGGGTCAAATAATAATACTTACAGAGATAAAGGGGTGTTAAAGTTATAAAAATAATTTAGTAATGTTATTATATGTATTTCAATATTTTTTCTTCAGATAAAAATAAAAGTCGCTATAATTAGGTTTTTTTGTCGAATAAGCTATCATTTTTGGTGTATTGTATAGAGGGCGCTATCTACGTAAGGTATCTTGGTTTATCAAATTCCATCATAATATTTCACCCAAAAACAAAATTACAAAATTAAAAAATAAATTCAAATGAAAAATATCCACCTTTGAGTGTGAATATCTCGAAAACCAATCACTTTATGAGTTCCCAATAAAAGTACAGGATTTATTTAAAAAACATCAAAAAATGTAAAAGTATAGTCCAAATAAGTTTATGGACAATAGCGTAAAATTTAGAGGGGATGAAGTTTATTTGACTGATTGTTTTGCTGATACCAAAAATGCTTAACGAATTAAGTAAAATTGTACCAAGAAATAAAAAAATTATAGCCATTAATAATTTTTGAATTTTCAAATTTCGGAAACCAGTACCATTTTGTCGAAGCATGTTTTGTTTAATCGTCGTATTTTTAATCAGAGAATCTTCATTTATTCTGCATCCCATTCTTAATGACTGTATATCTTGTTATCAAGTAATTTTCAACTAAAAGTTTATTTTTTAAAATTTGTCGAAAATTGCCAATTGTCTCTTTTCATCATATTTGAACCATATTTTCTTAGTATAACTTGTCCCTATTTTCATCATATATTTCCTCAACACATAATGTAGACATAAAAAATAAGGACAAAAAAATATAATATTTTAAAATATTACTTATCTTATTTTAAAATATTACTTATTTTATTTTAAAATATTACCTATTTAAACTAAAAAATATGAACAAAACTGGTAAACCTACCTCTTAATATCAACCCTTCAAGAATTTAAGGATTACAAGAATTTTTTTAAAAGATATGTTTGTTCAGTGTAAAGTTTTAATAAATATACAAACAAGGATAACCATGTACGGTCCGAATAAAATTAGAAGAACACACCTACGTCATAACCATTACTTCGAATTTCGAATAAATATTATATATAACTATCAATAAATAAAAAAAATAAGTAAGTTGTTAGGTATAAGACAATATTTCCTATATTCCTATAATATTAACATTTCACTAAACCCCCAGTAGGCGGCCATAACCAATTAATTACTTTGCCAAATGATAACGTAGCTGTGTTCTAATTGTAATCGAATCCTACCTACAATTGTCGAACAATATACTTAGGGTGATATAAATAACTTCTAAAAGTTAGTAGTGTTTGTCCGAAATTGCTTATTAGGGATACAACAACCTCTAGAACGGGCTTTGATATATTATGTAGTTGTAATATTTTTTAAAAATATATATTTTTATTAGGTAAGGTACATCATTTAATTGATAATCAATAAAAATAGTTAAATTATAAGTTGTTTTGGACATAGTTAAAATAGTTAATCATTACTTATTTTTAGGTGTTCCATCAGCCCTAGAAATAGGGATCGGTAATTTTTTGGTTCACCTTTTAAATCCCTTCAAAAGCAATATTTCCTAAATATTAATTAACAGACATATGCTCTATAAGCAAACTAATTTTGTTTTTTAACATTCCGTCTGAATAATATTGAAACACATTGTATATTATCCTACTATATAGGCAACACGTTTTACAATAACAATTTATGACATCTCTAGAGAAGAGAAGGGGAAACTTGACATTTGAAACCAAAAACTGTGTCAGGTCACCAGTAAATTCTGTGATTTTTTCAAAAAATTTGCCAACTTGATATTTTCAAAATGCAACTAGTAGCTCATTTGGTAAAAGATTCAATCCCAAATTACCTATCTAATTTGCCAATACCGGACACTATCGGTGGATGGTTTAGGTTAGGAAGTAAGTATTTTTTTTTGTATATTCAAGGATTATTTTGTTCTCTGATTACCTAAATGATTGCTTAATTCCAGCACGTTTTTTACATATCTGTTTTCATTATAAGTAATGATAAAGAATTGATATTAGAAGTGAAAATGATCATAATTGCCAATTTATTCAAAGTAATTGTACCTATTGTGGTTTTTGTTAATATTGTTATTAATTCATTTCCCTGCTATTTTTAAGTTAATACAGTTTATCTACGATATATTATATTACTTCAAATGCCATTTAGAACTAATATATTGAACTTTGATCAACTGATTTCACCTAAGTTTAAGTAACTAAAGTTCAATTAATAAAATACAATTATAAGCCATACCAGACTATGTATTATACAAAATAGTGCTAAGTGATGATAAGGAACCTATTATAATCGTTAATATTTGTTTACCTTAGAATTTGTATGACATTGTTTGATCCAAAACTTACTAAAATTACATAAGTAATCAAAAAATGTTTGCTTTGTAGTTATAGCTACTACATAATAACTGATACACTCAATACTGCCATCTTTAGCCAAAAAGCGGTATCTGAATTGAAGCGAATTTCGAGAACAAAATACATTTTCTAAGTTTTCGTGTTCATTCGAGTTGAAAAAAATTATTTAGATACCCACTGGATTGTTTTAAATTTTACTTTTGAAGTTCTTGTGTCGTATAAGGATATGCAATCATTTAGCTCAGTAATACTGGTATGTTTTGAGTTAGATATGGATATTTTACTTAGTTCGACTAATGCACGATGTTTCAAGCTATCTGATGAGTTAAAAAACAAAAAAGTCGTGTTTTTAAGATACTGCTTTTTGGCTTAGGAGGGCAGAATAGTCCTTATCATATAATTCTCTAAGTTTCATGAACCATCTATTGTGGTGCTTGCAATGTCGCCACATTTATATACTTCTATTTTTTCTGTTTGTCTATATCTTTAATTTATAATCATATCTTATTTGTATTTTAGTTAAAGATTGGTTAGCCTTAGTACCTCCTACAGCTGTTGTGGCAGGTGTTGGTTATATGTCTTATAAAGCATTTTGTCCTAAGGCTAGAGGAGGTTGTTCAAGATCATCTGGTTTAGTTAATCATCAAATTCTTAAAAAAAGCGATAAGGTAGTAGATTCAATTGATATAGAAGATATTTCCGAGAAAGCTGTCTTTTGTAGGTGTTGGAGAAGTAAAAATGTAAGTTCTAACTCACCCAAGAAACATTAATTATAAAATATTACCTTATATTCTTTAAGGTGTTTCAGATGTAATAAAAAATTATGTTGATATCGAATGTTTGCTTAAAAATTTTTCTGATGAAATGCCTTATAATAATTTATATAGTGCTATAAAAACAAATTTTGTAGTATTTAATATTAAAACATATTAATCAAATTAATTGGTATAAGGTAAAAGGTTTTGATAGCAAAGCAATAAATATAATAATTATTGTAAAGATTGTTTCCTAAGTCCACATTTTTTTGTAGTGGTGTGACTGATTTTTTTTGTGCAATGTTAAGAGGTAAAATATATTTATGCATAAAATTGGAAAAATAATACTCATCTTTGTACTTGGAGAACATTGAAAGCAACAATTTTTTAAATGTAATATACCCTACTTTAAATGAAATTAAAATAAAAAAATTACCCTGTGTAATTTGTGTTTATTTCATGTCTATGGTTAATTTCTTTCCTTCTATTGTTTTTATATTGTCTACTAAATTTTTCCCTTCTTTTTTTTTAAGTATTATTAAACCTCTTAGTCTTATGATGTTCCTGAGTTATCTTGTTTAATATTATTTGTGCATATTTTTTTAAATAATTGGCGACTAAATGCCTCTTTTTGTGTTTCAGTGGCCTTATTGTGATGGTAGCCACAATGCTCACAATAAAGATCAAGGAGATAACGTTGGACCTCTAATAGTGAGCAATAAAAAGTAAATTAAAAAATTAGATGGCTTCCTGTATACTTTTAAAAGTAGTATATTTTGTGGTGTTGTCTATATAGTGTAAAACTTGCAAATAGGATGTCTTAAAATAACTGATACATTTTGTTCATTTTTATTAAAAAAAAATATTTAAATACTTAAGGTTTGTTGTGTTTATTTACTAAAAATGTAAAAATATATACGTTCTTGAACATTTGGTTTTTTTTTACCCGAATTTCCTGCTACACTGTAAGTGAGTCTCAAAGTACTGATCTTGTAGAACAAAAATAAAAATTACTCAGAGAAAGATTTCAATCTATCATAGTTCTTGTGGATACTATAGAGAAATTTTGTTTATCTGTAACATAGTAGTATATCATATCTGTTATGCTCTATATCAGGGATTCCCAAGGTGGTCGATACCGACCCTTTGGGGTCGAAATCGGTTTAGCAGGGGTCAACATAAACGAAAACTGATTTTGAGGACCAACGAAGTCTATTAACACAAGTTCTTATTTGAAACTAAGATACTGTATAAGTTGTGTACCAACTTTTTATAAGAATGACTAATAATATTTTAGTAGGAAATACATTATTGTACTTTTAAAAAACTGAAGTCGATAAGCGTGCACGAGTTCGTACTAGAGAAAAGGCCATTCATAAGATCGATGTTTGCGTCATCTATGCAAGATGTTGATGGTTTACAAGCGTCCAATAATATATCTTTACTAATAGCGAAGTCGGGGAAATCCCACGGAATTGGAGAGCAACTTGTACTATACTCATTTTATTAACGTAAAGAAAGAATATTTTTCATCAGTAAAATAAAAGACAACTAGTGTGACTAATATTTATCACTAAAAAGGTTTATATAAGTATTAATCATTCTCTGCTCGGAGCGACACGTTTCTGGGCAGATTTTTGTGTTTAAAAGGATTAGTCTGAAATAAACCTTCTTTATTATAAGTTCGTTTTATTATTTTTGGTTGGGTCGATTACAAGCTTATTTTACCAGCCATTACGAACAGTGGCGGCTCATGATCACAAAATTGGGGGTTCACAATGACAGAATATATATCAGTACAGATTTAGGTAAAAAACTTTTAGTTTTTATAATACACCTTTTCAAAATACTGAAAGATTTTTACCTAAAACTGTACTGAGAACCTATATTATATCATTGTGAACCCCCAATTTTTTGTCCACAAGCCGCCACTGATTACGACAGTCCTTAACAATGCATTGTACAAGCCTGCACATGATATTGTAAAGATAATTTTTTCGAGCAATAACACCGTTCAGAGTGGAATAGGCGAGATGGATTGAGACGTGGAAAACATTCTATGCAATTTCTTACAGACTTTTTCTCATTTGGACGAGTCTACATTACCCGGCAATGCAGCTCAGCAATGAACTGCTTTTTACTACACATGTAGAGACTGATACGAGAGGAAAATTGATTTTTTAGGCCGTGGAAAGTTATTCCATGGAAGAACATTGTTTCTGATGCGACTGATGGTGCACCATCTATGGCTGGTCGTTATATCGTGGTTTTATAGCTCACTTAAAGCGACAACTGCCTGAGGTACTGGTTATTCACTGTAATTCACAGACAGCATGTAGTAGCAAGAAATTTGATTCCTACATTGCACCAGTCTTTACAATATGTTATTAATGCTGTCAACAAGATTCAAAGCAATTCTTTGAACTCTCGGTTATTAGCTCAGCTATGTAAGAAAAAAAAAACGAAGTCTATTTGGTTGTATTATGTTGCGAATGGGGTGTTAATATTCTGCGACCTAAAAGATCTATTGTGTCCCATGTTGCAGCAAGAAAATGTCTCAATGCCTATAACGACCCTTTTAATCCTATCTTCTCAAGGAAGTGTAGGATTTGGAGCGACTTTAAGTTAGTTCTCCCTCTTCTATTTTATATACTCCTAGGTATAGTGCCCTTGGATTCTGGAGTGCTACACATTCAGTCAGAATGTGAATGGAGGTTTCGTCTTCCTCCACATGGAATCTGCACTCACTATCTTCTACTACTCTCCGTTTACTAAGGTGCCCTGTGAGTCGGCAATGCCCTGTAAGGATCCCTATTACAATACATAGCCTGCTCGCTCAGGCAGATACAGGCTTCCGATCTTTTTTGGTTATATTTACCCAGAAGTATCTTAGCCCCAAAGAGATTGTTCTCTAATTATTGGTTCTTTTATCTTTGTTAATCTCTCCTAATATTGTGTTACTGCTAATTATGCAGAAAGGCTCGGGTTCCACAAAAGGTGTTTCAGCCCTTTCCTTGGAAGACTATCTGCAATTTAGTTACCCTTTACACCGTTGTATCCCAGGACCCAAGCGAGAGTAACTGTATTTTCCTCGCCTAGCTCATTTACTTTTTCTATGCATCTCCAGACCATTTTTAAGTTGATTACGTAAGAGTTCAGCGCTTTTGATGGCTGCTTGGCTATCGGATATGATAATAATCTCTTATATGCGATAGTTTCTCTCAATGTTGAACTGAGCAACACTTATCAATGGTGCCAATTCCCAGATAGCACAAATACGTCTTATGGACGTTCTAAAAACGTCCTGCTTGGACATTCAGGACATCCTTAAAACGTCCATTTTACGGACGTGGACGTCTTATGGACGTCTTTGGAACGTCCATTGTTAATAATCAGGATGTCTTAGGAACGTCCATTTAAGGACATTCCATGGACATTTTCAAAAGCTTGAATGGGGAATAATAGGATGTAAGAAAATTAATGAAAATAATGAATAATTTCAAAAAATTTTATTTGGAAGCAAATAACCTATAAATAATAATATTATTGAAACTTTTTCGTCAAATTCATTCGGTCTCTCCTCTTCTTTACGCTTTTCAACCATGCCTGGATTGACAGCAGTTGTTTTTTCTTGATTTGGCCATAGGTATTTGCCTTCTCAGTTGAACCTGAAAATAATTTAATGGCTTATTCAAAATCAAAGGCAGATCAATATGAAAATTCAATCTGTTTGCGAAAGTTTGCTCTGCTAGACATTATAAATTCACTAACCTTTTATCTTTGAATTATTCACTGGAAAACTCCTCTACTTTACTCTTTTCAACCATGCCTGGATTGACAGCAGTCAGTTTTTTTCTTGATTTGGCCATATTTGCCTTTTCAGATGAACCTGAAAATAATTTAATCGCTTATTCAAAATAAAAGGCAGATCAATATGAAAATCAAATCTGTTTGTTAAAGTTTGCCCTGCTAGACATTATGAATTCACTAACCTTTTAGCTTTGTAGCATTCAATAAAAAACTCCCCTACTTTATTCTTTTCAATCATGCCTGGATTGACAGCAGTCATTTGTTTTTCTTGATTTGGCCTGTTTGGCCATATTTTCCTTCTCAGCTGAATCTAAAAATAATTTAATCCCTTATTCAAAATAAAAGGCAGATCAATATTAAAATCCAATCTGTTTGTTTAAGTTTGCCTTGCAAGACATTATACATTCACTAACCTTTTAGCTTTGTAGTATTCATTGGAAAATTTCTACCTTTCTCAAACATACAAACTGCAAAAAATTAATATTCATCAACCACAAACTCACAGAGTCGAATCACAGTCAAATGGCGGGATAATAGAACTTGTACTCGTATAATATGTATATACCATCGAATCATGAACATTGAACACATGTTCTTTCTTTTCTTTCTATAAAACCTGAGTCTTGAGAATATTTCAGTGCTTGAATCTTTAATACATGGAGGAAAGATTATTAATTATTATTTAATAATTATTATTTAATAATTAGGCATTCCAAACTGAATGGCTACCAGTGGGTTTTGACAGGTTATGCTATGGCAAAATTATGGCAACTCTGTAGGCCAGGGGCCCAATTCCTGACGCCTTCGTTAACTTATCGCATGCGATAACGTATGCGACTTGATGAAAGTGTATTCCTGAACTGGCGGCATTCGTCAAATTTATTAACGCATGCGCTAAAAAATGGTGATTTTCAAAGAGCGCTCATGACCGTTCGACAACCACTTTGTCGCATTCGTTAAGGTGAAAGTAAGGTTATAATCAGAGGGTTGTCTCCACATACTTTGATTTTCTTTTGCATGTGGTTGTCTCTGTTATAATTGTCAATTAATCCTGCTTTATCATAGGAGTTTTACAGGCACTAAACAATGTTATAAATTCTACTAAAGTTTCACGCTGTTTTTCCGTTATTCGTGAACCACGCTGTTCCATTTTTAATATTCTAAATCTAAACCACTCCAATTCTCAAGTCCAAAATGCAAATAATCACAGTTAAAACATCCAAAAACCAAAAATTATTAGACATCTGCAATCCATTTAATTTTATAATTTTTGCATTTTTGGCAATTTTGACATATGGCAACACAAAGCACATAGAGGTTCCACGTGAATGACCAAGGTTAAAACCGACAACTGACATTTTTTATGCTATTTGCTCCAAACTCTAGATGGGGCTACTGGTGAAATTCTGATTTCTTACTAGGGATGGGCAAAACTGCTATTTTTAAATAACAGTTATAACAGTAACTGCTTTTTCTAAAAAGCAGCTTTCAAATAGCTGCTTTTTAATAGCAGTTTATTAAATCATCGCAACATGTAGTTCGACTACTCTGCTTAAGTGTTTACCGGTATTTCATTATTTACTAGTCGATCGGTGATCGCGTTCAAATCTGTTAAGCTGTCTAATAATGTCGAGTTAAATATCAACCTGTGCCGGTGGTTCCCCAAATTGTCAGAATAAATCGACGACAACGGGAATGGTAACAATTAAAAAATTAGTCTTTGTATGCCATCACGTCCTCTCTGAGGTAAGTTTTGTGTTGTGAGTTATTTTCTTAAAACAAATTTATTTGCTGAAAATATTTGTAAGAGGGCACAGCATTTTTGGTCTAACCATAACTGTTATTGTACAGAAAAACATAAACATCCGTAGTGCACGTATAAAATACGACATTCGCATCAGCAACTTGCCATTGTCATCGTCGCATCACGCGCACCATGCACTCACAACATAGTCACAAAGATCGGCGTATCTCAAATCGAAATATTAGTGAAAATGGTAAACTGCTATTTAAGAAGCAGCGATTTGTAATAGCCGATAGCAGTTGAAAGCTGCTTAGTTCAAATAACAGTTGTCAAATAGCAGTTTACTAAAAAGCAACCCATCTCTATTTCTTACTCCATTTTTAAGCTTTATGGGAGAAAAACTTAACCAAAGACTCCAAAGATGTGACGTGTATTTATTTATGTTTTTGGTTAGTCTCATTTTTCCGTCTGATTTTAGTGATTTTTTGTTGGCTTTGGCTTTTGGTTTCTGTTTATAGTTTCGTCTTAGGTATTTGCAAAATTGTGATGTTTCGCTTTTCTATTTCCTACTGTGTTTTGCAATAATTTTGGTGCTACCTGTGGGTGCTACGTTGAAAACTTTGAGAAAAACTTCATTGATTCACCATGCATCTGCATCATAAAAAGACAAACGGGTATAACAACTAATTGATAATCAATTTATCACTGGATTCCGAAATCATTTTTCACATAAGAGAGTAATACACAAAGCAGTGGAGATACCACCATCTGTATTTGGAAGGAAAATACCT
The DNA here is from genome assembly GCA_927349885.1 of Psylliodes chrysocephalus. Classification (NCBI taxonomy): domain Eukaryota; kingdom Metazoa; phylum Arthropoda; class Insecta; order Coleoptera; family Chrysomelidae; genus Psylliodes; species Psylliodes chrysocephalus. Next base: position 25,264,786 of record OV651823.1, on the reverse strand, counting down.
ATTTATCATTGAATGAATAGTTAAAAGGATTCACCTTTTAATACAATACCTATATTATATTTGTCCTCGGTTTAAAAGACATTTATAAAATATATTATTTTAGTGTTAATAAAATGTAATATCCTAGTCTCTACTTCACATTTAAATTATTGATAGGTATTTTAAAGATTTGAGATTGTATACCTATTTGCTGCAAGTAAGTATTCGTTAAATATGTATTATTATTTGTATCTATTTTTATCTAATAATATTTATTTAAGTTATTAATAAACATATTTTAAGAATGTTCTATTTTATTATTTATTGATATATCTTATATTTATTTAATAATAATATGCAGAACCAACTCTCCACATCAGGACCCTTGCTTATAACAAATTAATTCCTTAAATTTGGTATAATCGACCTAAATTATTTTGTAAAATAAAAGTTTCGAACTTACTGGTTCCATACTTTATTTTATAAAATAATTTATGTGGAAATTATTTAAAATTTAATTTAAAACTACTACCTACTCCTAAAAATTACAATTTGAATTTACCGCCATCTGTCAATTGTCATTTTAGTTCCAGCTCCAAACACAAGGTGGCGCTAATTTGGTTTAAAAGTTTAACATTGGCGTGGGGTCTCTAGAAGATACGTGCTTTGTGTATGGCAATGCAATTATCTCATATTCAGTGATACCATCTTTGGTATTCTCAATCCTCATTGGTTAAGACTATGCAATAATCAAAGACTCTTCGTTAACACGTTCGACTTGATTCGCGATTATCGCATGGTGTTCAGGAATACTAAATTGCTGTCGTATGCGTTAACGACCATGCGTTACTTAGCGCATGCGGCAGTTAACGCATGTTTCGAGAATTGGGCCCCTGGTGATTTGACAAGGTCAATGAAATATATAGTTACATAGATTGATCATCCATATTTTTCAAAATAAACATAAGCTTATGCCTTGATATAAAAATGTAAGCAGTTAATAAATATTATTTAAATATCTAAAGGCTGACAATTGGTTTTGAAACACATTTTTGCTAAACCGATTGAAATTAATAAATATTTGCCAGGCAATATGGCCGCTCGCAAACGACCAGCTTTGAGCAATCTATATAATCATATATAACCATATATATGACCCTATTAATGTCAACATGACAACAGGATTGCCATATCTAAACTGTCATTACCCACTGGTAGCCATTTGGACAGGTCGTTGGAATGCCTAATTAAAAATAAAATGACACTTGTCAACAATGTCTCTTTCTTGTAAATGACCTTCTTCGTTTTTGTCTATTTGGCCTTTTTTCAATTGGATATTGGGACAATGTTATCTTTAATAATTATTTATATTATTTGATTATATATGTTTTTTATATAATATAACCAAATAATAATGCAATGCGAATGTGAATCCATGGAAATACAGTAAAGCACGTAAAATTAACGTTCTGCGGATATCTATTTCTTGACGTCCCGAGAATGTACTAAATTGGACGTACTTAAAACGTCCATAATTGGTCCTGGACGTACAGACGTTAAATGGACATTTAATGGACGTCCTTAGGACGTCCTGTGCTATCTGGGTTTCAGTCTCTGTATTTACCCAAACTTTCAAAGTGCCTGGTTCTATGCCCATACACTCCTATTCCAGTTCCTTCTATGGTTTTGGAACTATCCATTGACTAGCATGTCTTTCGGTTGCAAGCATGATGGATTCTTGGCTCCATTCTTTCTTGCAGATGAGCTCTGTGGTTTTGAAGTCATCACTAACTATATTTGTTTTATTACAATTACAAAATCGGATTTGTCACGTTCGGAGTCCTCTTGATTAATATATTGTTCTTCAATTTCCGATACTTTGGGCGTATTCAATGGGGACAGGGGGGAGCAGCTGCCTCCCTGCTCAATCGCCGTAAGCTTGAAAATATCTTAAAGTTGTTGAATCTCTATTTCAAAACCTTTTTGGGGCTGTGTTAGAAAATTATGTCAACAAATAATTAAAATTGTTTCTGAAATTGCGTAGCTAATCTAAAATTTAAGGGGATTGCAATAGATTTGGTTAAATGTTTACAGCAAATTGTAATAAGTAGGTGAGCATTGTGACAAAGCGGAGACAGTGGAAGCATCATGAATGGGATGAGATCAATCACCATGGAATTGGACGTATAAACACGTGCGCCCCGATTAGCAACAAAACAGTGATTCCGCCTCAACCCACCAGTATAAACACCTGAAGAGTACATAAAAATATCAGTTTTAATAACTTAGATCACGCCACATCGAAAGGTAACCATCTTGCTGACTCACTGGCCAAGAAGATAGCCAAACATTTTTTGAACCTGGCCCTTCTATTGGACTGACAAAATCTGTAGTCACATACCTAATTAATAACATTCCCTTGTGAAATTCAAGGGAAAATGGGATAAACAAGAAACTGCAGAGTTGCCAGGGAGCTTTTAAGTTATCCTGACAACACTTCTGCAAACAAATACTTGACTATGACTTGAGAAAATCTGCGTCTAAACACAGGCAATCTGACTGGTCATTGCCAAGTACAGAAGCATCTCCATATCATGGGGCTATCAGAATCCGCACTCTGCAGGGACTAAAATGTCTCTTATTGTAGGGAGACGGGCATTTGGAAAAACATGGGGATTAAAACCGAAAATGGCCCACTGGCTATATTTGGCAATAACAAAACCCATTATAACTTATGGAGCGGTTGTTTGGTGGTCAAAAGTAAACCAGAAAACAGCCCTCAATACCCTTTCAGGAGTTCAGAGGCTGGCATGCCTTTGTATTACGGGAGCACTGAGAAGTGCACCGACAGCCTCCATGGAAATCATTCTAAACCTCCCATTCCTTGACCTAGTCATAAAGGGGGAGGCCAGAATGAGTGTATACAAACTGGAAATCTCCAACAACTGGAACCCACTGGGACATATAAAACATACCTGAATAATACATGAAGTAAATTGGGTTGGAGAGGGTGGAAAGTAAGTGGACTGTATATTAATGTTGATGGATGTTACTTCTTCGAAAAGTTTCCGCCCTAACCAATACAAGAAAGCAAATTGTTTGTGAAAAACTCACAACTTTCACACGAATAAAAGTCATACATATAATAAACAATTTATTTAAAAAACAGAGAATTCAGAAGGACTTTTCACAATATAACTATAATGATAAAAAAAACCCAATAGAAATGTCTTGCCTTACACGTGGCAACACTGCACGTGTAGCCGAATTTTCCTTAAAATTAAATAAAATAAAAATAGTCAAAGAACTTACATGTATCACTTTCAGTACTGATTTTAGTTACACTAGTTAAAATATGTAATTGAGCTTACAAAGGGCTAGTATAAAGCTTGGAAAGAGATATTCAAGATAAAGGCATACAAAATGCCTTAAGCGAAATACACAAAATTGAGGTTGTTAAAATAAACATTTTAGTTATCTCCACCGACAGCACACAAAATAATACCATTCATTGTTGAGTAGTGGGGTACTACTGATTGAGTAACTGATCGGAAATCTCGTTAACAATTTTTTTGTAACAGCTCCGTGTGTCGGAAATACGAGGTACATTTAATCTGAAACCCGATCAGCGAGATATGGAAAACAATTTATTATTCTTCAGAGTAAAGTTAGAATTAAGTCGCGCAGATGGATTTTAAATCCCATATTAAACATGGGATCAGATCACGTGACACCCCTGCTCCTTACCTTCAACAGACTCTCCCAGGTAAACTGGAACGAAGTAAATAAAGAGGTAGAGAAATACTTGCTTATCGGCCTCGTATAGTATACGGATGGATCTAAAACTAACGAGGGAACAGGCGCTGCGAAAACATACCACTGTATTTCAGGCTGAAATAAATGCAATCGAATTGTGTGTACGAGATAATTTCAGAAGAAAGTACAAAAAACAAACCATTCTAATTCTCTCAGATCGCCAAGCAGCCTTAAAGGCTCTTGATTGAAACAGAATCAAGTCAAAGCTTCTCTGGAACTGCCTTGGAATACTAAATGATCTAGCAATCCACAACAAGGTAAAACTAGCATGGGTACCATGGCACAAAGGTATCCCAGGAAATGAAAAGGCCAATGAACTCGCCAAAGAGGGATCAGAACTACCATTCACAGGACCCGAACCTGTATTTGATAACCAAAACCTCTGCTCGACAGGCAGTGAACAGGTGGATAACCACAAAACATCAAATTCACTGGCAACAGATAAGAGGGTTCAGAACCAGTAAGCTTATGCTAAGGGGACCAAACCCACGCATGGCCACTGAGGCACTACAACTCGCAAGGCCTCAAATATCCACCATTGTGGGATTACTAACGGGGCACTGCTTGCTGAAACACCTTATGGGATTACACAATGATTCCACTACGCATAGAAGAGGAAGCAACCTCATACCATGTGATCTTCGAATGAGAAGCTCTTACTAGGAGACGTTTCAACCTTTTCGGCCTAGAACCGGAAAGAACGCCCCAGGAACACTTGGTAGGGAACTTATTAAAACTAACCAAAGACACAGGACTATTAAAGTAGGGGAATACAATAGACTCAAGAGGCCGCAGTGTTCTGGGCCAAACCTAACCCTACCTGATTATAACCGACAAAGACAAAGATCCTTTAAATCCAGCAATCGTTTTTTGAGTCTTTATATTCTACTGTTTCTAACGTGATCCTTAAGACATCGATTATTTTCTTTCCATGTGATTAAACCTTTCTTCCATTCCATTTTCAGAAGACGGAAAAATGCAACATTAAAAAAAATTATTGTCATGAGTAAAATTAGAATGGAAAAATATCTAACACTCAACTTTAATAATTATATTTCTTTAAGTAAAGAGCATGGATATTCATATTTTTTTTTAGAAAAACTACAACTTATAATCTTGTGTAATAATGGTATTATATTTTCTCCTCATCTGCCGAAGCTTCGCTGAACTCTTCAAAATCTACCGATTTTTGGTCGACCTTTTATTTATTTTTGGAATCTTCACTTGTATTTTGATTTAAGGAATATTCTGATATATTTTCAAAAATTGTATTTCAAATCAAATATAAAGCACAACATATTGACATTGTTTTTAATCATTACACAGAAAATTTGATTAAAGATGTTGTTACAAGTCAAAAAAAGAGGATCTTCCAAATCAATTAATAGGATTATTACTAATTGAGAGATCTCGTTTCCACAACAATTGAATTTATTTATTCACTGAATATTTAATAATAAACAGTTAACCAATATTTTATTAAACGGAGTCCATGATTATAAGATACAATTTGTAACGAGTCGCGGATTTAATAACATTCCAGACTTTAAATTCAATATTGATATTTGAAAAGAAAATCAATAACTATTAGAATCAAATCATGAAGAAGCTGACACTAAAATTCTACTTCATGCACTCTGTGCTAAAACGGAAGGTTTTTCTACATGCGTTATTGACTCTAACGATACCGATGTGCATATTATTTTGGTGTATTTTAAAAACCTTCCTAGTGAAATTTAGTTAAAAGACTGAATCATAAATTTTACTGGTTACGTGGCAGTTCATGAAATAGCCCTTAACGACAGTCTACCGAACAACCTACCTTCTTTCCATATTTTAACAGGATGCGATACAAAGAGTCAATTTACTGGAATAGTAAAAAAGAGCCATATTCCGAAGTTGTATTTAATATTATTAAAAAATTTGTAATAAAATTATATTCGTGGTTGTTCTTTCTCTTAATATATTAAGAGGTTTAATGGCTTCTTCAATAAGCTATCTAGGCTACCTCCAACTACTGTCGGATTGGGTCGTCAGCCGTCGGTGTACCGGTCATAAGACGGGTAGGCCTTCATTCAAGCAGTGGGCCTTTGAGAAGAATAAAGAAAATCCCGTAATACGTGGCAGCCACGGAAAAAGCATCAGTGTGCAAAGAAGACCGTTTTTACTCTTCAATGAACCTGACCATGAAAACAAATGTTTAGGTGGGCCCTTCTGAACAGGTAGGCCTATGGGTCCCAATCCGACACTGCCTTCAACACACGATTCCTTAGGCTTTTTACTAAACCAATATTTGGTTAAATTCTTAACCAAAGCCATGTTTTGAAGAGGACAGCGAAGAATCAGAAGATGAGAATATTTAATACGATTTTTAAACAAGATTCTATGTTGTGGTATTTCTAATAAAAAAATATAATTATCCATGCTCTTTAAAGAGATATAATTATTAAAGATGAGGAAGGGCTCTTTCAGTGTCAGATAATTTTCCCTTTTAATTTTACTCCTGGCACATTTATTATTTTTTTTTTTCAATATTAGTAGGTATTATTACTAATAATAAATTTATCAAAGACCCGTATTTCAGAGGTCTTGTATACAGGGTATCCCCAATTATATAAAACGGAGACAGGTTAAACGTCTCATAATTTTAAGAAAAAAGGTTTATATTAACAATGGTCCGATTTCCATAATTAGCAAAGTTACTGGTGGTTCAAAACTGATAGGAATGATACATTTTCAGCTGCACGCCACTTGTGAAATTTGATATTTTCTTGGTTTTTTTAATTAGCTATCTAACTTTTACATTTCTTGACAATTGATCGAATTTTGATCAATGTTTGCATGTTACGTGTTAATATGAACTTTTTACTTACAATTATAAAATCTATAAACTTTCATTTGGATCCGTACAATTTGGGACATCTGTAAAAAACATTATCAGAAGTACCTACAATAGTTTATCTACAAAAATAATTAAGATTGTTTGCCCGTTGTTGTGATAATATTATGAACCGGGCTAGTTTCGTAGTTCGATAGAGATAGATATATGTTTACAATCAAAGGTGTAACGAAGATGGAATATACAAAGCGATAACACCGTTAGCCTGTGCCGGATTTATATTTTTTATGAGTGTAGGCCACTTTATTTCCACCGCCCCATGTACCTTTCTAAAATAATAATTTTCCATTTATAGTAAGGAATGCGCTAAAGTTAAATAAACGAATGAATTAGTCATTAAGAAAAAGCCTAAAAAAGAAACAAGAATTACAATTTTTTACGAGACTTTTTAATAGCAAAATCATCTATAATATCATCATAGTTTATGGTGTTCATTATCTCTGCTTCTATGTAGAGAAGAGATAAAGAATTAATTTTTTCTTGAGACAATGACGACCTTTGATAATTTTTCACGCGTTTTAAACAGGAAAAACTATTTTCCCAAGAACAATTTGTAGCCGGAGTAGAAAGTGGGATGCGGAGAGCTATATCCAAGTTAGGGTAAACATTAGACAGATATTGATTCCTTAAAAACGTTGAGAGACAGTAGTGAGTTTGATCCAGGCTTCACTGTACACTCTGCAGTTTTATTAGAGGAAATGTGACTGTGAAAATGAATACATTCTTGAACCAAATCATCGTAATATAGATAAAATATGTTCAATAACAGTAGGTACCTAGGATTGATCATTTACGCATTAGTATAAAAAACCATGAGAAAACCAGTGAACTTGTTTGACTTATATCATCCTCTGAAATCGAGTTAGCGTCCACTAAAATCTGCCGCCCCTAGGACGCTGCCGCCCATAGGCTGCGGCCTATACGGCCTATTGACAAATTCAGGACTGCCGTTAGCAGAGTGTAGAAATCTCTCGGCAGCCGTTTTGTTTTATAATAATTAACATAAGTTGATTATTATAAGACATAAAAATATGGTTGATGTTTTGTTATGATTTAAACACATTTTAGAAACTTTTATAAAGAGTAACTTTTTTTGTTTTAAAATCTTGTTTAGCTAATTTCGTAGTGTTAACATAAAAAGTACAATATTTTTCGCAATTTTTTCCGAGAAAATCGCATTTTAAATTTTTTTGGGCCGTAAGCCCCAATGGTTTTTTAAATGTTTAAAATAATACATTTACCCAACTTGTGAAGTGACTTTTTGGATTTTGCAGTCATACTGTAGTACACGTTACTCTCTATGCAATGGTACCAATATCTCGTTTTTTGAAAATAGTGCCCTTCTGCAAGGTCTAATTTTGGATTACCTCCGGTTTTAGAATCTCCAAAATATTAGTTTTCAATTCACTAACAATTTAGCTTGTGACACTTAGTCCCCCACAGAAAGCATAATTCCGATTGAATGGCACTACACTATCAGGTAAGTTTGTTTGATCTTATAATTATAAAAAGGACTGGATCTAAAAATGTTATTCACTGTAAAATTGTTTTATTTTTATATAATTCGGAAGAGGAAAATTAAAACATTTTTTAGAAGTTAAAAAAAAAAGTTTAATAAAAACATTGATGACCAGGTACAATATATAATTTCAAACATTTGATTTCTTTTTATTAACATGATGAAAACAGAAGTATTATTTAATGACGAGAAAATATTAACGAATTACAATTTTATTGTTAAAAAAATTAGCTTTTTTAATTATCCTAGTACTCAAAAAAATTGAGCAACCCTATTTTCTTTAGTATTACTATCTTTCTTTACAGCTGTTTTTTGGGGTTAGATTTTTAATCTATCTACAAGAAACCTTCTTTAGTTTTACTTGGAATATTTTGGTGGAATAATATCAAAAAAATTTCATTATATTTGATTACATAAAAAATAGTGAGTTAATTTTTTTTTTATTACAAAGTTTTAATTAAAGGAAACAAGAGTGAAAAATAATTTTATTGCAAAAATAAAATATTTTTTAACCTTTCTTTAATTCACTTACCGCTTTAATTATTTTTAAGTTTTAAATACAATGTAACTTTCTGATATCTATAAATAAAATATAGTAAAAAAGACTAACAACCGAACAACAATAATATTTACAAAACACGAAAATTATTAATGAATAGTATGTATTAAAACTGATCCAGATACATGTAGAATAAAAATTTCAACGTCAAATGTCATAAACTATTGGAATTAAAACTGTCAAATGTCAACTTCAAGTTCACCCTTATGTGAACCTGTCAAGACATTAATGTCAAGTAAAATTGTTTATCCTTCATGTTACTGTGACCATGTCCTGTATAGGAACCGTTTATGTATACTACAGGGTGTCTCAGGAAATGTGTTCTACCACATAATTACTTGAATTAACATTTGGCATATTTTATTTTAAACGATTAAAGTTCAGGAAGATTCTTTTTCCAACACACCCTGTGTATACAAGAAAATGCACAATTTATATATTATACAATTATAGTTTATTTATAAAATCTACGTTTGTTGCTTAAATATTAATTATGGATTTTTTTGGCAACTAGTTCTTAGGAAAAATCTAGGTTAGTAATGTAAGAAACCATTCGGACAAAAATATTTAATGAAATATATACATGTCGTGTCTGTGAAATGCTAGGTATTGAAGTTATTTTAATACTGTGTGGTATGGAAATTATTTACAGAAGCGTCAATAGAATTCCGTAGATATATAAATATTCATTCATTATTTTTTCAATGGCTATAATATAGTGACAGTACCTGAATTTTCAACTAATGTTGGAGAGCTAAATAAATCATTAAAAAAAACTTCAAAAGAAGAAGTTTAAATTTTGTTTTTAAGTGACCATTAGTTGTAATACATTTTCAATAGAATATATACCAATATAACGTGCATTTTCGACAGAAAAACCAAAGAAACTGAATATAGGGATAGATAAAATATTGTTCTAGGAATTTAGAAGATGAAGTATGATTGTAAGTGGCTGGAGCCATTGAACTATTTTAAAAGTTTACTAATTTTGAATAAAAAAAATTGCGAAGAGGTTTAGCGTTGTCCACACTGAAAAACATTTATGAATTTGACTGGTGGAAAACATTACCTCACTCTCCTTATTCTCCTGACATTTGACCAATTTTTTTAGACCTTTATGAGGTATAGAAAATTCATTCAAAACCTGAGGTAATGTAAGGTCTTAATGGACAAACCAATTAGACAATAAAATTAATAGGTTAAAATTTTAGGAGTCTGTCAATTTAATACCAAGATGAGGAAGGCCTAAGAAGAAACAGGCCTTGTACAAAGTGTGGCTAGAGAAAACTGGACTGATCGTTCTGCAGATGATGGCGAAGACTTTTTCTATTGATTCGCTTAAGTCGTGGCCATCGTTAGAAGAGGACCTTGAATATGTGCTTCGCTGGAAATATGTGCATATGTTCAAGGAGAGCAACTGGTTTACAGGTCTGTTCTAATTCTTAGAAATAAGTTGAAAACTGTCCGAGATGACCAGTCGAAAGTTAAGATTTACGCGACGCACAATTGAATATTGAACTGTTTCACTGGATCTCGGACGGTTTGCAGTACATTTTGAAGAAAGCCTAATGTAAAATTTCTTGTGAAACTCGGAAAATGAGTGTTTATTTTCACTCGGGTTTTTAAGTGATCAATGAAGGACGACGAGAAGTGATCGCAGACAATTATGAAAGTCAAAAAACAGAAATTAGAATTAAAAATATCGGAAGAAAGTGTTAGGCAGATTTTTAATAAAACAAAGTTATGGTTCCTTAATCAAGACAACGTTGCAGCCAATACTGCATTGTCTAACAAGAAGTTTTTGGCCAAGTATTTAGATCCTTGTATTAGAATATCCACCCTAATCACTGGATCTCGCCTCGTGTAATAATTTTATTACTTAAGATCAAATCAACATTGAAAGGAATCAGATTTGGGACAGTAGAGCTGTCATCGGGTCGGTGGTGTAGCGGTCTAACGCGCTTATATTCATTTATAGGCAAGTTTATGAATCAGAGACTGCTGGGCTTCGAATCCAAGACCAGACCATGTGGATTTTTAATTAAATTGCATGGTTCGGTTTAGGATTTGATGTGTGCCGTATTAATAGAAATTCAATTTCTGTTGATATGACATGCAGATTATAAAATCGCCATGCATTACCGTCTCGATGATGGTGGGTGAGGTTTTCCGGGTTTTCCTCACCTGTAAGTCGAATGGCACCATCAATCATCTTTAAGTCGCTTCGGAGCGCCACGGCAAATAATAATAATAGCCGTCCCTTTCCCCGCACAAGCTCAGCTTTTGGGGTTAAAATTCACTCGTAAGGGGGTGAATTAGGGAGAGTATTATTATTAAAGAAAAAGCGGCAAAGACCATGAAAATGCATTCAAACGAGTATTGAAAGTAATTTTAAAAACCGACTTCAAAATCGTGCAGATCTCATCACCATATGTTAACCAAATTTATATGGGACCATCCCTGAGGTACCCCCTTACTAATAAAAAATGAGTCATAGAAATCGGACAAGGTGGTAAAGAATTATAGCTAAACATACATAAAAAATGAAGAGTTTGATGATTTTCCCATGGAGCCAGTCATTAAATTTTGACCAAATTTATATGGGACCACTCATGAAGTACCCCCTAACTAACAAAAAATGAGTCTTAGAAATCGAACAAGGTGGTAAAGAATTATAGCTAAACATACATAAAAAATGAAGAGTTTGATGATTTTCCCATGGACCCAGTCATTTTATTTTGACCAAATTTATATGGGACCACCCCTGAGGTACCCCCTTACTAACAAATAATGAGTCATAGAAATCGAACAAGGTGGTAAAGACTTATAGCTAAACATACATAAAAAATGAAGAGTGATGATTTTCACATGGACCCAGTCATTAGATTTTGACCAAATTTATATGGGACCACCCCTGAGGTACCCCCTTACTAACAAAAAATGAGTCATAGAAATCGAACAAGGTGGTAAAGAATTATAGCTTAACATACATAAAAAATGAAGAGTTTGATGATTTTCCCATGGACCCAGTCATTTTATTTTGACAAAATTTATATGGGACCACACCTGAGATACACCTAACAAAAAATGAGTCATGGAAATCGGACAAAGTGGTAAAGAATTATACCTAAACATAAATAAAAAATGAAGAGTGATGATTTTCCCATGGAGCCAGTCATTAAATTTTGACCAAATTTATATGGGACCACTCATGAAGTACCCCCTAACTAACAAAAAATGGGTCTTAGAAATTGGACAAGGTGGTAAAGAATTATCGCTAAACATACATAAAAATGAAGAGTTTGAGGATTTTCCCATGGACCCAGTCATTAGATGTTGACCAAATTTATATGGGATCACCCCTGAGGTACCCCCTTACTAACAAAAATGAATCTTAGAAATCGAACAAGGTGGTAAAGAATTATTGCTAAACATACATAAAAAATAAAGAGTTTGAGGATTTTCTCATGGACCCAATTATTAGATTTTGATCAAATTTATATGGGACCATCCCTGAAGTATCCCCTTTCTAACAAAAAAAAAAGAATAATTGAAATCGGACACCGTGTTAAAAAAAATATATACCAACGAATTGAGAACGGTTAAAAATGATTAACAGCCATACTATGACCAATAGAAAATTTGCATGTAGCAGACAGTAGAGGGAAGAAAATTGAACGTTATAATGTTGGAATTGCGAAATAAAAGTATAAACAATTTTATAGCACTAATCCGTTTTTTTTTTCTAGCCACACATATAATAAAAAATAGAAGAAGGTTTTATGTGAAATATTTAGCTCTCAACCTGTTTAAACTTACACGTGTCTTCTTATATTTTTCATTAAGTCTATTTTGATTATCGATTATTTATAAAAATATCACTCTATTGTTTGATTTGCTTCCGCAACGACGAAATTTAAACTTTTTCTACCACTAATTTTACAATAAAAAAAAATGCGTTTTAAAATTATAATTAATATTGAAGCAGCAAAATTTATCTAAAGTTTTTCCTGACGGTACAAAATTTTTAGCAAGTATATTTTTTGTAGGTTAATAAATTTGCCGTAGAAGACGTTGACGACTCTAGAATAATTTGACAGAAATTGTATCAAAAATAATAAATTCAACACCATAACTGACATCAGATAAAATAGATGTATGGCAACTAATATATGTCTATCTCACTAAAACCAACACAGACTTGGAATGTTGGATAATCTCTATTTGTTTTTTTTTACCCACGTTTAAAAGTAAATTTCAGACAATGTTGAATACTTTAAGAAATATTGGATATCAGTTGAATGATATTGAAATGTCAAAATTAGAATAAAAAACATTAAAATGAAATGCTAAAAATGCCCTTTTCTTATTTTGCTACACTACAAGAATAATTTGTTTATCATAGTATTAGAAATAAAAAAATAAACGTTAAAATTTCATAATTGAAACTGATATGTATCAAACATATAAGATTTGACAGACATCAGTTGTATGACAACTGACATTGACAACTACACTGACATGGAATGTATTAGTTGGTCTTCTACGATTTGCTAAATATTTGAACAGAAATAAATATTTGTGCAGGAAAAGATAAATGCAAAATTTTGCGCCGTCAGTTTAATGCCTTAATGCGTAACTGTACAACAACTTTTATAAGTTTTTTTAAGTGTCCAACTTTCTTTTGAAGTTTCAAGATCACAGAATTACTTACACACAAGACTTGCACACGATTTCTTTTCTTCACTATACAAAGTACATATTACAGCCCCTCCCACTCGATTGCAGATTTTCATTTTTTATATATAATGTTTGTCCCAAAATAGCCTATTGATATTTCGGTTAATCATTATAAAATAAGAGGTAGAAGAATTTTAGGGAAATGCAATGTAGGCAGTGAAGTGGAAGGTGTTAAGATGAAAAGATAATGTTTTAACCACACAGAATGTAAACATAAGTAACATAAATGCGGTTTTCAAGAATAAGCAGCGTTTATTTTAACCCGTTATGAAATAAAACGTACTTTCCCGATTTTGTTTTGTTTTTAGTAGTAATATAGTAGTTTTTACAAAAATGATATCAATAAGTGACACTGCATGTCATATATTTAATTGCCTAGATTGATTCATTTTTTTATAGTGTGTGCCCGGTTCTAACTATACCTGCAAACTCTTATTTCTCTCCTTTCTGTGGAAAATTTTGCTTATTTCAAAAACGTCTTTGTAACAACAAACCAGGAAAATAAAGTGAAGACAGCAAAAACGAAACATTTAAAAAAATCGCAATAAGAGTTAGGTGCAGAAACGAAGAAATCGGAGACAGCTTAAATAGAGAAAAAATAATTGAAATGCCACCAGATAGAATAAAAAAAAAAAGGAAATGGAATCAAAAAGGTATGGAAAGAGAAAAGTGGGAATGCCAAAAAAGGATATGGAAAATGGAATAAATGAAATAGCGAAAAAAGTGTCAAGAATCCAAACCATGTAATGGCATAAGGAAAAAGATAAAGAAAGAGAAGAAGAGAAATAAGTCTTTGTGACATCACTAATATCGCCTAAATGAGACAGTTCGTAAAATCTCCATTATTAAAATGAAGACTTGAATTAAATAATGTGTTAAGTACCAAAAAAATTGGCTTTTCATTTTATACTTGTAAAATGTTCTAGGTGCCATAACCAACAACATATATAAAGCGCTAAGTGCAACGGCTATTAAATTATTTACATTTAGCACATTATATTCAAGTCTTCAAATGACCATCGCACTTTTAATGTTCTACTAAATTAATTGAAACAGCGCCATAAATGAAATATTTTGAATTAAATACCAAGTGAAGTGGAAAAAGTGATCGAAAAGGTCGGACACAAGAGAATACAGCTTTTTCCATAAAAAATATATAGTTCTGGGTAAATAATCTATAGGATTTGAGTCCAAATAGAGAGAAAAAAAAAGAAGACATTTCCCGTACTACCGCACTGAAAAACCCCCTTAAGAGTTTGGTTTTCTTTGGGTATATGTGTAGAGTCGATTGAACAATTCCATTTAAAATTAAAAAGGCAACCAAGTCTACTCTTCCACCAGAATTTTATATATTTTTAGTAGAAGGAAAATGGCAACACAGAATGAGCAGGTCATTGACCTCTTTTATGAATTTAAATAAATCATTGAATTTTCTACCATTTATTTTTAAAAGCAATGGCAAAATAACACCACTGAACTTAAAGGTAAAGGAAATGCATTAAATTATTAATAGGCGTTATATTATCACAGCTGTCTGAAAACAATTCTGATTTATTATAAGTAGGCCACTTTGGACTTTTACCTGTGTACAAAAATGAAGAGGACATACTGTTAATAGCTTGAAAAGTAGAAGATACATTGGCACAAGTGTATTTTATCTTATATACATTTTTTTGTATTCACAGAAGAAGTTTCTTGTTGCAAGTTATTTTTGAGGTACTATACGTATTATACTATTTCCATTTTAAATTGTACTCATAGATATAAAAAGGGGAAAAAGAATCGCAGAGGTAAAAATATAAATCTAATAACATCCTAAATAAAAAAAAATAAAGCATCGGAAAATGAAATAAACAGTTTGTACCATTTTGAATCAGAGACTATAAAAATAATAAAAATGATAAACAATCAATTAAAGAATAAATTGCATTTATGAACAAGAAAATCTGAGAAAAAAATATCAATCAGTAGTAAACTTTTTTGGGACACACTTTATATACATATCAATATATTTCTATTATATATATTATTTCTCATCTGTTCAATAAATTAATTAGTTAATTAGTTAGTTAATTGTTTCTATATCAGTCGATTTTGAAAGTGAAACGGTGATGGTTAATGGGTGGACTCCCTGTAAAACGGATTGACGCCCTTGATGGGTAACGGGTGAGCCTCCGTGTTGAACACCCATTCGTCCAAGGAGACCAAGCTGTCGTCAGAGAATAGCAGGTAGAGATACTGAAACAAAAAATTTATCATAAAAAATATCACAAAAATTATATTCTGAGATAAAAAAGACCAGAGATTTAACATACAACGGTATTTAACTTGTGCGAATGTTGCCAATTTCTATAGAAAAGTTAACGGAGTGGGGGAACTGGGAGGAGACCCGAATTCTGTGACAGGGACGGCCTTTGTTTATTACCATCACAATGAACTATTAGATTTACCAAAAAGGTGTTTAATGGAATGTTGTATTATGAAATAAAATTAACGTGATTTTGTAATATCAAACAAATGCCACCACATTTTTTGTAAAGAGAAAACAATAGATTTTTTATAGAATATTTCATTAGCTTTTATTTTCTATGGACTACAATAAAATGTTGAAATAAAATATTGTTAATCGAGCAAGGAATGGTACTCATTGTCTACGAGTATTATAATAGCAGCATGTGCGGAGGCGAATACTGCAAATCAAACCTTGTGAGTTGAACATAATATTTTTTCTACAACTATTGCATAATATTAAAAATTAGTTAAAATAAGAAAATGCTGTTTTGTCAGCAGAAGGTATATTAAAGCTTTTTTCTTTGGGAATATTAATTAATGTAGAGGATGTCACATTGATCTCCAGAAATGCATATTTCTGAAACCGGATATTTTAAATGTCATTTGGTCGCTAGGGGTGGGCGATTATCGAATTAAATTATCAATCATTGAAAATAATCGATTATTTTCGATCAATCGATTATTTTTAAACCATCTATTTTTTTCCTATTTCCTTTAAAATCGATTATTCGATTAACTTAATATCAAAAATAATCGATTATTCGAAAATAATCGCTCAATCGAAAATAATCGAATATTCGAAAATAATCGATTAACAGAAAATAATTGATTAATTAAGAAGCCGACTCTACGATAAATGGATATTCAAAAAAAAACTAACCGAATTATCAATTATTTTCAAATAAAGTGATCATTAGATATTTGAAATATCGAAAATAAACCGATTAATTAAAAAAGGCAATTAAACAATAATTCAATTTTTCAATAAATCTGTTTTCTTTTTGTATTTCCTTTAAAATCTATTACCCCATTATCTTTGAAAAATCGAAAATAATCGATTAATTAAAAACCGATTAACCTATAAATCGATGAAAAAAAAAAAATAAACGAATTATCGAATATTTTAAATAACCTATTTTTTGTTCGTATTTCCTTTGAAATAGATTATTAGATAATCTTTGCAAAATCAAAATTAATCGATTTAACAAAAATATTCGATTTATCAAAAATGACTTATTTCTTAAAAAGCCGATTGGTCTTTAAATCGATTGTTAAAAAAAATAATCGATTAACAGAAAATAATCGATTAATTAAGAAGCCGATTCTACGATAAATCAATTTTCAAAAAAAACTAACCGAATTATCGATTATTTTTAAATAATCTATTTTTTGGTATTTCCTTTAAAAGTGATCATTAGATATTTTAAAAATCGAAAATAAATCGATTAATTAAAAAAGGCGATTAAACAATAATTCGATTTTTCAATAAATCTATTTTCTTTTTGTCTTTCCTTTAAAATCTCTTATTACATTATCTTTGAAAAATCGAAAATCGATTAATTAAAAACCGATTAACCTATAAATCGGTGTTTCAAAAAAATAATAAACGAATTATCGAATATTTTAACTAATCTATTTTTTGTTCGTATTTCCTTTGAAATAGATTCGAAAATTTTTGCAAAATCTAAATTAATCGATTAATCAAAAATATTCGATTAATCAAAAATAATTTATTTATTAAAAAGCCGATTGACCTTTAAATCGATTTTTCAAAAAAAAAAAACGAATTATCGATTAATTTAAATAATCGATTATTATCAAATATTTTTTTTATTTCTTTTAAAATTGATTATTCGATTATCTTTGAATATCAAAAATTTTCGATTATTCGAAAATAATCGCTTAATCGAAAATAATCGATTAATTAAGTAACCGATTCCAAGATAAATCGATTTTTGAAAAAAAAAAAAACTAACTGAATTATCGATTATTTTCAAATAATCTATTTTTTGGTATTTCCTTTAAAAGTGATCATTAGGATCTTTGAAAAATCGAAAATATATTGATTAATTAAAAAAGCGATTAAACAATAATTCGATTTTTCAATAAATCTATTTTCTTTTTGTATTTCCTTTAAAATCTATTATTCCATTATCTATAGTGAAAAACCGAAAATAATCGATTAATTAAAAACCGATTAACCTATAAATTGGTGTTTCCAAAAAATAATAAACGAATTATCGAATATTTTAACTAATCTATTTTTTTGATAATATTTGCAAAATCTAAATTAATCGATTAATCGAAAATATTCAATTAATCAAAAATAATTTATTTTTTAAAAAGCCGATTAACCTTTAAATCGATTAAAAAAAAACAAATTATCGATTATTTTAAATAATCGAATATTATCAAATAATCTATTTTTTGTATTTCCTTTAAAATCGATTATTTGATTATCTTTGAATAACAAAAATAATCGATTAATTAAGAAGCCGATTCTACGATTAATCGATTAAAAAAAAATAACTAAATTATCTAAATAATCAATAAGTCGAAAATAATCGATTAATCAAAAAGCCGATAAATCGATAATTCTAAAAAATGACCGAAATATCGATTATATAAAATAACTGATTATATTCGATAAATCCATTACTTTCAAATCAATTTTTTTCGTATTTTCTTTAAAATAAATTATTCAAAAGCAAAAATAATAAATTAATTAAAACAGGCGAGTAAACGATAAATCGATTTTTCAATAAATCTATTTTCTATTTGTATTTCCTTTAAAATCCATTATTCCATTATTTTTGAAAAAACGAAAATAGTTTATTGAAAATATTCGATAAATCGAAAATAATCGATCAATTTTCGATTTTCATAAAAAAATAATAATCGATTAATCGATTATTTTTGTAACTCCTATCGGTCGCTTGCTTTTATCCGAGCAAATTTAAAGATTTGCATAATATATAGTAAATATTGCAAGAATTTAGATTTTTCAGCAAACAAATTTTTTTTTTCGAGTTGTTTAGGGGTTTAAATTGTAACATTTTATTAACAATGTTACTAACTCCCGTAATTTTAGTATTTTTTTGCTTATACTAGATCATAATGTGCGTTTTAATTTGTTTTAAGACTTAAGATTTAAATGATTTGACCGCAAATAAGATGAACTTTGAAATTTTAAGTAGGTCATCCTGTATTTTATCTAATATTCTTATAAAAATGCCTCAATAAAATTTCGCTAGCAATTATGCTTCTTTACTTCTTATTTATCTACCAAAAAGGGCTAAAAACCATCTTTAGTAAATATTCTTTTAAAACTACTTTTTAAAAACAAAATATCGTTAGCAACAATGCCTTTTTTCTTCTTATTTACATTAAATGGGCAAAATTTTGCCCTTTAGAAAATTTATGCAAGTACTATGAAATCTGTTTTCTGAAATATTTAAGTCAAAACGTTATTAAATATAACATTGGCACTTATATTATTTGTATATACAATTTTTTACGATACATCCTATCATTTTCAACTTAAAATTGAATAACTCAAACACTTTAAATTGCTAATAACACAAACAAATCATTCAAAAAACAGCGGTCTATGATGATTCACTCACCCGGAGATGAGGGTAGAATAGAAATGTCGGAACAATTCGGGTGGCGTCGTGGAAACAATGATTTTAATTGGTAGGTTACTTAAAATTGGAATAGACAACATGCGCTATGTGCAATGTTAATCTCTGTTCTCTTTAATCTACGGTTTTATAATTAAATGTTCGTTTTGGAGAGCGATCCGGATTTTCAGGGTCACTTTGGCATTTTGGACTTACCTTCAAAGTTTCTGCCAGGAAGAAACTCTGTTGGACGTCATCTTGTTGGGGATCATCCGCATAAACGTTTTTCAACCCCGTGTACCCTCCGGCCACCCTGCAGTGCTTCTCCAACGCCTGAGCAGCCTCCCAACCCCACTCTCTGTATTTGTTATCTTTGGTCAATCTCCACATGTAGAAGTACGTTTCTATTACTTCGGGTCTCAGGATATAGTACTTTTCTGAGGTCTTTAGCGCTCTAGCTTCCGAGCCTTCGGTAAATCTGAACGATTCTGGGCCCAATTTGGTTGGTGTCCTGTCGTAGGATTCGTGACAGGTGCGCGTGATCTCTCCCGCAACTTTCATGTACTTGCTTGATACTTCGTTATTCAGAGTTTTAGAAGCTAACCCTAACAAACCACCTGAAAAAAAAATTGAATACAATAAAATTATGTTATTTAGAGCTGCCATAGTTCGCTGAAATAAGGGACACTGAAATAACTTACCAGAGAAACATGCGAGATGGTCCATCTTGTGTTCGGGCCTGTCAAATTTCAATTCTGCAAAGTACATGAGTCCATTTGGAGAAGTTTTCAGCATGTGTTGGAAAATGGACGTCATGGAATCGTCGAACATCTGTCTGGCTTCGTTATCTTCTTTGTTTGATTGCAACCACGCTTTCAATAAGTATTCATAAAAGCTGTCACCTAAAGCGCCTATTGACATATGGTCTAAAAATAAAAATATGTCAGGTTTATTACTAGAAAGTGCCAATTTAAATATATGTTTCAATACCAAAGTTCACAGACTACCTTTCTTCATATTTCCAGTCGCTATTCCGTGCTTAGGTAGACATCAATCTTGTTCAAATTAAATAAATAATTGTAGTACTTACGTTGTCCCCATTTTCCAGTTTTCGGATTAAGATAGTTGGGATACAATCCGTTAGGCTTTTCTAATTCTTGAAGAACTTTTCTGACGTGGTCAACTTTGGCACGATAAATAGGTTTTCCAGTCACGTCGCTAAGGTAGGCCATTTCCAGATGAAGTGTACCAAATTCGGACAGTATGCTTGAACTGCCACTAGCCCAGCCATAGTTTTTACTAGTCTATTAAAAAAAAAAAACGAATTAATTTTGTTCAAGCAGGAATAGCGGAAATGTCAAGTAAGAAGTAAAGAATGATGTTGAATTATCACCTTAATGTTTCCTTCCAAATTTATTGCAAGTCCACATTAACTGGACATATTTATCTTAAAATAGAGGCAATGTCTCTTTTAGCTTTTGGATGTAGCTCATTTAAGTAATTTTTACTTAGCATGTTTTTCCTCCAAAAACAGGTTTTTATTAGCGTAGAAATTCTGTTAAGATGTGATATTTTTCACCTTCTTTTTAAGAGAATTGATGTTAGGGGATACTTTTTTGTCTCTTTAATCTGAGGTTGTTTTAAGAAGACATACAACAGATGAGAACCTTCACTATTCATGAATCATCCAAAGCCATTTTGTTAGAATAAGGGTGAACATCTTCTGTTAGAGGTATCGATCAGGACTTTCATTGTCCTGTCGCTTATTTACCAAGGCACAAGGATACCGGTGGCAACGCAGGTGATGGAGTTATTAGTGTTGCATGCATCTTTTACATTTACTACTTTAGTTTCCAGCATGGTATAAAAAATAAAAGGTAGGATATCAACAGTGTCAAAAATAGGACGGCCACGCGCATGGCGTCACGCGTAGAGTTTGTATAGGCGCGAATTTAAAAATACTAACGAAGTGTGAGGAAAATATATGCTAACTTATAGAAATTTGATGAATATTAAGGATAATATTTTAGAAATTACATGAAATATCTATGGATATTATTATGGGATAGTTAAGGAAAGAACTATGAAGGAACTTAAATGCAAATACATACATAAAAGAAATATTTTTTTAAACAGTTTTTTTTTTTTTTTTATACAAATTCGACTTCTAAAGAATAGTTTTTATAACCAGGATAATAAAATAAGGGGTATCTTCGCAACTCGAAACTGGGGATTCTGGTAACAATTTTACATCTGGATATGCCGGAAATTTTTACCTGATTAAGATTTGCAACTCATTTACCTGCATTATTTTACCCAATTGAATAAAAATAAGTTAAATTTTTTTTTTCATATAATGCAGACATTCATATAATATAATGCAAAACATAAAAAAATGTACCAAATACAAATAACTGTTACAATACAAAATTAAAATAATATGTCGCTGCATTTTTCCTGGACCTAGTGGCTGACAGTTTTTTAAATCATTTATCAAGTACAAGTCGAAATTTTCTTTTTTTTTTTTTTGGTAACATTTACAATTTTACTGCAAGGGCTGCTCCATGCCGAATTTTCTTGGGAAGGATGGTAGAATTGCCTATTTAGCATATTTTTTTTTAATAAAAGGCTTATGGATTTTAAGAATTTTAATCTAAGGAACGGCATGCTCCCCTGGGCTTCCGCTGGAGCCGCCCTTGGACTACTTCTAACTAAGCTCTTACTGTCGAGGAAAGCGAGAAACCGTAATATCTTTCTTGAATCCTTTCCTTTAATTGTTACTGTTACATCCGTACTGCAATTTTTCAATGTTTTTTATTAAAACCACTCACAGAGAATAAAGTTTACAACACAATATAATACAAATATCTGACATGTATCTTATAAACGACTCACAAACTACTGCAACATGCGTCTGTCATATGATATTTATTTCACGCCAGCTCTACTAACTCTACGCATGACGTCAGCGCCGCCATGACACCGTGCGCGATATCCCCCCCTGAGTTTCCAGTACTGAGAGAGCAACAAGATATATTATAAAGAACCCCGCACAAATCTTATGGAAATTGGCTCCCGGTCAAATTTGGTCAACTAGCTGTCAAACAACAAGCAATAATCAAAATTAATAAAATCCACATGTAAATATCTGTTTTTGAGGTCGATAAATTTAAAACTGATGTTAACAACTCGATATTAACAGTTGGCAGCTGTCAACTAACTGTCAAACAGTATGTGACAATCAAAATTGACAAAATTCAGGAGTAAATAGATGTCTTCGAGTTCAAAATTGATGTCAAAAAGACGATATTGACAGTGATCAGCTGTCAACTAACTGTCAAACAGCATTCACGATATTTTTTATCAACCTATTTATAATACAGGACGATATATATCGTCCTATTTTAGGAATAGTTAAAGCATTTCAAACTGAAACTCTTCATCTGCGTCTCTTTGGAGCTTGTCTTGCACGTAAGAGGGTGCAAGCCTTACTCGATACACTCCAATGGTCAAATCTTGTAAATATTCCAGAGTTAGTTGTGGGAATTCCATTAGATGGACAGCATCCATTCGAACCCATCTATTTATGTTTCTAGCAAAAAGATTGTTTACATCTACAAATGCTTGCACTATATTTGGTTCTCTTGCTTTTTCAATTATTCGATTTACCAATTCAGCATTAGCTCCATTCATATGAATAGTTGGATAGTATCGGTTTATAAGTGCTCCAGCAATACGATAATAATCTCCTATATTTGGAACATGCTGAACAGGAATAGTTTGTTTAAAGAACTTAAATATAGATTTTATGTGTCCATGCTATTTGACAGTTAGTTGACAGCTGATCACTGTCAATATTGTCTTTTTGACATCAATTTTGAACTCAGCAAACTCGAAGACATATGTTTACATATGGATTTTATCAATTTTGATTGTCACATGCTGTTTGACAGTTAGTTGACAGCTGTTAACTGTCAATATCGTCTTTTTGACATCAGTTTTGAACACTACATCTATTTAGTCCTGAAGTTTGTCAATTTTGATCGTCACATACTGTTTAGACAGTTAGTTGACAGCTGTCAACTGTCGATATCAAGTTGTTAACATCAGTTTTGAATTCAGCTGCCTCAAAAACAGATATTTACATGTGGATTTTATCAATTTTGATTATTGCTTGTTGTTTGACAGCTAGTTGACAGCTGTCAACTGTCAATATTATTGTAGTTGCATTGGATTTGAATGCAGTGACCCCGAAAACATAAGAAGGTACTTCTTTTTTAACGGCGCAAATACTAAACTTTCGAGGAGATTGCCTTTTTAAGTAGTAAATAATGGTCAATCCGTGGAGCTTTGGAGCTCCGTAGGATCTAAAATAAGCAAAATTGAGCTTTGTGCCCCTTGAGACTTTTGCTCAGGATGCCGAAACGAACAACATATCAACATTTCAGCCAATTTGACCAGGAGCTAATTTCCATAAGATTTGTGCAGTGTTTTTTAATTTTTTTTAAAATACTCTTGTTTACAATCTACTCTCTTTTGGTATATGCTTAAACCACTCTTTAAAACATGTCTCAAGTCTTCAGCTTACTGTGTGGTCGTAATACGTATATTACTTTATGGGGTATTAATACACTGCGACCTAAATGATTTATTGTGTTCCCTTTTATCTCAAATGCAGCAAGCAAACAGTCTCGATGACTATAACGACTCTTAGAAACCTGTTTTCTCAAGGAAGTTTAGGATTTGGAGTGGCTTTAAGTTAGGTAGATTGCCCTAGAAGTATAATGCCCTTGGATTCTGAAGTGCTACATAGGTTTTGACTTACAGAATACTGTAAACATTGTATGGTTACAAATACAAACTTATTTTATAGTAAATTTTATCTGCATCTTTTGTATTAAATAAAAATTTGCATTTCTGGAATTTTATAATATATAGAGCTTGATTATTATCCGTAGAGTATATTACTTTACAATGCGCAGAAACCAGATTGAATTTATAGGCAGTAGGCGTGGCCACAGACCTCCCAGCGTCTTATTTATAATACTGCACAGTTGCATTCAGTAGCATAGTAAGCGTTTTACTTATTTTCCTTTCATTGTTATTTTCTTGTGTTTAGTGTTTCGATTTGATCCAAAGAAACGTTTATTTCTTAGTTTTTCGACTATTCAATTTTGTGTGTATTTGGGTAAGTACAATTTATACCTAAATAAATCATTTAAAAAGTAAAAAAGTAAGTTTTATAAACGTCGTCAAATAAGCTCCTCCTATACTCTTTGGATAGTAATCGAACTCTACATAGTTTTCATGTGTAAGTTTAGCCCCACTCAGGTAGTAGAGGACAGAGAATATTTTGCAGGAATCAACCAAAAGTACCTTTTTGTAACAAACTGCGTCAGGAATAATTATGAACCTTAACTTTTATTAAATACAGGGTATTAAAAAAGTTTGGATCAAAATTATTTTCATAGCTCCTGATTTTACGCCAATGGGACATCATAATTTAGCGAAATAAAGTGTATTAACTAATAATGGAACTAACATTTTAATACCCTAATTTTAATACAACCTATAATACCTGACTAAAATTTTAAAGTTGATCAAAAAAATGTTTATTTTACTAACAATAGATACAAATAAATCACGATACGACATATAGTATGATCAAAAATCATTTCTTGGTAAAGCATACGATGTCTTTACTTGTAATTACCAGATAATATCAAAACCGTAATTTCCGAAAAAATATAGGATACGTCCTTTAGAATTAGGATATCGATGTAGGTACACA
This sequence comes from Psylliodes chrysocephalus, assembly GCA_927349885.1. Taxonomy (NCBI): domain Eukaryota; kingdom Metazoa; phylum Arthropoda; class Insecta; order Coleoptera; family Chrysomelidae; genus Psylliodes; species Psylliodes chrysocephalus. Next base: position 25,239,568 of record OV651823.1, on the reverse strand, counting down.
TTTTTAAGTATAGTCCTTCCAATATCAATTGCAGAACACGGTTATGTGGGAAATCATCAATATTAAATATATACGCACGGTACTCGTGCCAAATTTAGAAACGAAAAATAATGTTTACTCCCCTTATACAATGCACTAAATATTAAAGGAACGGTCAGTCAACGTGTACTTGATATATATGTGTCAAAATCCATCATCTCCGTTGTTAACCAATGAAAACATCGAATCGTAAACTTAAATGCACTGTATTGGCCGAAGGTTTACGAAGGGGAGGAGTGTTCGAAAATATCCCTGGAAGACAGTCTGCGATATCAGTGGAGTACTGTCGTGCGGTGTGTTTTGTATGTGTGGTTTGTTTAATTTAAATTTATTTTAATAAATATAAATATGACGTTCTTTAGACCGTGGGCGAATGAAGAAAATGAAATTGCACAATGGAGTGAGATTAAAAACAGGTATGACTTTAACAATAAGGATTTAGATATACAAACACAACAAGTTATTTTAAATATATTTGAATGTTTAAAAAAGGAAAATATTCAGCAGTCTGAAAATGCGATCATAATAAGAATTGCTGAATTAACTAAAGTAAATAAATTTTCCATTTATCGGGTAGTCACAAAAGGGGTTGCTGTGGGTCATTCACAAAACCGAAAAACATGTAAAGAAAAACTGAAATCAGTTGACAGAGCTACCCAAGATTTTATACGAAGGACAATTTATAGTTTATATAAGGAGAACAGGGTTCCAACATTGGAAGTAATACAGCAAAAGGTAGGAGATTTTCCAGGATACACTTATACCAGTTTGGAAACATTGCGTCAAGTTTTGTCAGCATGTGGTTTTAAACACAAAAAAATGAATAAACGGGTGGCAATCACCGAATCGTCAAGGATAGTTCAATGGCGACAAGATTATTTGCGTCAGATAAAAGAGTACAGAAGTTCTAATAGACACATAATTTATCTAGATGAAACATGGTTTGACAGTCACGATGTAGTAAATTTCGGTTGGGTTGACAGTAGTAAAAATTGCTGTTTGAATGGGCCATGTTCTAAAGGGAAACGTATTATAATAGTACACGCTGGAAGCAAAGACGGTTTCGTGCCTAATGCTTTATTATTATCTGTTAAACAAACTAAAAACTGTGCAGCTGATTATCATGAAGATATGACAGCACGAAGAAACCAACAATGAAAATTCCATTGTGGAAGACAACGAATTAATTAATACCGATGTGCCTTTTTATACTTTATGTCATTTAAATGTTCACAGTTTGTCAGCAAAAATTAATCTGTTGGATGTCTTTACAAATACGTATTCCCCAAATATATTATGTTTTTCCGAACATTGGGCGTCCGATGATAAACTCAACGTAATCAGTTTAATGGACTACAAGTTAATTTCTGGTTACTCAAGATGTTCTCAACCAGGTGGAGGTGTAGCAATTTTTGTAAAAAACAATCTTCGCAATACCTGTGTAAAAATAAATTATTTAACACATCTAAACTCAGAGAAAAAAATTTCGAATGTGCTGGAGTCACTTTAAAAGACCTTTGTTGTATTTTAACTCTTTATAGGTCACCAGATGGAGATATAGATATATTTTTTGAACGTTTTTTTGAAATGCTAAATTGTGTTACTATAAAACATAAACAGATTATTATATGTGGTGATATAAATATTGATGGGTTTGTAAACTCAAACAAACTAAAACTATTATCTGACGCACTGGAATGTTTTCAGTTGAAATCTCATATATCAGTAGCAACTCGTATAGCAAAATATGGCAACTTTATTACAAAAACATCAATTGACTATATAATTACTAATATGGATTTCAGATTACTTAATATAACCGTATTTGATCCAGCTATTTCTGATCATTCTGCACAAATGCTCAAATGGGATCAACATATTGGAATAGAAAAGCAAGGTGAGAAAATAACACGTAGATCATTTGGTGAAGTACAGATATCAGAATTTAAATTTTTATTAAAGAAAGTTAATATATATTTTTCGAATTCCACCACGGTTGATGAAATGTTTAACACATTTTGGAATGATTTTATGTATGCATTCAACGCCGCATTTCCATTAAAAACAATAAAAAATAGCGGGAAAAGAAATAATATTAATAAAATAAAATTTTCGTCAGAATTAGAAAAACAAATCTCTATTTTAAAACATGCAAACTGGATTAGGAAAACAACTAATGCTATAAGTAATGAAGAGTATAACTTAAAGAAAAAAATCGTAAATTCTCAAATTAAAAATGAAAAGCAGGCTTATTTCTGTAGCATAATAAATAATTCAGGAAATAAATCAAAAACAATTTGGCAACTAGTCAACACTAAATTAGGAAAAGATAAAAAAGATACAATCCCAGAAAAACTTAAACATGACGAAAAACTCTACGAAGGCAAAAAAGAGGTGAGTAATGGTTTTGCTATATTTCTTGTTGATTCGGTTTTATCGATATTGCCACCTGAAACTGATACTGTTTGTACACTAACAAAAAAAACACCGTGTGACTCATTTTATTTTAGGCCAATGTTAGATATTGAAATTGTGGATGTAATAAACAGTTTGAAAAATAAAAAGTCTACAGGTTTTGACGATATACCTGTATTTGAAAGAATGTGCAGATCAGCTTGCCCCATTCTTTGCCAAAATAATAAACAAATCAGTAACGTCTGGTAAATTTCCTGATATACTAAAAGTATCAAAGGTCGTACCTATCTATAAAAAAGGGCCAACTAACATTCTTTCAAATTATAGAGGTATATCCATCCTCAGTGTCGTTGCAAAAACTCTTGAAAAGGCTATTTTTAATTCCATTATCTCATATCTGGATAATAATAATATAATAACAAACAAACAGCATGGATTTCGACGTGGATATTCATGCGAAACTGCCACAGTAGAATTTACGCAAATAATTCATGACAAAATTGATAAAAACTTGTACACTTACGGTGTATTTTTTGACTTATCGCGAGCTTTCGATTGTTTGGACCCAAACATCTTATGTCAAAAATTAAATGCAGTCGGTATAAGAGACCCTGTAAATTCATGGGTAAATTCATATATTTTAAGTCGTCCGTTTTTTGTTTCAGTTGATAATATCCAGTCTGATATATTTTATAATGACCTAGGAACCCCTCAAGGGGGAGTACTAGGTCCATTACTTTTTCTACTGTACGTTAACGATATGCCTGAATATTTTAAAGACCAGGATGATATGTTTATTTATGCTGACGACACAACAGTAATAGTATCTGCCGATTCTTTAGGACAGGTAGTAGAAAAAGTTAAAAATATTATTATGGCATTTAAAGAATGGTGTGACTGTAATAGATTGGTTTTAAACTTGGAAAAAACAATTTGTGTTAATTTTTCCTACGGCGACAGAAAATTTGTCCAATCACCCTTTGATGTAAATATCAACAAAGTTAATGTATTAGTAAATTCAGCAAATAAAACTAAATTTCTTGGGACACTTGTCGATTGTAATCTAAACTTCAGAGAACAAATAGATAATATTTGCAAAAATCTTAATAAAAGCTATTTTATGTTGTATTCACTTAAAAATGATATGCCAAAGGAATCTTTAATAACAATTTACTATGCCCATGTATATTCAACCCTTAACTACAACATTACTGTTTGGGGACAGGCGTCAGATATCTCTCGCGTATTTATTATTCAAAAACGAATATTACGGTTAATTTTTAGTTTGGGTTACAGGGATAGTTGTCGAGAAATATTTAAAAATAATAAAATTCTTACTGTTACAGCAATATACCTCTATAAATTATTGTCTTTTACTTTTAATAAAATAAGAAATCTCATAATGAAAAAAGATATACACGGGTATAATACCAGAAATGCTGAAAATATATATTTAAAACAACATTACCATACCAGCTACAAAAAATCACCATACTACGCCGGTTCTTACCTCTTTAACAAACTGCCATCAAACATAAAAAATAATCAAACCCTACAAGGCTTCCAGAAAGATCTTAAGCAGCTATTAACAGTGAATGTTTTCTATTCATTAGATGAGTTCCTACAGTATACGGTTGCTTAGCTGATATATGAGATTTTTATAGATTTTTATATTGTACTGTGTTGCATTGTTACTTTGTTCATTTTATTTATTTATTTATGTATGACTTACCTTATTCATATTTTGTAGATATGGCTTCAAAGGTCAATAAATATTATTATTATTATTATTATTATTATTATTATTATTATTATTATTATTATTATTATTATTATTATTATTATTATTATTTGAAAAATGGTTTAATGAACAGCTCTTACCTAACATTCCACCAGTCAGTAATCGTTATGGACAACGCATCCTACCACTCACGGCAACTCCTTAAAATACCAAATAGTAGCAGTAACAAAGCTCAAATTTTAGCGTTTATGTCTGAAAGAAATATTCCTATTTCTGCCAGTGATCGTAAAAAAGGCCCAACAAACAAAGAATTGCTTACTGTTATTAAAGGCATGAAGTTGGAAAAAATTTATTATATTGACAAGCTGTGCAAAGAACAGGGTCATACTTTTCTCAGACTACCTCCTTACTATTGCATATTTAACCCTATAGAGTTAATATGGGCAAACGTAAAATCAGAATTACGAAAATGTAATCAGTCTCCAGAACTGAGTAAAGAGGTTGTAGAACTCGTAAAGATAGTTCTAACAAGAGACCGCCAAGAGCTTTGGAAAAAAACTGCGTCGAACATGTTATTAAAGAAGAAGATGAGTATGTAGTATTACCCTCTTTACAACCCATCATAATTCAACCAAATGATGACTCTAGTTCAAAGGATTCAGACTGCCATGATTATTTATAAAGATACTTTAGAATTGAATTGTTTTTTTTCTTTTGTTTTATTTGCAAAGAATTTATTTTCCTTTATGGTTTTTGCTTTGAAATTTCATTGAAAAAAAAACGAATGAGGTACAAAAACGGCTCAGTTCACGTCTGGTACCCTGTTTAAACCAAACGCCCTTACAGGCAGGTACACTTTACTCGCTTTTTTACGTTTTATAATTTAATATTCAGTTGTAGCAAGTTAACGAGCTATAATGATTTTTTTTAAGTCCAAGTAAGACTACAATTAAGTGCATCTGTCTAAATCAAGGCGTATAATAACGTCCAATTTATAATGATTCGATTTCCTTTTAACGAATACTTTCTTGCATATGATATATATTAAAAGTATTTATAAAATAAATTTATAAAATAAATTTATAAAATGAGGTAGGTATCTACGCCTATGGCAGATCAAATAAAATTGTCGGTAAAGGTTCCGAACGAGTTTTTATGTTCTGCAATTGATAATGGAAGAACTATAACTGTCTTTAATCTACGGCAAGATATTTAAAAAATGTAGGACGTTTTACAGGAAAATTATATTTAGATTTTTCTTAATAAATTGTTTACGGTCTTTATTCTGAAACACCTTTTATATTAACTATAAACTAATATTTTTTTTTTGCAAAATATACATTTTGCTTACGTATTTCATGTGTTCTTAAAAATAGAAAACTTACCCCTGTCTTGAAGTTGACGAGAGCGTTCGGTATACCAGTGGGGGTGTCGAAAGCTGGCAATAATTTGTCGGCAATTTGCTGGGCCTTGTCACGGAAGAGGGTATCGCCGGTGAGAGCGAAGCACGCCAGCAAACCGCCCACGAATCTGATGTTTACTTCGAAAACAGACACGTCCGAAGCCTGCGAAAACAACCAAAACGAAAAACAAAATGTAATGTAAACGTTACCAGTGCCAGGTATGCAAATGAGGGGGAAAATACACGAGCGTCGACATCTTTGAACGGGCGAATGAAAAAAGGAAAGCCTTCCATATAAAGGGCGTAACAGGAGGTTTCGAAATAAATTTTAAATTAAGGAATTTTTATTAGTGATTATGCTTCATAATGATAGCTAACAGCGAGTTACTATTTTATTAGTCTGACAAAAATAAATTTTTTCCAATAGCTGTGTGAGACTATTGTAGATATCTTTACGAAATTTGGTACACGTATACTATGCATTAAGATGCATTTTTTGATGTACAAATTTATGTTTTCTACCAGTGGCGTCCATACATACGGGGTTTGTATTGAATATTTTTGCAAAAAAAATAGTATGCCACTGCTTCATCTTAAAATAAAAATTATTTTTGAAATCCTCATTTATTTTTAAACAAATTTAATCTCTTGAGTTTTTTCGTTCGATGCATAGTTTACGCTTTAAAAAATAAAATCCGTTTTATTTCAGAGCTAAAATGTACAATTGTACATACATGCATAGCAAGCCTTGCAAACAACCGAGAGGTTTCCATGGTAGCGGAATCAGTCATGACAGTTTATTTAAAAAAAAGATCATGGTTTTTGTCATTTAAAAATGTATGTATGCATGTAATAATTTATTGTCTATTATTGTGTTCAAAATGTACGAATATACCAATGCAGAAATGGCAGAAATGTACAGGCATTACTACCTAGAGAGTAGATTTCTGCGTTTGGCTGCGAAATAAATTAATAACAACCCCGGATTTCTTAGGCCATGTACTCGTTACAGACGAAGCTTCTTTTTCTCGAAACGCCATCATGAACTTCCACAACAACCATATCTGGTCTGAGGATAATCCCAATGCTATCATAGAAAATAATTTCCAAGATCGTTTTTCTCTAAATATTTGGGTACGAATTATCGGGGATCACCTTATTGGACTTTGCATTCTTCCACAAAGGCTAAATGGCGAAGAGTACAGAAGATTTTTGGAGCACGAGCTTCCTGAACATTTAGAAGAAATTGATTTGGCTACCAGAAACAGGATGTGGTTAATGCACGATGGCGCACCGGCACGCTTTTGTTTGGCTGCACGTCAATTTCTGAATGAGAATTATCCTAATCGTTGGATAGGAAGAGCGGGACCGCAAGCCTGGCCTCCCAGATCACCAAATTTAAATCCTCTGGATTTTTTTCTGTGGTGTCACTTAAAGACACTAGTTTACAAAACATCCGTTCAAAATGAGCAAGATCTAATAAACAGGATATTTGAATCGTGTGCCATTATTAATCAGACACCAGGTATATTCGAAAGAGTACGTCAATCAATGTTAAGGCGAATTGACGCATGCGTTGCAGTAGGCGGCGGGCATTTTCAGCAGTTGTTGTAAATGTTATTAACTTATTTGTAAAAGTAGTTTAGTCTTAGATGTAAATAATCTAAGTTTATCACATAACAATATTGATCAATAAAAGACACATTTTTCACTTGTTCCACGCAGAATACTATGCGTCGGACGAAAACTATGCGTCGGAGAAAAAAACTCATCAGACCAAATTTGCTCAAAACTAAATGAGGATTGCAAACATATTTGTTATTTTAAGATGAAGCAGTGGCGTACTATTTTTTTCGGCAAAAATATTTAATACCCGTACGGGCGCCACTGGTAGAAATAATAAAATTATTTGTACATTAAAAAATGCATCATAATGCGTAGGAGACGTGTACCAAATTTCGTAAAAATATCTGCAATATTCTTAAAGTTATTAGAAAAAAAAAATTTTTTTTCTGAAAACTTTACCACCCTGTAGCTCAAAAGTTAAGAGGTTTAGGACATGTGTACATATGAACGTTTTGCCTTAAAATAAGTCAAAGATTCACCATTTAAAGTTTGTACAAGTACTTAATAAACACCCTGTATGTCTTTACTATAAAAATGGTAGATAATGATGACGCGGGGTTCCATGCACTTCGCCCAGGGACCTCCGGCTAAGCAAACTGCAAGGATGGCAGTTTGCGCTGAAATTCCTACAAGGTCATCAGAGGGGCTGATATGACTCTTAACAGAAATTCAAAATACTACACAGTAGTTACGAGGCCACATTTTGTCTACCATTGCACAATTATATCTTTTCTAGGATTACGTTATCTTGTTAGAAGGCATGTTAGATTAGTTGTATTGTATTTAGTTTCTTTAGATTCTGTTTAACCACTCAAGTAGAGAGACATATATGTTGTAGTTATTTTAAATAAAATATTTTTTAAAAATGCATTTTAGTTTCCGAAATACTTATCTCAGTACATTTTTAACGAAAATAAAATACGTTTTACAAACTGAAAATAATAGGGGTCTCAATTACTTGTTTAATTTAACATAAGCCCGATAAAATATAAATTTTCAAAATGTAATTATCCCAATTATACTTTTTTAAATAATATCTTTGTCTATTCAGAAGATAACATTTGACCCAGTGTTTTTTTTGTGTGTCATCGGCTTCAACTGCTAAGGTTATTTCGCCTCGTGTTCTGTGTAGGCTTTGTTACTGTTTTCCAGCGCCACTTTAGGAACAGCACTGTTAATTAGAACCCAACAGTGAATGGTCGAGTGGGGAATCCTACCAAGGCATCAGAATTAATTTTAAATAAATAAATTAAATAAAAAAGTCCCGGCCAACGGTGGGATTCGAACCTGGGACCCTTAGATCCGCAGGCAGAGACTCTACCACTGAGACATTATAAATTAGTGAAATTCTGTTAAAATATATGTCGGTATATTGTTTAGTGTTAATAGAGAATATAATTAAAAATGAGTGATTCTTGTGAACAATCGATAAATAATGGCAATCCACTAGATGTTCGTTTATATTTACAAATCAATTTAGTTATCAATATTAAGTAAAATTGTTAGCACAAAAAGTTTGACTGATGAATTCCGTACGAAAGGTCCGGATTTAAATCCAGAGTGAAAGCTAATACATTTCGTTTGAATAATTTTATAAATTAGTAAAAGACAAATTTAAATCTTTTTGTGTTAATTATTTTTGAAATACTTATTTTATCTTAATAATTTTTGAACTTATTTTTAAAATATTGTAGTTTATCTTTAGTGGATAGTAGAAAAAATATACTGTACAAATCGAGTCGATTGTCGTATCGCACTTAGACGATTGAGCACTCCGTCTAGGGAGTCGTGCTCAAATTTTCTCTTCTTGCGTTATGGCCATCATATATAGACTATTCTTGCACAATAGTATATTGGTACCCCTTACGAGTTGAACACTATAGTTTTTCCATGGCTATAACACGCTGCTAGCAATTTTTTTAGGCGACTGTAACAAAAAATTCGTCCGGTCATGCTCTAATCTCGCAAGTCCTTCTCTACCTTATTTCGGCAACCACTTGTCCGATTACCAAAAATATTCAAAGAAATTTAGTCAACCCCCGAAACCCAACTTATGTTCCGCCTATAATGGCCAACAGTCGGACTAAATCATTCATTCTGGAATGTGTAAGAAATGGCAGAGGTGCCGTCTAGAAAATTCAAGACATGTACTGAAGCAGTGGTGAAACTCCTAGAGACTTCAATTGTTGGTGAAGGGCTGTTAGGAAAGTTCGCGAATCCACCATAATATCAGTCAAGTAGTTGAAAATAAGAAATCGATGTGATAATAAATTGTATATATAAATTAATAGTGCTAATATAGTCTGATCAAATGGTGTTTAAAAGTGCCTGTTTCGTAACATGAGTGCGGTAGAAGGTTTCTCAATGGAATTATATGTTTTTTGGGGTGCTGAACACGAATCTGAAGTTTGCTGCCTTATAGCAGTGCCACTTCAGGTCGAAAAGCGCAAAAATCCTCGAAATTAACGAAACGATGCATCGTACGGAAAATGTCATTCTATTCAAAGTTGAAGAGCATAAAATTCTGCGTCGAAAAACCTCCCGAACTTTCAAATAAGACCAATTTATAGCAACTTTTGTGAAAATGCAAGAAACTCACTTTTTGACGTCTGTGATGTGAAAACAGCTACTTTACGTAAAAAACTCGTTTCCATTATATCAGCGGAAAACCAGAAACACTCCGAAAATTTCGAGGATTTTTGCATTTATCGACCTGAAGCGGCACTGCTACGAGGCAGCAAACTTCAGATTCGTGTTCAGCACGCCAAAAAACATATAATTCCGTTGAGAAACTTTCTACCGCTTTCATGTTACCGAAAAACTACCATTTGATCAGGCTAATATAGAAATTAAGTAATTTCAGATAAATTACTTTTCATCAAGTCCATGGATTTCATATAGCGGTAAGACACCTAGTTGAGTTTGTATGTAGATATCTAATACTAAGTTATTACAGATTGTAATCAAAACATTTAATTTTCCTGAAAATACCCTTATAAGTTCGAAAGGGCACACAAGCTTTATCATTTTTAAAATCTATTAAATATCCAGAGTTGTCAGACTTTGTGTTTTTCTCATTTCTACTTAATCTACTTTGAACCACTTTGAGATATGGATAATATTTGGAGAAATTATTGAATATAAGTAGTGTACAAATAAATAAACTGTTTAAAATAAATAAACGCTTCATTATTTATTGTAAACTCTTGATTTTATAAAGCAATAAAAAAAGTAATGATTATAAAACTTAATTATTATAATATTTTTAAGAGTTAAAAAATTACCCTTCTCCTTATTATTGTACGTCCATGAGGGTCGTACGATTCGACATGCAGTTCAGCAAACCAAAATGTATGCCGGACTTTATTTCCGTATCCGTTACTTTACTCCGACAACACTCGATTTTCTTGAGCGTAAATGTTGAAGGAAAAACGAAGAAACACGCTAGAGCAGGGTCTCATTTAAAAGTCCCTCCTTATATTCTCTCCGGTATACAAAAATTGTTCTTTCACTTTTTGTATAAACGTCTCTCCGCTTTCTTAGGAAAAAGAGAAAATGCTTTCCTGCTTCCACGAAATTTATCTAATAGTCCTCTGTTGAAAGTCGCAAAGTGCTATCTTTGAGCCAGGAAATCAAATAAACTTTTAAACTTTACTGATTAAAAAAATTTAAAAACTGAGCTTTTATTAAAATTCTATTAAATTTTTAAGTATACATTTTTTGTATATTACTGGGTCAATATAAAGTCTTATCAGAGTATGATAATGTTTTAATGAAGTTATCAAACTTTCTGTGGAAAATCTTTCTTATACATGGCATTGAGACAACAGTAGCAGTTGTACCTCCATGAAAAAATTATTTCTTGCACTTTCCTTATGGAGAAATGGTACTTTTACGACTAGTTTTTAATATACAGGTTGTTGAAATTTCAAAAGATCGCATTTTTTAACAAAGTATTTTGATTAACAAAACTAAGCTTTTAATTTGAATCAAATTTCTTTTACGTTGTGGACCTTATCCCATACAACCGCAAGGCTAATCCGTCTCTGTATATTACAAGTCACGCTCGGTATTTACTACATCAATTTTATTGAAATACGATCTCATGTCGATATGAGAACCTCTCAAATGCGAGAGTTATTCGATATTTTTTCGCCTGTTTGTTTTTCTGATGGCTATTGCCGAGGAATTTCTTATTTCATAGATTTTTCTAGAACTAATGGAATTTCAGAAATTACGGGATTTTTTAAGAATCTACAAATACCGTACCTCCGATTACGACATTCCAATATTATTCCTATAGAAAGTCGATTAAGACTGTCAGAGAAGGCAAATTTAATTATTTATCAGATGTATTTATTATTCTTCTCATGACAACTTAATTCAGGCCAAAAAAAAATGTAAATAAAATTAGTGTGCTGCATTTTTAACATTCTACATTTAAACCGTACAAGTACGAGTAAAAATCCGAAAGGAGTGAGCTGGTACGTGTCGTAACAGCAGAGGTAAACAATAATTTTGACACAATTTTAATATGTACCTATTTCTTTTTCCTTAGCTGGAGCCTAATTTTCAACAATTATGATTGATTAAAGTTTCTAAACACGATGAGGTCCGTATTTATTGGACTTGACCAAGTTTGTCATTGACGAAAATCGGTAAATCCGCTCGAGATCTCAAGCCAAGTGCTGTAGTTTAGAGATCTACTACAATAAGACATTCGTAAATGGAACAGTGCAATAACACTTTGTCACTGTAATTATTATGAATTTCTAAACATTACCAATGATATTTCTTCAAAGCATTAGTTATATTAAAACATGTAGTTAAGAATGTACACATTCGGAAATTGAAACTTGGATCATACAAAAGACAAATCATCGTAAGTGGGAGTAAATAGGAAGTTTAATTTGTTAAATAAAGTTAGCAAATAGTCAATATAAGTTAGACACCTTTTATATTAAGTTGATTAAATGTTGATTACTTTTGGAGATATTTACTTCAACAGGTTATGGGCCCAGTCTTGCTCTCAGTCGTGTTGTAAATCGGAAGAACTAAAAAGTACTAGCGGGAGTCCCATAGGTAAAAGTGTGGTTAAAACCATTAGCCGGTCAATCAAACTGGCGAATATGCAAAAGGAAAATTAGACCGGGAGAAGTGAGAGAGAGAGAGAACCGAACCGTTATTAAAATACTTAGAACCTTGAAGTATTTGAACCCAGAAATCAAAATTCAGGATGACATTTGGGCTGTATTAGTAAATACTGCCATCTTTATTCTAAATCGCACAGCCAAGTCTACAGTTGAAGGAGCAATCCATATGAGTTATGGATAGGACACAAACCTAGAAATAAAGCACCAAGGATTATCGGCTAAAGTTGCTACGTCCATATTCCAAGTCAAACAAGAAAGAAAATTAACAAAAAAGCTACCAAAGGATATCTTTCACGGAATGATGGAGACGAAAGATACAGAATTTGGGCAAGAGAAATCCAAAAGGTTGATCTATCTAAAGATATATAATTTTAAGAGAAACCAGAAGAATGTGTACAATTTGAAAAGAAACCTCTAAAGAAGAAGAAAAATCCACAGAGTACATAAAATTGACATTAAGGAAAATACCAATGAAGAAGAATATCAAGAGAATATAGGATATGAAGCAGAAGAAAGTATTGACACAGAAGAATATTACGAGGATAGACCTAATCCAAGAGACAACACTAAAAATACTCGATTTGTTTCGGAGCGAGAGTCTCAATTATAGAGGATTTTGTTAATACAATTAAAACTCCTAAAATATATGAAGTGTGAGTTGACAAAAAAAAAACAAACATGGGAACTAGCATTTTTACCAAAGGAGCCAAAGCTTTACCATGTAGATAGATTTTTAAAGTGAAGTCTAATTCAGATGGTAGCGTAGATAAATTTAAGGCCAGATTAGTTATTAAGGGTTTTAATCAAAGACAAAGTATTGACTATAATCAGAGAGTTCGGTAGCAAGTCTGGATGCATCTATCTCAGTTTTGATGTACCCACAGCATTTTTACATTAAACGGTTGAGGAAACAATTTATATGAATCAGCCAAGTGGTTATAAAGGTAGAACTAACAGAGTTTGTAAACTTAAGAGGAGCGTTTACGGACTAAAACAAGCTCCAAGGTGCTGGAACAGGCGTTTTGGAGTTTTCTGAAAAAGCTGGGCTTTATAGTAAGTGAAGCCGACCTTGCCTTTACCTGAGAGAAAAAGAAAGAAGAAAACTCATATTGGCATTGTAAATAGATGATGGATTGACTGTGGCAACTGATTTGTGTGACAACAAAATCTGCAGAATACTTTTTAGCCATAGAAATTAAGCAAAGTTCTGATAGTTTTATTCAAATTAGTCGAAGAATTTTAGAACGTTTTAATTTTTTAGATTGGAAACAAATTTCGACTCCTATTCTAACAGTTTCAGAAACTGCAAAATCAGAGAAAGAGTCTGAGAAAAGATAACTTTCCATACGGGTAGGAAAAAAGAGCGTTAATGTATTTAATACTGAGTACCATACCCGATATAGCATATGCTGTAGGCATTTATCGAGACGTTTAGAAAATCCATCCTCAGAAGACGTAGTAAGGGTCAACAGAGTATTTCGGTACTTGACAGGTACCCTTGACCATAGTATAATATATTCTTCAGATGTAAATAAAAGAATTTTAAAATTATATAGATATGCAAATTTTGGAGAATGTACAAAAACAGTTGGATCGACTACTGCAGTGGTTGTAACTTATGTAGGTGGTGCTATTTCATGTCTTAATCAGAGGCAGGCAATGGTAGCTACATCCACCACAGAAGCGTATATTGTCGCAGCTAGCGAAGCAACGAAGGAGGTGATTTGGTTTTAAGGACATTATTTAGGCAAATTGTAAAACTTGACCTTCAAATTTATAACTCTGCAGCAGTGAAACCAGCTCAAAATCCTGAGTTTCATCGACGAACAAAACATATAGCTACGAAAAATTTCTTTCAATGAAGGTATTGTAGAAATTCAGCAAATTTCAACAGAACTGCAAGTGGCTGATATAATGACTAAGGCTCTTCAAAGACAACGTCTACAGATTATGTCTGCAAAAATGGGTTTAACTTTAATTAACAAGGAAAAGTGTTGATGATTGCGGTCTAATTTTTTTAAATAAAGTTAGCATTTATTAATTATTACTATTAATCGAAAATAATCGATTAATCGAAAATAGTCGATTAATCAAAAAAATCGACTAATCGAAAATAATCGATTAATTGAAAATAATTGAAAGTAATCAATCGATAGTAATTGATTACTCGAAAATAATAGATTAATCGAAAATAATCGATCAACCGAAAATAGTCGATTAATCGAAAATAATCGATGAATCGAAAATACTCGATTAATTGAAAACAATCGATTAATCGAAAATAATCGATTAATTTAAAACAATCGATTAATCAAAAATAATCGATTATCGATTAAGAAAAAATATAATAATCGACTAATCGATTATTTTGCCCCCCCCCCCTAATTATATATTTTTCAAATCATTGTAAAATAGAGGGTCTGCGTTCAGATTTTCGAATGTGTATTAAAATTGTAAACAGTAGTTTTTCCAACAAAAGTAAATATGATGATCATACATACAATCCACATAAGTTCTACAGTATATTAAGATAAAATAACTAATAAAAATATTTCAATATGAATTTTAATCATTTAAAAATTTAAATAAATTCTACAAAAAAAATAAAATAAAAAATTCTGCTTCAGTCGTACACGTCGAACGACTTTAGCAAATTCGCAGCCATATTTTTCTCTCTCTCTCTCTCTCTTTGTAAATTTTATTTTTAATTTATAATTAAATACATATTACTGAGGCCCTTCCTATGGGGCCTCAGTATTGCATTTTCTTGAATAATTACTTCTAACTTAGAACCCTATTGATTTTCAGAATTTTCTACTTTAATATCAATTTTCTTAAAATCTGCCTATGCATTCCTTATGTGACAATTTTAGGAATTCCAATTATTTCTAACGTCAAAATTCCTAACATTCTTTACATTCCATAAATTGCAAACATTCTCTAACGACCTGTCAAATAACAGCTGTTGATATTAAAGGTGAAATTTCTAAGGCGGGTTGCAACCTTCATACTTGCAACCATGGCCATTTTGGAGGCTATTTTCATTCGAAATTAGTCACCAAGTCTGCCAATTTATGAAAAATATACAAGCAGTTTCTTAAAAATTACTTTTCTATGGTGGTGCTATTAAGCGTACTACTATTTCGCCCCTAGCCACAAAAACACCATCAAATTTACTGGTTCTCTGTCGCAACCCCATAGAATAATTAACCGGCCATTTTATTTGGCAAAAATCAGAATAATGCTTGGCTGTGCCTGTCAAGTATCAAGATGTCAACTGTGACATGTGAATGGCTCTTAAATGTCAAATTATTTAAAAATGTATATTTCTTTTGATATTTATTGCAAATAATTTGTAGTGTTTCTCAATTCAGGCTTTCCATAAATAAAGGTACAGCAAGACAGATAATATAATGTTCTTATACAAAGCACTTTTTTATTATATAAAAGAGAGGTAGGATGATTTCAAAGAGGTATTTTGTTGTGTTTTTCATTTTAATTATAAAGTTGTCATTTATTTGTATGTTGAAAGAAGGCCTTTGTAAATTACATTGCTCTATATGGATCTACTTTAACACAAAAATAGTTTTGCGACTATAGGGCCTGATTGTACAAAGCCAGCTAAAACCTAGGTTCAAGTGAACTCGGTAAATGGTTGAACTTGCCTTAAAAATTGGTATGAATTGTACATACCCCGCTCAACGTCGGTTTAGATAAACTTCATTGTTCAGGGTTGCCAGATTTCAATTTTACTAAATACGTAGGGTATCTTTGTTTCTCTTATTAGAAAATAAAGGAGCTATATAAAATGCCATTTTTGGCATTTCTGCTCTAAAATTATTTTTAGAGGTTATACGTAGTTTTCCCTCGTGACTGATAATATGAATGTGCAATCAAAAAGAACGCCAAACTTCACGTATGCCGAAGAAGGTTTACTAGTAAAACTAACGAAAAAATATAGACATTTTAGAAAATAAAAAAACGGATGTGAATGTAACGCACAAGAAGAATGAGTGCTGGATAAAAATTGAAAGTGAATTGAATACACAAATTTTTGTACAAATTCAGTATTGTTCCACTTAACAAAATGATTGTCCCTTGGTCTATATATTTGTGGTTGCCTTTCTGGTTGTTTTAAGATATTTACTAATTCTAAAAAATCCTCATCTTCAGAGAGTTCATCCATTTTTATGAAACAACTTATATTAATTAGGAATTCAGTACTTCGTATTTGTCTTGTTTTCTATTTACCTACCGGTTTGTGTACGGTACCAACCCAAAAAATATTTTTTTGTAGTGTGTTACCAACTAACTAAATTCAAAAATAGGTCTGAACTCGGTTTAAGCGCGGAAACATGACCGCTTTGTTGAACCTATAAATGAACGCAGTTTATGCTCTGAACTAGTATTGTACAACGCCCAGAACCAGGTTCATGCTGAACCGAGGTTCAACTCGCATTGTACAATCGGGCCTATGTTGCTATAATTTATCGTCGCAAAACTATTAATAATTTAAACATAAGTAGTATTATTATAACATCAAGTAATTTTTTAAAATAAAGTACATGATCTCAAAACAAATAATCTATAATAAATGCAGATAAAACGAGGGGTAAAATAATAATAATAAATTAAGGGAAATACTTAAAAAGGGCAGGTTTAAAGAGTATTATCACAAGTAAGTATATCCGTTCTGTTTATTTATCAAGTATGGTTTGAGGTTACTTTTGAATACATTTATTGTTTTTTTTTTTAATTTCTGTAGGCAGTCTATTAAATTTTTTAAACCTTTAATAAAAATTGTATTTTGGGAACTTTTAGTGATGGCTTACCGTACATGAAAGTCAGATTAGCTTCTTGTATTATAGTTGTGATATTGCGAATTATATTGAATTTTTTCTAATAGATCTGATGCGATGGTACTATGTCATTTTTATTTTATAAATAAATATCAGTCATGTACTGAACATAATTCTGAACTAAAAGCCAATTTATTTCTTTTAACATAGTTGCAATACTTATCCTTCTGTCCTTTATTAATAGAATATAAATAGGCGAAGTAAGGAGCCCAAATATTTTACATGAGCAGGCTTAAGAGGTAAAGGGGTCAATTATTATTGGATAAATTGCTCGAACAAGTTTTTAAACCCTAATCAAAAGGCGATATAGAATGGTTTTAAAAATCAAGGCTTGTGAAAATCATCACATGGTTTAACCTAAGTAATGCCAATGCTTCACAAACCAAAAAATTCAACGTGCTAATACTACTATCGGCTTTCGGTATTTCGTTCCAAGTTAAATAATTTCTCGTTTTTGTTACGCTACGAGTTTACCCTTGTCTCGATAAGTTGGGAACTACCATTTTAACGTCTCTCGAATTTTGTTTACTTTGTTGTAAATGTATCTTATTGTGCCAAATTTTTAAATGATTAAATGTATACCGAGACGAAAAAAAAAAAGGTATATTGTCATTATTTATCGATTCTTTACAAGACAGAATTGTCACAAATTTAAAAAAGTAGAGGGTACTAACTAAATATGAATTGTGAATGGTGGATTTGGTATACATTCTAGAAAGTAGAAAATATACTGACACTTAAAAAGAAGTGCATAGTACGCTCCAATATGCGTGAATTTTTTTAGAAACATTTACTGTGGATCACCCAATATTTATTTGTTGGATATAGTCGTTGTTTAAATGTAATTAATTGAATGTTGTTAGTTTTGTCCTAGTTGTATTCCAACAAATACACTAAATTTATTTGTTGAAAACAGTCGTTGTGACAGCTGTTTAAATATCTGCATTTTAAAATTATCCAATATTAAATGTAAATACTGCTGTTTACGAAATGTGTAGCAAAAAGGACCCGCAGTTTCCTTATGGTAATGGCTTTTGGTCGAATCTGCTGAATTTTATATTATGTTGCAGTTTATTCACCTATTTTTTCGTTTTTTTTTTATTATTTCTCCTTCAAGTTATTCAATCTTATTCCTTTTCAGTGCGGCGCCCACGTGTATTCTGTGTATATGACTAAGAAAAGAGAATAATAATTATTATTTATAATAACCATTTAGAATAATTCTACATATATACAGGATGATTTTTAAGTAGCTATTTCTTTACAAGAATAAACTTTTTTAAAAAAATTCAAATATAAAAAAACGAAATTTTTAATTTGGCAAATTGTTCACCATGTACATTAAAGTCACTATATTTTAGTTTAACTCCGTTTATTTATTCCTTACTTTCAACTAGCAAATTAATGGCATAATTTGTATTTATTGACAATCTAAATACATTGCGTCCTTAACCATTAATAGAACACTTTCTTGTTTTTTTAATTAAAGATGATGCCATTGGTTTGTTAGTTAAATCTAAGCCCGAATTCACCGACCCTACTGAGCTAGGCCGAGGGTAATTAAGTTAAGTATCACGTAGCAAATTGGCACCAACGAGCTCTCTCGTTACATACTTTTGGAGATAAATTGGAAAGAGAGTATTTTTAAGCGTTTTTTTCGACAATATGTGAAAGAATGTATTATATATTTTTGAAAACATACTTTCATTTGATATCGCACGATGACATCAGAAAAATTCTAACTTCCAATTTAACCCCCACTCCCCAACTCACTTCCAAGACAAATTATTTGTTTTTTTAGTTAATGCCTAATTTGGGCCATTAATTACTTCAAATTTCAATTGTGTATGCTATTGATTATTAGGGTACTAATTAGTCATATTACTTGTACAGTTGTATATATTTTTATAACGAGAGAAAGGCTCTTTCTCGTCTCGTCTCGCGGCATCACTAGTATTTATGAAAATTCAAAGAAAACCCAATCATCAATTTGTAAGGAGCGACATTTTAACTTATATGACACGGCACGAATGTGAGATAAAGAAGTTTGTTGAAGATGTGACGAGGATACAGATAGATATTGTTCCATTACAATTTTAAATTCAATTCTACCTATTTAAACAATGTTTTATTCGGAGATTATTCGGAGTTGCTTCACTAAATACCATTTGAGCTTAATATTTATTTGCATCTTTCACATTCTCTGATAAATCGGAGCTCTTATAGTATTACCCCCGAAAATTAATCGAGTTTGGTTGCTAAATAAATTCTCTATTATGTCCAATATTATACTATCTATTTACATTCACTAAATGCCACTAAAATTATTAAAGCATTCGTTCCTCGAAAGACATACAGGGTAGTTCTAAATTCACCCGAAAAAATAAATTTGACTTAAATCTTTTCGGGGGTGATTTCTCTTAAAGGTGGTTGGGCTGAGAAAATTTTGTTATAATATTGTATATTGAAAAAAATTAAATTTTCAATTATAATAAAATCATCTATCAATAAACAATGGTAATCCACAGAAGTGGTTTAGGACCACTTGTATTGTAGCTTTGCAATCAGAATAATTGTAATCTCTTCTGCGACTAAAATTGAAGTATTAGACATAATTACATAATTTTTACAAACCTTGGAAATTTTTGCATACAAGTATGAACAGAAAAAAAGTATAATAAGGGTATTTTGACATATCTGGGTAATATTTAACTAAAGTTAAAACAAAAAAAAAAACATAAATATCAGTATACAGGTACACAATTTAATATTAAAAATGTTTCTATCTATCTGTAAAATTCATTTCTTGACTTCCCTTTTAGAAACATTATAGCTACAACATTATAGAACAGACCCCTCGTATTTCTCAACAAGGAATACCCTCATGAATGTTTCGTGTGAATTTAGAAATATCCTGTGTGTGTATTATTTAATATTAGATAAAATTCTATAAAAACATTATAGTTACAACATTAAAGAACAGACCCCCATATTTCTCAACGAGAAATATTCTCATGAATGTAGAAACAGCCTGTGTGTGCGCGCGTGTGTGTGTACTATTTACTATTATATAAGTACACTTACCGTTTGTTCAATCTCAAATTCGTTCGCTAACCAATCCCGAGCTTGTTTGAACTCCTCCTTCAAGCCCATAATGTACAGAGTATCCAAACCATCCAGGATAGTTGCGCCCAAAGGCATCGAACCAAATATACTGCCGGTGTGACCTCTTTTGCTTACGGGTTTCAGTTCGTTTTTGCCCCAGGCGTACCTCACGTAGTTATCCCAGGCATGTTTTGTCATCTGTAACAAAAATAATAATGATAAAAATAAATAAATAAACATATAAATCACAGCACAGTGCTTTAAATCTGGTATGTATGATGCGTTGGAAATATATTCAAATATGATTTTTTGTTTTTCATTTTACAAGAACCGATGTGCAAGGCGAAGTAGTTCTTTAATGAAACGAGACAAACACGTTTAATATAGTAGCATAAGCAGATTACTGCATTTCGAAACGCAAGAACAATGGGCACATTGAGTCACTGGTTGCAAAAATACTTGTTAAATATTTTAATAGCTAATGAGTCAATAATTTTATGAGACGGTCTGTAATTTGAAATTCATGTCATTTGGATCTATCACGTTCTCAAGCTCTGTCAAAGTTTATTGAGCTAAAACATTTTAATTGTGTAACTACCACCGTTCTAAGAAGTTGTTGATGAAGCTACAATGAAAGCTCGACAAACAGCAAGTAACTAAAAAAATGAAATGGCAAAATCCGTTACAATCTACGCAATATAGTGCCACTGTTTCAATTATATTTATTGAAGAATTAACTATGAGAAGAGTCGATTCTTTGTCTTCATCTCTCGAATTAAAGGGTTGCAGTTTACTTGCTTATCCTCTTCGTTTCATGTAGTGGAACATAGGGCATCTACTGTTCTATTTAATTTTCTTATTCTCGGTCTTCTTCCATTCGTTAGGTAGACACTTTCTGCTTTTCTTATTACTTATTTTCTACGATTGTATTGGTCTTCCTTTGGTCTCCCTTTTCCGGGCGGTTGGAATTCTAACGATTGTTTGAACAAGCTGTTCTTTGGTGATGTCTTCGTCTAGTCTCCGAAGCGTATGACTTATCCACTTCCATTTTTTTCTTTTATTTTAACTTACTCCGATCTTTTTCGTTCAGTGTTTGATATGTGATTTGGAGATTATATTCCTATTATTTCGCAAAGACACTTGTTGATGAATGTCTTCGTTTTTTGTATGTTTTTATTATTTGTCCAAGTTTTTTGAGCAATGTTTTAAATATTGCTATTCAATATTTTAAGCTTGGTTCGCATATGTATTTCTTTTGAGCTCCATATACTTTTTAATCTATAAATTTACCCATTTTCCTCAGTGCCCCCTGTCGCACTATTGACTATGCATCTATGCTTCCTAAATTTATTCAGATTGTATCTCTTTATTTTGTATTATTTTCATTTCTCTTGTAACGTTTAGATTTGACCTTATACCGGTTATTCATTAAAATAGGGATGCGATTGCTTTGTCCAGCAGTTTTCGCACGCAGTACTTTTAAACGGGTCCTTGTATACACACATTTAAACCACTGTGCCTAATTTGGTGGATCGACAGGCGACGGCTGATTTCTATCAACTGACTGTCGAAGGCGTTTCTTCGCGAGTCTCTTTCCAGAGATGCAGGAGTCTTTCTGCGACACGCTGGGCGCGTAGGTGGCTACCCTGTATTCAAGATGTCTGTCTAGCGTTTCCGCCACGACGGTAATTGTGGGTATATGTTCAGTTTGGAGTAGATAGGACCTCTATTTGAGTTTAGCTAGGCTATTTATTTCGTTTTAGAGGTTTGTTTGGTTATTTTGGATGTGAGTAAACTCCTGGCGCCCACTAACATACATAACTTTTGCTACAACTCACCCCTTCTTCACTGTAGCTAATCGGCATCCAACACTTGGATTAATATAAATCCCACCTCAAGTGCTTAGGCACAGAAAATAGGTAGTACTCTTTTTATTACCTAACACTGTTTTATTGGCCTTATGCCCACTTTTTTCTGTTTTCTACTGCATATAATTCAATTTTTCTGACAGGAGACATACATCATCGGCACACTTAGTCTTTTAGTTAACTAAAGGTGATCTAGACTATTCCCGTTTTCGTTTTTGAATTAATTTTTATGATCCAGTCTATATCATAATATTAATGATGATAAAAAGCGTAGGTAAAATGCAGCCTTGTCTTGTTAATTGATTCTGTTAGGCTGCTGTCGCGTAAAATTCTGGCTGTTGTTTTTTCGTAGAATAATTTCATCATCCTAACTAATTTGTCTGGTACTCCATATTTCATAACTATACCCCATGGGTTATAAGAGTTGTACTTTTAAATATCTTCTTGTTTTTTTAAGTGTACGTCAGACAACAAAAAGGGATACTCTAACTTCATTGGATAGTCTTCTACAGAACAGTTGCTTCAAACGTACGACATTCAGGATTAGACTCTCACGACCAAGAGCAGGACCAGTCAGCAAGTCTACGATTTAGAAATTGTTCGCCTTGAAGAATCTGTTTTGGGCGAATATAATACATTAAAACCATATCGATTAGTTCACTATTACTAAATTGCGGCATTGTAAAAGAACATTATTTCTAAAAAGTAAAAAGAAAACAATACAATATGTAAGAAAATTGTAAACAATATTTGTCAAAACGAAATTTAGCATCAACGCGAACAAAAGTGCTTGTTGGCTGTCCTGGTAGGACTAATTTTGAGTCGGTGTCCTAGATGTGTATATAACCTATGCAAAATTCAAGAGCATACGCCTGATTTTACATAAATTTTCAAAATTTAGTCATCTACTGTTTAATTACAACAATTAATACGTGTTTCACTATATTTAAAATTTAATTTTACTACTTTTATTATGGTTTTTATGTTTTCTACCGTTTTAACCTTATTTGTGTATTGTATTTTAACATTTCAACATTTTAATATATCTTAAAACTTTCTATGTTCTAAATTAAGAGGAGTTAGATGTAAGAATGGCTAAATATCGCTCCTTACTAAAATTTTGGTAACATTTTGAAAAATTATCAATAAAAACAATTTATTATTATTAATTACAGGTATTTTTTTCTTATGCACAGTATTTTCATCGCAATATAATGGAACTTGTCATAATAAACTTTTCAGGAAACTGATGTACAGGTCCAACGTACAACCATAGTATTTTAACTTAAATCAACAGAAAAAGCGGCCGAAACAAATGTTCTTCAGCGAAAAGTTCCTTTATTAAGTTGGTGTTGTGTGTACAAGTTTTTCGTTCGCGGAGTTCGTTATTTACTTAGTTGACTGTAGCGGCGAACAAAGAACTCTGAAAACTTTCGTTGATTAACGTTTAGTTGATTAAAGTTTGGTAAAGAAAATAAACTATTGAAGGCGTGTTTGACTGGTGCTATTCTCAAAATGGTTTTCTTTTGGATGGGTAATATTTTGGGAGCTAAGTGAGTCGTTTCCCGAACGAAAATAGGACGACAAATATCAAAGTTTCTAGTTTGAAATCAACGTATTTATAACAACAAGCTAGGAAAGTTGTGTAATAATGTTACATAATTTTTATTCTTTTACTTCATTATTATTCATCAAGAATGTAGTTCTTCCGAAATCACTTATAATAACAAAGAAAACATTCTCGCTTTTGAGATTGAAAGAAAATTCTGAAACACTACCTCTTATGTATTTTACACTCTAGAGACATGTTCATTATGTAATAGCTACTGGCCAATAGCTGTGAATACCACGCCCGCATCAAAGATAGTCATGAATTTCATAACTGAAAGTGCTACGCGACGTATTAGTATTTAGTTTGAATTTGCCTAAATAAAAATAAAAAATTAGTGAATTTGATAATATTTCTCCTGAACTGACAAGAATTATCAACAATGATTTGTTACAAATAATAAACACCTGTTTTGAATCGTCTTAAAATAAAAAAAAGAGGATATACAAGAATTAAAGAAAGTAGTTCCACCTAATTACCATGAATATTATGATAATTTTCAGTTTTGTTGAAGGACTTCTCAAACAAATATGTTAATATGTTATTTCAACTTTTTAGGTATTCCAACTTTTTAGGTATTTCTTAGCGTTTAAGAACGTAATTTAATTTCAGATCGTTGCACATGTTTAAATTGTATTGAAAACAGGAGATGAAACAGAAATAATTGTATATCATTTATATACTCTCGAAGCATTAAAGTAATAATTTAATTAATTAGGGTATTTGCTTGTGCATCCTGTATAAGTTAAAAACTGCTACTATCTATATTTACTTGTAAACATACTGCGAAGATTATTTTATTATATGGAATAAAATATATATTTGTTTTATCGATCAAAAAATCTTTTTTTCTTGAACTTTGGATTATTGTGGTAACTGGATCATATACAGATAAAATGACTGGGTCATGCTGAAATTTAACGAACATTTTTAAATTTCTTTGTTTATATATAAACTAAATATTTACAATTTTACAATGAGCGATTAAATTAAAATAACAATAATTATTAACATTTAAAAACGAAATATTTGTTAACAGTTTTAGAGGGGACATATTTTGCAGATATAAGAATGAAGATGTCTAGTCAAGTTATAACAACATCCCTTGAGGGTTTTGTAGGTTATATTTTTTAATTCTGTTAAAAAATATCTCGCAAAGTAAATATACACAGAAATTACCTGGATCTGAGTGAATTTAAAGGTAAATAACAAAATAATAAACAATAAAAAATATATGGTGATCTAAGAAATTAAATAATTACCAACCTCCTTAATTTTATTTCGTCTTTCTTCCCAATTATTAGGTCCGGTTGCGTTAATGTTGTAAGTTTTGTTGGTATAAACTTGATAATCTTCGTGTGCGTAAACATTTCTAATTGGAGAGTCCTGCATGCTGTGGCGATAGCCCTCAGATGTCCAACTACTCCTATAACTATTGTCACTCGATCTTTCCGGAAGACGGTACAGATACACTCCCGATAACATTAACACTATAATGGCGGTAACGAAAACTACGCTAATTAGCTTGTGTTTCATTTTAATAGGTTTCAATTTTTTAATAAAAAAAATTAATAAAACATACAAAGCGGTAAAACTTGCGACTTGTTTGTATAAGATGATCTATATCTGGAAATTAAACGTAAAAAATTGGAATTTTATTTTGGGCTACGAATGCGTGGATTTTCTCTTGGAAAAAGTTGAATTACCTTTTTGTTAGAAGTTTCTTAGATGGTTGAGTCAGTTTTTTTACAAGTGATTGAGCTACAAATGATAGAAGTGAACATTTTACATATGGACCATTCCATGTCAAATCGCAAATGGTCGCCGTCAAAATTGGCTCAATGCTTTTGCGACGTACAAAAATTCAAATTGTAGATCTCTTAACGTAGAATCGAATGCCGTGTGGTGTTTTTGGTGATCAGTGATTCTTTGACAGTAATACTGTCAAATCTGACCTCGCTGATATGAAATTTTATTGACATTCGAGTGGCGCGGAGAATTTAATTAACGGATTATGATAAAACTTGGTACTCGGGGGTTATCGGGACCGCTGATTACGAATCCGAGATCAGATTCGCGAAATTTGTAGATGGCGCCACATTTTGGCGCATGTGCAGAAGGAAAATGATTGAGAATTGGCTGGTTACCCTGAAACTTGGTACTCGGGGGGTTTTGGTGGTCGCTGATCACGAATCCGAGGTCAGATTTTTAAAATTCGTAGATGGCGCCACTATATGGCGCAATAGGCAGTAGGAAACTGATTGAGAATTGGCTGGTTACCCTGAAACTTGGTACTCATGGATTTTGGGTTCGCTGATCACGAAACCGGTATCTGAATATAGCATTGTTAAGATGATTATTCAGCTCGGGGCACAAAAGAAATAAAGATTATTTATTAACTGGCATCGAATAGTCAGATTTCCTCTCTCTCAGCGTAACCTAGAACTAACGATGTAGACGTGGAGAGGTACTAGTTCCATTTTGTTTTTGTTTCTTTTTGGCTTTTTTTGTTGTTTTTTTTTTCTTTCCCGTTTTTTTTACCCTCTCTATTGTAAGGATTAGCACATCTATCTTTTCTTAAAATTCGACTGCGGTTCATGTTGGTGTTTACGTACTCGTGACGAAATCTGTCATACATTCAGGGCAGCGCGTGGCCGAATAATGGGTTCGATGACTGGTGCAAAATCTTACTTATACTCGATATCCGCTACCTCACTTACAAGAATCGCGATACGGGACTGTATCAACGAGTAAATAAATGATAACTGCGGCAACTTCAAAATATGATGTTGAACACAGATACCGTCAGCAAGGTTGGCTTCGCTGAGTGGGGAACACGAAACCGTTATCAAAATGTTGCAAATCCACGATGACGACACGGTACTGCGCGTGCGCACTGAAAATTGATATACCTTGTGCTATTTAGATTAAAAATCCTTACTTAGGGGTTTTCGCGGTACTTTCTCTGGTTGAAATATTTCAAACTCACACAGCTTCTGCTAAAACCCAATCTAAACTAACCCAACGAGAATGGGTTAGTTTGGGATAGGTTGGCTTAGGTTTGATCAGACTGGATGAGGTTAGGTCAGGTTTGATTGTGTTGGATTGCATTGGGTTAGAATAAGTTGTGTTAGTTTGAAATATTTTAGGTACTTCAAACCGAGAAAGTACCACCAAAACCCCCGAGTAGGGATTTTCAGACGGAATAGTAATAGTTCTATCGCTTTTTCTAGTGCGCATGTGCCATGTAGGGGCGCCATCTATGAATTTTGCAAATCTGACCTTGTATTCGTAATCAGCGACCCCCAAAATCCCCGAATACCAACTTTCAAGCAAATCTAGCCATTTGTCAACAAGTTTACTGCTGCACATTGCGTCATATAGTGGCGCCATCTACGAATTTTGAAAATCTGACCTCGAATTCGTGATCAGCGACCTCCAAAACTCCTGAGTACCAAGTTTCAGGGTAACCCGCCAATTCTCAATCAGTTTCCAGCTGCACATTGCGTCTTATAGTGGCGCCATCTACGAATTTTGACAATCTGACCTCGGATTCGTGATCAACGACCCCCAAAATCCCAGAGTACCAAGTTTCAGGGTAACCAGCCTTTTTTCAATCACTTTCCTTCTGCACATGCGAAAAAATGTGGCGCCATCTACAAATTTCGCGAATCTGACCTCGGATTCGTGATCAGCGGTCCCGACACATACTTTGATTTTCTTTTACTATACGGAGAATGGTCGCACTGCGCAGCTTTCTGAGTGCCTTTTAAAAGGAGATAGAAAACTCCGCAATATTTTTAATGGGTGCGTTTTAATCGTCCGCTTCTGCTTCGGAATTGTCGGTTTTCTTGTTTTAATCTGACAGGTTAGAACGACTGAACCGACAATTCCGGAAGCAGGAGCGGATGATTAAAACGCACCTGATATTTTGCTTGCTGCTGTCAGTGTCAGTGAATATTATTTTTGGAGTCACAGTTTAATGCTAAAGAATCAGTTAGCTCATTCGGACCAGTTGAAAGTTCCAAAATAACATCCATTCCAGGGATACAAATTTAGGATGCGCAGAAGACTGCTGTTTTATTATAGGTGGTTATCATATATTGTATTATCCGAGTTGCGCAGTGTATAAACTGGAACATTGATATCAAAAGTGCCTACGCAGAGTGAGCGATCTTATTCTTTAACTATAAACTGTGTCATAGGGTTCAAAATGGTCGCGCCCTATGTTGGGCGTGTCGCGTATAGTAATCAAAGTATGTGGGTCCCGATAACTCCCAAGTACCAAGCTTCATCATAATCCGTTGATTAAATTCTCCGCGCCACTCGAATGTCAATAAAATTTCATATCAGCGAGGTCAGATTTGACAGTATGTCAAAGGATCACTGATCACCAAAAACACCACACGGGATTCGATTCTAAGTTAAAAGATCTACAATTTGAATTTTTGTACGTCGCAAAAGCATTGAGCCAATTCTGACGGCGGCCATTTGCGATTTGACATGGAATGACCCATATATATTTCATTCATAATTTATATTATTAGGAAATGAATTACTTTAGCTGTGCTTTTATGAAATTCGATGTAGAAATTTGAAGTGTTTATTAATTTTTCATTTTGTACGTGGAAGACATGTGGTTTCAACATATCACACTGCAAGTGAATCCGTGCAAACAACATTTTTTAATGGTCATGTTAAATCACAGCGAGGTGACGTTGTTAAAATTCTATCGTAGGGGTTATCTTAAGGATAACATTTACATAAACAAACCACATACCATTGAAGACCTTAAAGAAGAAATTCGAAGGGAAGTTGCTGAATTTTGCCAGCAATGTTAATGAAAAATCAAAAGAGTGGTGTCATCAATTCTAACTTCGATTGGTCATATCAAATCAACCAGAGGTTTGGCAGATCATCTCACCGATTTTGATAAAATTTGGTACCCTGATTCTCTATATAGGTGGGATCAAAAATCCAAAATATTTTTTCTGATCAGTAGTTTTTTTTATTAATTTTCAAAAATCGAAAAATTTACCAATTTTGGTCTAACACAGCTTCACAAAAATTAGAATATCTTGAGGACCACTTGTAGATTTATGAAATACAGCTCGTTGTAAAGGTAATTTAAATACCTTTCCAACGATGTGTCACATGACCTATTCTATTTTCATGTTTTTATTAAAAAAAAAAATTATCAATGCTTTGGCAAAATATGTGTAAAATTTCAAGATGGAGAAATTATGGGTTCACGGCCAAAAAAAATAAAAACCAAATAAAAGCAACAAAAAATCTGAAGTAAAATGTTCCGAATTCGTATTATCATCCATATATGTGTATGCGCTGTAGAAAAAAGTCAAAAAAATTCTATTTTGAATATTCTGTATAGGTAAATTAAAGACCCCCCAGTGTTGTATGAGTCCAAAAAT
This sequence comes from Psylliodes chrysocephalus, assembly GCA_927349885.1. Classification (NCBI taxonomy): domain Eukaryota; kingdom Metazoa; phylum Arthropoda; class Insecta; order Coleoptera; family Chrysomelidae; genus Psylliodes; species Psylliodes chrysocephalus. The sequence continues at coordinate 25,210,322 of OV651823.1, read as the reverse complement.
TGTGCGAACATGTTTATTCCTTTCATGTCGAATTTTTCATTGGTGAGTTATTCCCTACCCACCAGACCAGACAATCTGCGCCTGTTTAATGCAGGAAAATACCTGCAAAAAAATCTTGCAAAAACACTCCAGAATGCCGATTTCATTTATATTTAAACCTGAGCTCCTGTTGCCAATGTTTGACTTATATATTCTACTGTTTAAAAATGTCTAAAGATAATCCAAAAGATTGGTCTAAAATATTTGCGACCAGGTGCTGTGATCCGTTAAAATTGAAGAAACATTCTGGAAAATTAAGCTAGGAATGAAGATTTGTGATGAGTGTCGAATCAAACTCATGAAAAGTTCAAAGAAAAGTAATTCGCCTGAAACGGGGTAAGTACATACTTACAATTGATTTATGTATATTTTCATAGTTTGTTAAAAATAATTATTATTGATTAAAGCCATGAAAATAGAGAAGAAGCGGAAAATACTAGTTGGCACACAAAGACGAGCATTGATCAGGGTAATAAGCGGATATAGAACGATATCCACGGCAGCTACGCAGGGATACCACCGATAACATTGTTAGTAGATGAAAGATCCAGACTGTACACAAGAGAAGACGGGCATCTATCACATACAAAAAATACGGAAAGAGACACTACTATAGAGAGATGGCAGGAGGAATGAAACCTGAACCAAGGTACAGCAGTGTGGACCAAAACAGTAATAAAAGATTTAAAATCCTGGGTAAACTATCAACATCGGAAAACAAATTACTTTCTAACCCAATTTCTGTCGGGCCACGAGAGATTTGGGAGTTACACCGAGAAGATGAAAATAACAGCTAGCAACGTATGCAGATATTGTCAAGACCCAGATACCCCTAAGCACACCGCGTTTATATGCAACAGATTGAACACTGAAAGATTGCACCTCGAAATCGGCATAGGTAGATAACTAAATGAAGACAATTTAGTGGACGTGATGATATCAAGCAAACAGAACTGGGATATGATATCAGAATATCTTTCCAAAATCCTTGTAAAAAAAGAGAAAGAAGATAGACAGAGCACGGAAGAATAAAACGCTCTCCTCAGATTCCGACGAAATCCCAAACCAGGAATCTTATGGAAGAGTCCCGACAAAAGGCAGTAGAAGGGGGTTTTTACACGGACGCCGCGTGACCAGTCTGATACAGCCCAGGGAGTTCAGCTGGGCAATCCGGACGGTATCAGACTTCTCACGTTGGAACCTGTTGTCGCTAGGGCAACCAGGGCTAGTTTGCAAATACCTTATGAAGAACAAATCATGACTCCAGAGCAATCATTTGAGTTTGCAAAAGAAAACATTCAGGGAATCATATTTAAGTTTATGACGACTGCTGATTATGAAAAGCATTCAAAATATTTGGAAAAAAAGTATTGCTGATGCACAGACGATTCCAAGAACCCAAAAAATCAATTTTGTCGTTCCAGTATCAAAGTCAAAAATTGTCACAAAAGGTTTCTCGTTGAGCTCAGAAGAACAAACACATGAACTAATACAGTGTTCTGAAATAACAAATTCAGAGCATATCCAATCTGGTTTTGTTACTGTTGAATACGACGAATTATGGTGGTTTGCATGTATTACTGGAAAAAATGAGGAAACTGATGAACTCAAAATCAGTTTTTGGGCCAACTAGTTCATTTTCCTACCCTAAGCCTAAAGCAGATCTACTGATAATAAAGAATGTTCAGCCTCGTACTGCTAGTGGCCGGACATATACTTTAAGTAGAGAAGAAATGATTGAATCTTCAAACATTTTAGAAAGAAAAATTAAAACCAAAAACTATTTGTAAATATTTTTTCATAATAATATAAGTATATTTCTTGTAAAATTTAGTAAGTCTTAAGAAAATTACAAAAATAAGGCCAAAAATGTTCATAATTTTCACTTTTAATTAGATTTTCACATGTTTTCTTGTTTTTATTTTTTTCATACTGAACCCATGATTTCTCCTTTTTGAACTTTGGCACATATTTTGACAAAGCATTGATAAAAAGACATTTTATTTCAAAAAAATCAAAAATGACTTTTGAAAAATCAAAAAATGTTTTTTCAATATTTAAAAAAGAACAGATGAAAATAAAATAGTTGATGTGAAACATCGTTGGAAAGGTATTTGAATTACCTTTACAACGAGCTATATCTTATTGATCTAAGATAAGTAGTTCTCAAGATAATCTAATTTTTGTGAAGTTGTGTTGGACCAAAATTGATTAATTTTTCGATTTTTGAAAATAAAAAAAAACTACTGATGAGAAAAAAAATATTTTGGAAATTTCATCCCAACCATATAGAGAATCAGTGTACCAAATTTTATTAAAATCGGTGAGATGGTCTGCCATATCTCTTTATTTTGGTTGATTTGATAGGAAATGGTCCCGATGTCTTTCAAATAAAGCAAAAACATACGTAACTGTCAAATAAAGCAAATAAACTAAAAATTAATTTATCCATCCATAGAGATGAATAGATTTGGTGAATACTAGAAATAAGAAACCAAATGAAAAAAAATTCCATTTCTTTTTCGCAATGTCAGTAAATATGTTTTCGATTGTCCAATAAAGACATCCATTATGATATATGCAGGCTGTTCAATACTGTTCATGTTGGTAGAATTCACCGATAAGTGATACTATTCGTACACGTCACGGGAAGTGAGACTTAATTATATTAAATTATATCATTTTTATGAAATGCGTAATGAAAATAATAAGACAATAATAATGATACTAAATTACATTGTAACAACCAATTTGAAGGTATTTAAAAAAATAAATATATGATGAATTTATGACAAAATTGGCCATGCAACATTTTTTACTCATGAATATTTAAATATACTTGCTGTCTAATTGAGATTTCACCGGCGGACAATGAGGATGATTTACCACATTCAAAGTGGTCACAATGAGAATTTAAAAAATTCAATAAAAAAAATACTATGACGAATTATGTGGAACTATGAAACTTGTAAATATTGTACATATACCTTCACCTTTAATATTTACAAATTAGCAATGAGAAAATTTAGTAGCTATTGACGAGCTTTTTTTCCCCAACCTTTAATATACGAAATAAAATAAATATTAGAAATTAAAAATTTAAAAAAACCGACTTCAAAATCGTGCAGATGCCATCACCACATCTTAACCAAATTTATATGGGACCACTCCTGAAAAGAATCATATAAATCGGACAAGGTGGTAGAGCATTATCGCTAAACATACATAAAAAATTAAGAGTTTGAGGATTTTCTCATGGACCCAATTATTAGATTTTGACCAAATTTATATTGGACCACCCCTGAAGTACTACCTTTCTAACAAAAAAGAATCATTGAAATCTGACACCGTGTTAAAGAATTATCGCTGATCATACATACAAAAAATATTACGACGAATTGAGAACCTCCTCCTTTTTTGAAGTCGGTTAATAAAAATAATATAAAATTAGCCTATAGCGAACATGAGCACCCTTTAATTTCAAACCAACATAGACAATATTACATGGACGGATAGAGGATCGTGAAAAAATTTCTCCCCCTCATCCTCTGCCACGCCTAAATGGTAAAAGATGGAAAATAGCTAGTACCGGGGCCACAGACACCGTCTGAAATTACTTCAAACCGCCCAAATTCCCCATACTACTTCCCCCACCCTAGGGGAACTCGATAAATAGTAGTACGATGGATCGGACTTTAAGGCGAAAAAAATTTCACCTCCTCTTATCCCTGTATAGAGGACCAAAATGTAAGATGTAATCAGACAATTGATTTTATAATGGATATTAATGATTGGAACAGTATTACATTATCTGGACGTTCTTTGGGAGGGACCAATATGATCCCTCGAAGGACAAGTTACTTCGCCTCACCCCCCTTAAGTTTAGTAAATATAATATAAAATAAACGGAAAGAAAAAGAAATGTCAAGAAGAAGAAAGTGTTTACTAATGAGAATCTGTTTAGCAAAAATCTGTGACAAAATTGTGTTTCACATCAATAAATGAGTGATTTTAAATTGTGAGTTACTGTTATTTTATTGAACTTATTTTTAATTTATTAATTATAATGGTACTAAACTATATTGAATAAGAACAAAATAAAAATGTGTGGAACATACAAATGCATATGCAAGTTTTTCTCAAATTTTCAATAACGATTATAGTCGAATTTCGACCACTGGGTGAACACTAGTATATTTAAATATTTGATATTTGTATACAAAAATAAAGAAAAATTTACATATTTTGAATATATATAATAAAATAACTTTAAAGTTTACTTTTAAAATCCATCATTTAACACTCTTCGAATCCATCATATATGTCAAATAAATTTTTTTAATAAACTTTCAAACTGTTAAAGAAATAAGTAACGAAAATTCATTTGAAAAGAAACTTCAAACAATCCCAACAAATCTGAAACTCTTACAGTTTAAATGAATTTGTTACTTCGGTGTTGTAAATCATAAAACTTCCTTTTTGAAACATTTTAACTTTTTTGGTGGCGTCATTTTACTTCATGTCCCATTAGTGCGTAATTGTTCAATATTTCAATTTATGTTATAGACACGCAAAAAGTTTCAAATAAAAGTTATATGGATTTTTGTATATACAGGGTGTTGCGTTTTTGCATGACAAATAAAATGAATCTTTTGTAATGTAATTTATTTTATTTTTAAAATGGTTTGATAATACTGTAATAGATCCTGGAATGTTTTTAAAAAATATTACAGTGTTGCCAAGCATTTTTTTTTAAATTAGAGAAAATGTAAACTCTGAATTAAATTATCTTAATTTAGGTAGGTTTACATTGAATTCAAAATTGGTTAATATATCAGAATTCTAAGATACTAAGCCAACGAATAGTGGTGATAGAACTGGTTTATTTTATACAGAGTGTTTTGAAACATATCTTAAATATGGCTAAATTTAAGTTCAATTTATTCAATTTTTTTAAATGCAACATACTATTTAAACATAAAATTCTATATAAATTTGCCTGTCCAATAATAATAACATATTAACCAATAACACATGTACAGGGTTTTATTTATTGTAAATACGAAAAATAAAGTTGTTTAATAAATATTCTTAAATATACAGGGTGGTCCATAAACGAGGTGCTGATCAAATCTATACGTTTGTAGTGTAGTGCGTAGATAAGCTAATATCCATGTGGTTGTAGAAAATATAAATTATTTTTTTTTTAGGTTTTACTCTTCTGATATCCTCTTTAGTTAATTAGATATAGCCATTGCAAGTTTTTAAATTGTTACCCGGTATATATTTATTGTCAGTTACCCCCAAGAAAGGAATTGAATAAAAAAAAACATCACATGCGGAGAAAATTTAAAGCTAGAAACAAGATAAATTGTCAGAAAGGATTGCTAGGCTTGGAACTTAACCGATTTAAAACTCTTGCTACTCGAACACTTAAGGTGAGAACGCATTAGGCAATCGCGGTAACGTCGCATCGCGAGCTGTGCTAGTCTCGAGCGCGCACAGTGAAGTTCTTTCCTATACTTTATACACATGCATTTCCACTTGGTATTCTCGCTCGCATCGCGTTCTTTTTATTTCTTTTCCACAGAATCTCGGGAGACTGCGCGCTTGAGACTAGCACAGACCGTGATGCGACGGAACCGCGATTGCCTAAAATATTCTCTTTAGAGGTGTCTGCTGTTTCCTTATGGAATTACAGTTTAAATTTGAGGATAGAAAGCAGCCTTATGTAATTTCGATCTCGAACGTGCATGTTTATTGTAATGTATTGCAAGCACTTTTTGCTCTTATATCGACACAGACATATGTAAACCTTACTTTCTGGAGCAGCCTTATTGGGAGACAAAGGTTAAGCTCGCCCTAATTTATTTTTTGTCATAATAGCATTGTACTAACAATATTATACATATTTCCATAAATAATTGTTTGATTCTAAAGATGGAATTTCACAAATAAAATCCTATATTCATTTTATTTTTAAATAATTTTATTTACGGGCAAATAGCTATGTAGTAGTGAAATGAAGTCACAAAACAAATACCTCAAAGTTAATTTACTTTACTTAAAAAGACAAATGATAATTAAAAAATGTATGAATAAAAAAAATACAAATATAACCGGTTAATTATGTAATGAGGTAAAAGATTAAACTATCAGCGGAATTGTAATCGTTGACTAAAGTGCGATATTTTTTTTTACAAAAAGTTAAAAAAACGTTATACTTATAATAATACATAAAAAGTAAATTTGTTCCAGCAGAGTTTACAATGTGATTCAGGACTACTTAGAAAACATGCGCGCACTTACAGTTCTAGAATTACATTTCAACTAACTCGAAAATGTAAAAAAACTATTACTGTTATCTTATTTCAACAATATCGTTCTTGAATTCTCCATCATCACCAATTTGAAAATCCTGCCAAATCAGAACAATCATTATCTACTTCTTTTAGTAATTCTTTAATTAAAAACGAAATAAAAATAAAGTGAGGTTAAATAGCATGGAAAAACTGGTTTAGAATAATTAGAAAATATTAAGAACAAATTGACTTCAGTATAAGAAAAATTGTAAAAAATTAACGATTTAAAAAATGTCAACATCAAGATCTTCTTCCTCATCCTCATCGGCGTCATTACATAAAATAAGAAAAATTAAACAAATATTAACTAATTTACCTAACCTGTGCGACATAGAGTCACCACGAGTTGCTTCTCAAAAAATATACATAAAATAAGAAAAATTAAACAAATTTCAACTCATTTACCTAACCTGTACGGCCTGGAGTCATCGCGAGTTGCTTCGCAGTAAATATATACATAAAATAAGAAAAATTAAACAAATAATAACTAATTTACCTAACCCTAAAAACAAAAGTATTTTCGAGCTACACTGTATCGAACAAAATAATTTTCGAAATAAGATTTTTCGAAAAATAGTGTTTTCAAACTAGACTTTTACGAAGAAATATATTTTCGAACTAAGATTTTTCGAACAAACGTATTTCGAACAAAATTCCGCCAACCCTCACTAGCGTCTGGCCAGTGAACCTGGAACCCAACTTTTAACGAACGTGTCTTTGTCGTGGGCATCTAATAAATAAGAAAATATACAATAAGACGAAGCAACAACTTCCTGTAGGGTGGCGGCTTCGCCGCCACCAGAAAATTTTAACCCATGCCGACCGGCATAGACTCCAACGGCCTGGACACAGCTCAAATTGAAAAAAAAAAGTATTTTTTATAAACAGTAGATAAGTTCCGATATGCCGTAATTAATGCACATCATGAAATGAAATAAAAAGACGGATATCCAAGTTCACCTACCGGCCAGACCCTATGTAATTTTTCGGTTACGCTGTATGGCCTCGAGGCATTTCCAAACAGCCAACTTTTATTAACCGAACAATTTCCTGTCGTATATGTTTTCTTACTCGATTTGGCAACACCGCATTAATAGAAACTAAAACCGTCAATTGCCATTAAAAATAGTTTACTGTATTTGTTTTTCCAACAAACTTAAAAATGAAAAATAAGAAAATTTAATCGTTTATGAAAAAATTTTGTATGGTTTATTGCTCTATGAATTGTCTAATATTGATATTTAGCCCTTTTACTTATTTTTATGGTGGAGACCCGACAACAAATTTTAAGGATTTTAAGGTAAAATTTTTTTTTGTGTCTGCGGACCCAAAAATTGTTATTTATAGTGTGTTTCAAAGTGTCTAGAAACTGTCTGTAAAATTTCAATAATAACATCCGCCGTTCGAGTGTCGGCATACCTATATTACCAAATCTTTTAATATTCTTGTAATTTTAATTAAAAAAAATTTATTCTTGTAATAATTTAATAAATGCAAAGAGGACACAAATTTTTTTGTTAATTTAGAAATTAAAAATGTCACACAATAGAAGTCGTTTAGAAAATAACCTTCCCCAGATTCAAAATGATGCAAAGCTAACTTCCTGTCTGATAAACAATTCATGTCTAAATAAGAATGATTGATTTCTAAAAGTAAATTCTGAGCTTTCTTATTTACTCCAAAAATATTGGATTGTCAATAAATTTCATTGACCAAAAAGTTTATTAGGATTTGTTCTCCCTATTAAAGTATTTTATTAATATGTATCTTATGACACCAAAAAATCTGCCGAATTTAATAAAATTATACTGAGAAATAAAAAACTTATAGCCATTAATAATTTTTGAATTTTCAACTTTAACACCTTGTATTTTGGAAACGAGTAATATTTTATCTAAGCATGTTTCGTATAATTATCTTATTTTCAATCAGAGAATCTTCAGTTATTCTGTGTCCCATTCTTAAGACAGTGTTGAATTAAAATTTAAAAATTGCTGAAAAAACAAAGTATTTTTTAACTAGGTATACCTTTTTTAAAACAAATGAATTTTACTACTTAATAACGTAAAAATGTATATAACTCCCTTATAAAATAATACTACGTTTTCATTATAATAAAACACTCGTATTCTTGAGAAAATATTAAACACTTTTTAGCCAATAATAAAGTTATTTAGTAAACACCAAATTTTTAGAGTACCTAAATAATAAGCTAAAACACAAATTTACACAATAAAAAAAAAACTTCCAAGAGAAAATCCATTTGAAATATGTATGTATATAAACGAAACATTGACCCTTTCACCTTATTTCACTTTAAATAAAATTATAAAAACCAATATAACAACATAACGTCGCGTTCGGTAAAACTCGATGGCAAACAGTACGGTACCAATAACGCACCAACAGATGCTCGATGAAGACTGATCATCACCGCAGAGTACCAGACTAGTACCGATCACGGCGATCACGTTTGTTGAGGTTAGAGAATCTTATGTGAAAGGAATTCGCCTTGCAATTTGGGAATTTGGCTTTTATCGTGAATAAGCGGCATCTACTTGTTTGTTGTTATGTTATCGTAACAAAAACGAGAGATAATCTGGTTTTAAAATTACTATGGTTTTAACATTGCTCAACGATTATTATTATTCTGAGAATTGTAGTTATTGGAGGATGACAACAGCCGAAGGATAATCCCGGATAAATACGTAATTTGAAACAATTTTTAAGGCCAGGTTCAACGCATTGTCAATGACAAGTGACGGCGACTTTTTTGTCATAAGAAAAACAGCTCTGAACGATAATATTTTCAAAAACTGTTTTTAAAAATGGGTTCAAATTACTGTAAAGAATGGTGGACAGTCTATAGTTTGTTTTACTTTTAATGCATAATATTTTAATAAGTGATATTTAACAAATATTTAAAAGTTATGGACTTTCCATCATTTTTTATAGTATTTAGAAGTTAAAACGCAACATACATTCTTTTATTTTTGCCTAATTATTTCAGGATTCTTGTGATAAGATTTAAAAATGTAGGGCCCATAAGATGCTGCCATCTGAACAGACGGAATAGACACTAAAAATTGAAAAATTGCAACATTGCTCCCTATGCAGACGAATGTAAAATGGCTTAGCCCAATTTGACCATGTTTCTGGGCGAGGGGCGAGGTGTTGTGTTAAATTAAAATTAAAAGGGGACCTAATTTTCTTCCTTTGATGTGGTTAATTTCTTCTGATCAGGACAGCGATTCTTTTGTGCGAACTCGACACATTACATACAGAATAGAGAGAGACATTACATTAAAATCGCTGTCTGTCGAATGAAGATAGGAGTCGCGATAGGAGACGTACTGAAAGATGAGAATCCCACTACATATGTTATTTAATTTCAATCTCTCTAACCTGATATTTAGATAATCTACATGCTACTCCAATGTAAGCTTTATTTTATAGCATAGATATAAAGAACCACCTCTATACCCATACTTTTTAATTTTTTTATCGAATGGTTTTGATCAACAGAATCAAGTGCATTTTAAAGAAATACAATTAATTTTTAATTGTTCATATGGCGGGTTATATAATAAGCAGTTAAAATGTAGAATTAGTTTAAACTGTGAACCTTGTCATATACTCATCGGTTATTGTTAAACATAGTTTTAAAAATGACATTTGTTTTTGAATATAACTAGTTAAAAATAAAACTCTTGTTAGTTAAAATAAGTTTAGAATATTTTTTGTACAACCTGCCCATAATGTATTTTGTAATAACTATAAATCATAATATTCTTGTAAGGAAGTTGGAAATCTTAGGGTTTAATCAGTCGCTGTTGAGATTATTTTCATCTTACCTAAATCATCGTTTTAATTATGTCTTTTACAACGGATTTTCATCTTCACCCCTCACAACAACATCTGGAGTTCCACAGAGCTCCAATCTGGGGCCACTATTATTTAGTATATTTATAAATTACTTGGAAATAAACTTAACATAAACTTAACCTGCTGTTCGTTGCTGACTTAAAAATATTTACCTCAATCTCATCAATTCAAGACTGTCACTTTTTACAGACCCAACTGGGCATCGTTGAAAATTGGTGTAATGACAACAAGCTGTTTATGAATGTGTCTAAATGTAAAGTATGTTCCTATACTAGAAGTATTAACAAGGTGGAGTTTAATTATTTATTTAACGGCCTACCTTTATCGACTTGTGCACAAATTGAAGATTTAGGTATATTATTCAACCAAAAAGTTACTTTTTCGGATTATATTGAAAATACCGTTGCTTCTGCACTTCTGCGTTGAAAAGCTTAGGGTTCTGAATTCGTAATACTCGTTTTTTTACAAACTCTCAAAGCTTGGAAATCCTTTACTTGTCTTTAGTTCGTTCCAAGCTAGAATATGCATCTCTTATCTGGAACCTTATTTACAATATTCATAAAAGATCATTGGAAAATGTTCAGCGGCGATTTCTCAAGTACCTTTCTTTTAAAACAGATGGGCTGTATCCCATTCGAGGTATTGAACAATCTCTGCTGCTTTTGAGGTTCAGCATCTTTGGAAAATAGAAGGTAGTTTCCAGTGTGACATTTCTTTATAAAATATTACATAACATTATTGATGTACAATTTTTGATAAATCAAATAAATTTTAATATTCCCCAAACAGTCATAAGATATCATAACATAGTTTTATACCAAAAATGAAAATAAACTGAAATTATACATTAAAAATACATAACATTCATCGACTCTTAATTCTGGCTAAAATATTACTTATATATCTATTCAGCTCTGTTCCGTCTATTTTTTGCCTTTAGTCTCCTTCTGACACTTCCATTCGTTCTTATTCAGTGTAGTATGCATGGTTTTCAGAATATTAAGTGTTATACCTATCTGATGCTGGGTCCTGCAAAGTTCATCTTCAGTACACCTGCTTATGTGACATCTATCTCGATGTCAAGTTTGATTGAACATCCGTTTCTTGCCTATTACTCTTATACTTAACCAGAACTCGCTTAGTCTCGGACGCATATGTCTAATTCGGCCAAAACACAGCCTTAGTAGGTACACAAATATCTATTTTACGCTAGTTTCATTACAATAAACTGGAGTAAAGGGTAAAATTATCTCTTGTCCAGTACACTCGTATACGCTTGAGTATTAGCCTATATTATTTTTGATTTGAGACGTATACATTTAAAAATGTCGTTTACTTAAAAATAAACATTTAATTTTGATATTTTATTTAACTCAATCAAAACATTAAATTATTAATTTCCATTTATATATGGCTTATACCGGACCTGTATGTACACTAGTAGCTGACAGTGTTGCCGTCAGATGCCGCCACAAATTCATTAGTGACATACGTTTTATAAATTCGTGTTACATATTTGTTGACATAAAGAGATAGAAATTTAAAGTGACGTCGTGTATTACTTCGAATGAAAAAATCGATAATGCAATTTTCTAACCTAAAAAAAAATCGTTATTATATGTCAAACAAAGTTGAACTTGGCCTTAAACATAAAATACCGAATTTCTTGTGAAATCTATTTTCTATGGGCGAGATCCACCGTTTATATATTTTTCCTCCAATTTATTAAAAAAAAACAGCTCAAAAACGAAAAATTATATTAACTTGAAATTATTAGCAAAAATCAAGCTCTATAAGGGGTCAAAGCTGATTAGTTTTGAAAGGAATCTCAATAAAAATGAGGGATTAAGGGGGGAGTTGAAATATTAAAAAATATTCTAACTAGGCTTGTTAACCGTCCTCTATTCCAGAGGACAGTCTTCTTTTCTATCGTTCTGTCTTCTTTTCATATAGAAAATGCCCTCTTTTATAACCCACCAAACTCGAAATATAAAGAAGAAATAGTACATTATATACCTAGGGTGAGAAGTGAGCTATTATTTACCGAGCACTTTTATATAATTTTATATAATGTGCGAGGTAAATAATAGCTTTCTCAGCCGAGGTATATATAGAATTTTTTTTACTACTAACAATAATGTATTAGCAATTTTAATTTTGACATAAGTAATTTCCTAACAATTTGTTAAATATTTCGAAATATCAAGCAGACTGGAGCGTGTTTCTAATCAGACTGGCTTTATTTATGTAAAAATTTGGCATGTGTCAAATTTTGGTATGATTCTAGGAAATATCCCATTGCATTTTTGATATTTTAATGACATGGATTTATTGTTATTAATTAATAATTTTTAAAGCCGGTGTTGAATTTCCTAGTTAATATATATTTTTACTGTTTACACTGATATATATTATCATATTTGATTTGATTAGATTTGATAAACCCAGCTTTAGTTATTTCCTACTTATTTTTCAAATATTTCAAAATATCAAGTAGTCTGGGAGTTTAGTTGTCAAATTAACAAAATGAAACTAATGAAATTTAGTTTCATTATTTACCTAGGTTTTTTTTTATTATCATTATTTACCTAGGGAGAGAAATATTACTTCTCATTAGAGGAATGGAGTAAATAATGGTGATTTCTCATGTTAGTAGTAAAAAAAATTATTTTAATTATCAGAACAAATATTCAAATAAAAAATATTCGAATCTAATAATGATTATCACCACAATGCACTACCTCCCTAGGTATAAATATGAATCAACTATTCATAGAAATTGTATGCTTAACGAAAGGTACTTTCCAGAGAAAATACAAATTTGAAAACAGTTTTATGTGGTCAAAATTGTAGTTGAAGGGGTATTATTTCCCAAATTAATATACTCTCAATACTTCGAAAGCTTTTAATAATCAGAAAAACACCGAATTCTGTGTTAATAATTTTGTATGATTATTTTTGAACATTTTACTAATTATTGCTTTTCTTTTAAAATGCAATAATCTGACGTCTCAGTATTTAATCTCTATGGTTTGTATCAAGTGGGAAATAGTTTATCCAATGCAATATCTCTTTTTTTTCACGGACAAAACTTCTATGATTTATCTAATCATTACCATCTACTTGGTTTATTACAATTTTATGAGACTATTTACAAGAAAATATTTGACACACACCGCATTTTTGGCATTTACATTCTGAATTCTAACATTAAATAACAGTTTAGTTGCCAAAACTAGACGTTGTCTAATCGCTTTTTAAAAGGTCTAGACCAATTTATTCACAAAGCTAAACTAATCACGTGGTACAAATTTGATGTTTCTAATTGGTTATATTTACGAGATAAAAAGAGTCTCATCTCGTATACAGTAAGTGAAACTGGTAAATTAATTAAGAATATGACATTAATTCGTTTTTATCATTAAATTTATAATTAATTTATATTATTAATTTAAATGATTTTTTGAAAACAGACTCGAGACGAGCGAGTGTCATCTCTCGACGAGAATTAGTATTACTCGTTTTCCTATTGAACAATTCAATTAAGCGCTTGACTGACAATCCACATTTGTTGCACAACCTTTGTTTTTCGGATGAATGCACATTTTCAGTTAATGGTTTAGTTAATAGACATAATTGCAGATATTGGGCTGAGAGTGATCCACATGTTGTGCGTGAATACCACACACAGAATCATCAAAAGTTAAATGTATGGTGTGGTATCCTAGGTGACCACATAGTCGGACCTTTCTTTTTAGACGGAAACTTAAATGGAGAGTCATATCTTGAGTTATTGAGAGAAGTAATTGATCCACGTATTACAACAATAATAGAAAATGATCATAATCTTTCTGAAGATTTGCATGTCTTTCAACAGGATGGAGCGCCTCCACATTTTGCTTTGCCAGTACGACAATTTTTAAATGAAACTTTCCCCAATCGTTGGATAGGTAGAAGAGGATCGATGATGGAGTGGCCACCTAGATCACCGGATTTATCACCTCTAGACTTTTTTATGGGGTTATTTAAAAACAAAAATGTATGCTACCCAACCAGAATCTTTAGAAGATTTACGACAAAGAATATAGTATGAATGCCTACATTTAAATGCACACGTGTTCGGTAATGTCAGGGAGGCTTTTCAATCTAGGTTATACCATTGTATGGAAGTAAATGGGGGACATTTTGAACAATTTTTATAATAAATTTTGAAAATGAAATATTCGTTTTGTCATTGGAAACGCTTGTGACAAAATCATTAAAATAAAAGTTTTGCACAATTCAATTTTATTTTAATTTAAAATTCTGTAGATCGTAAACTAATTACTTTAATCCCCATGTTTTATACATTTTTAAAATCAGTTAAACGAGAGCAATCCAAAAATGGATAAAAAAATGGGGCAAGCCATTTAAAAAAATTGAAGGGACGATAGAAGGGATGATAGTAGGGGTGAAAGGGTGACTTTTTTAGCAAACTTAAATATGGCACGATATCTCCCCCTTCGAATATTAATTGACGTATTTTTTTGTTTTTTGTAATAATCAGTCCTTCAAAAGTTACTTAAGGTGGATACTTTTATCTGAAAAGCACTGTATAACATTCTTCGTCTTAGGAAGATGCAATAACTTTTTTCAACGATCACTACCCAAAATCACATATTTTGTATCAAAGTGGACAATTCCATAAACATCAACAAATAGTGTGGAAATATTATTCCACACGATCATTCCACACTACACTGCTTAGTGCATTTAATAAATTGTCATATAACCTTTATTACGAATAAAAAACAAAATCGTGTATCTTAAAAACACACTCCATTAAATATAAGCTTGAAGTAAAAATATTTATGTTAAATAACAACTTATGTAATCAAATTTTCTGCTTTCAAATATTGACATTTAATTGCAATTTAGATTATTGGAAATTACTAACTAGAAAATTGATAACAATATGATTAAGTAGGATTCCCCACTCGACCATTCACTGTTGGGTTATAATTAACAGTGCTGCTCCTGAAAAGGCGCTGGGAAACAGTGGCAAAGTCTACACAGAACACACTTGAATACGAAGTCAAACACAAACTGGAGACTGGCATATTAGGTATACACACCTAGGTTATACAAGGAAAAAAAAATCATCAAAGTACACCTATTAAAATTTCTAACTATAATATCGTTAATATTTACTTTTGTAATAAGTAACTTATAAATTAAATTAAATTAAATTAAAAAAACGTTGACATACTTTAGCAAATCATTTAAAAAAATGTGTGATTTGCGTTTAGTCATTATGGTTGTAGAAAAAGTATAGCGTGCAGTTTTTTTACCCAGAACTTCATTCGATATAGAAATTGTAAAAACTCCATAGTTACAAAAATAGTAAATAAATTAAATAAGCACGTACATTTTAACGGTTTAAAATTAAAACCACCAAACCAAAAACTCTTTTTCACCTTCCTCTTTCCATCGATCTTCCTCTTGATCCTACTCGAACTCTCACTTCACGTCCGTCCGGTATTCTTCGTCACGTTCACCATTATTGAACGATAAAGATAAAATGGTCCATTTATACAAACCAAAAGGACACTTTTTATTATTTCCATTCAAAAAGGTCTTTTATTGATTAAATACGATTCCTATTAACACCATTTTAAATTTCTAAAAACTTATTCAGGATCTGTTATCTTTGACTTCTAAAATACTTAGTCGAAATCTGGCGCCACTTTTAAAATAAATGATTTTTTTTAAACTGCTCACTTTGTATATAAGTGAACGGAATTATAACTAGTTTTGAGCCAGAAAGGGGCTTTACTTGCATACAAAGTTTTTCTCTAAAACCGTTTCTGAGTTATCGCGTCAACACAGATATACAACAGACAGACCGACGGAATGGGGAATAGTAGTTTGTGCAATAAGAATGGATATGGACAATCCACTCGAGTTATACAGTATATTTTTTCTACGACCCAGTAACGAAAATCTACAAAGGACCCCGCACTTTTTACATTAATTTTGGGTACTGACAGAATTTGTTCAAATTTTAGTATGTTATTTTTCAGGTCATTAACGGCAACTTTCTTATGGGCCTCAAGTTTGCAGCTCTACAGGGTGAGCTGTCAGAAGGAGTCAAAAGTATGGAGTATAGAATTAATATTTTCATATATATCTTCACCACTCTTAAGCAATTCATGTTAAAAAAATTAGGAATATCAGTTACTAAAATAAGGTACATTTTTCATGTATATATAGCTGAAATAAGACACCTGACGATATTTTTGTTTTATATAACACTGGATAGTTTTTATAAGTAATACAGGGTGTGACAGAACTACATAAACAACTAATAATTACAAAAAAAAAAACACATTTAACTAAAAACTTCACCTAAAATCTAGAAAGAATCTTGAAACGAAATTAAGTTTGCTTGTATTATAATCTCTATAACTAACCTACGTCTTCTTTAATTTCAAAATACTACTACTAACCCTCACTTGAATAAATTATTCAGAAAACATATTTTAATTAAAAAGTAATTCCTGATTCTTATATGGAGTACAAATGTCAGTCTACCACTTTTTCTATTTTTGTAGATTTAGTACATTTAGTTTAGTTAAAATAAAACCATATAATATAGTTTTCGCAGTAGTAATTTATTAAAAAATTTCCTGTGGTAAATACTGATGATATTTAATTCTAACCAATTCTTATTGATTAGCTATTGTAATGCGAGCCATTCCATTATTCAGTCATGTCCCTCTTTGTCTTATTTAGCCTTTGAGGCTCAATTTGTCCTATTATCATACATAATTAAACCCCTTGAAACCAAACATATGTGACAACTATGGCGAGGGCGCTTTCGAGTACATGACAGATTGAACGTGATAATATTACTAGTTTTGGCGGGAACATTCTAAAACCTTCACCATAATTTTAAAAGTGTATATAAATATTGTTGGAGGAACACGGAGCAGTCAGTGGTATACAAACAGTTATGAAGATGAATAGTGAACAATTTAAAGACATTCGAAATATATAAAAATTAGAATAGTATTGTTTTAAAATAATTAAGTGTTCAAATAAATTATTAACAAATAAACTGTTGTTTAAAATAAACATAACACTATTCCACACACCTGTGCCGACATACTTTTCTCATGCTATGGAATATTATCTAGGCATATGACATAACTTTTTTATTTCTTTTTTATCAATCAGACTTGCAAAAGGATTCTATAAGCTAAAACGTTGGAGAGCGTTAGATTTACTAGCAACCAAATTATTATGATAGAGTTAACATTCAGCGATGTAACTTTTGCATTTTCAGACTATGTTCTATTTTAAATTGTATGATTCATTCTTCTTTTTTGAGCTATGTTATTAGAAAAAATTTTAAAAGTTAGCAATTTTTTTATTATACATATTTTATATTTTGTAAAAAAACTATTTATATGGAGTGCCTTCCTTTTTTGCAAACAAAGTTAGAATGCTATAAAACAATTGGCATTGACAAGTATAATATTTAGTGACAGAATATTATTGTTCTTATTAAGATTAATAGTTGGTTTTAGTAACTAGAAAAATGGTTCGGTGTTTTATTAGCAACGCACCTCATTTAGTTAATTTTTTAATAGAAGAACATAATAATCTAGTCAATATACAAAAAATAAAAGATATAGCAGTTTTGCATAGATCAAAATTTGGATTTCCTGACATGCCATTACCACCTAATGCAAAACTTTGGTTCCACTGCAATTCGAGAATTTTTTAATGCAGTTTCTTTTGTATTGATTTATAATTTATTGGGAGGTCTAAATATCTATGTAAAAAAAATTATTATTTGAACTATAAATTATTTATGTATTTCTGACCACGCTGTATTATAAATAAATATTATGTAGTATTTAATATAACAAATAAGTGTTCAGAAATAATGTTCTAATTATGATAATACATTAAAATGCACCTTATATTTGTAACTACTATTCCTAAGAAAGAAAGTTGCCGTTAGTAACCTGAAAAATAACATACTAAAATTTAAACAAATTCTGTCAGTACCCAAAATCAATGTAAAAAGTGCGGGGTCCTTTAAAAAATTATTATAGGTTATTAAGACAAAATAACTAATTTTAAAATAATTTATGAATTTTACTAATTTATACAATAAAATAAACAAAACATGAAAAAAAATTAATGTAATTTAATTAGTCCCCAGCCCAGATTCGATCGCGGGATTTTCGCGTTGAAGGCAGATGCACTGTCCTCATCTCCTTCGCCACTTTTCTGATTTTAGTTTTAATACTCGTAATTAAATTAGTTTCAAATAGTTCGATTAAAATTTAATTTATAAATGACACGACGTTTATTTCCATAGCATGCTAAGAAAATGCGACTTATATTTAAAAAATTGTATAATGTGTTGCCGACATTTAGGGGCATCACTTTTTTAATCCAAAATGTATCCCGCTAATGCTAAAAGTTTTGTTTTTCAATTGACTAAATTTATGTAAATAGACCACATAAAGTCGTACATAGACAAAAATTTGATTGTAATTTGATTAAACTAAGAAATTTAAGTTTTCTTATTAAAACGCACGTGTATGTTATGAGATCTCATTACGTGCATGTTATTGTTAAATGACATTTACAAGGAATGTTGACAGTGCGATTTTTAATGTTTACTGACATGGGTGTAGAAAAATGTATATTTAATCTCAATAATTAAAAAATATACTGACAATTAGTTTGACAGAATTGCCACTTATTTAAAATTTTAGAAATAATAGTAGTTGGGTGTCCAAAATATGAACTGTGATTGGTGGATTTCATTTTTTTTACAGTATTCTCACTACCTAGAATGGATATGAAATATATTCGTTCCATTAAACGCAATAGCATACTTTTTTGTTTTGTAGTCTGTGCGTAGATTAGCTAATACCCATTTGGGTATAGAAAAACATGTTTTTCGTAATCGGGGGAACCTGAAACGTGAAGAGCTCAATGTTTTCATGTTTAACTAATTTAAATTTATTATTCATACATAAAAGAGCCACAACTAATCCGAACTATGGCTACAATCTCTGTCAGCTCTGGCATGACCAACTCTTACATATGCACCTCCTCGAAACAGTTTAAAATACTAACCAACTCTTAAATAATATAAATATAAATAAAAATTAAAAAATAAATTAAAAAAATTTAATGATATTAATAAAAACAAGTATTGAAGACGGTACACACGTAATAAAGGAAGCTATGCAAATCTAAACCACTGTCCAGAACCCAAACACAAAGAAAACCACAAGCAAAATACCAAGTAAGGTGAGAGAACAATAAAAGATAGAATTTTGTGGAATAAATCAAGAATAACTAAAAAAGCAATCAACTGCTTTAACGATTTAATTGCACAATTATAATCAGTTCGATAATCGCCGACAAGATAAAAAGTTTAGTCAGATTCGTTTCTGAACAAATATACCACCACTATGTCCATTCTATTAGAAAGAGTATCTGATCTGTCACAAAATTTTCCATTCTCTTCGAGTACAACCATTTCATAAAAAAATTACCATAGAATAACTATGTAGATATAGTAGTTATTACATAAAGACACCCTAATATTGAATTAAAATGTAAACTCTTATAAAAGGTCGTACACTATCAATTTAGTGTTCAGTCGCTAGAAGTTTACAAACGGTCGGAAAAGGTCCTCATCATCCAAGCGTATTTGCCAGATGAAAGGGAAACGGGATAACAATCCTCGGTTAGCTTTACGCATCGATCCCATTTGATCATCTCGGAGAATAAGAAAGCCCATTATCCACGATTTGCCTCTTGATTACGACAAGACCTCATTCTTTGGTCATTAACCACCACTGTTTATATCGATCGCTTTAATGTTACACCGATACGGGACCGGATTGGCTTGGAAGCTTGAACAGAATATCACGTAAAATAAACGAAAGGATTCGTTTAGATTCATCTTTAGAAAAAAACAATTGCAGCGTATAAAAAGTGTGCGCTGATGAATATGGGAGGTTGAAGGATTTAATTTATCCCCGATTGTTTTCATTACTTTTAATAAAAAAATTTTCCTTTATTAAATAAATTCATGGGCGTACAAGGAAAATCCACTGAGTCCAAATATGTAGTTTTCAGAAAAATATATTTTATTATATTTATTTTTCAATATTTATTAGGAAGTGGAAAATAAAATGAAAATTGACACGTTTATTATTATTGAATTGACCGTAGTTATGGACTTAATTTTTTAATAGCAGTAAAAGAGGAATTAAAGTGTCCCAGTCCTTTTGATTATCAGAGACGATCATTGGAAGATACTGGCATATCGTTCTTTTATGTCTTTCTACTATTCCGTCGGACTGTGGGTGTAGAGGCGTAGTGCGTGTTTTCCTGATGCCTAACAGTTTCATCAATTCCTGCCGTAACTCGGATTCAAAATTCCGTTCTTGGTCAGAATGTAATTCCAGGGGGACTCAGTGTCTCGCAATGACGTTCGTCATAAATGCTTTTGCTACTGTCGTCGCTTTCTAATTAGGAATAGGCACTACTTCGGGCCACTTTGAAAAATAGTCCATAACAACCATCAAGTATTTGCTTCCTCTTTCTGTTAAGGGAAGTGGTACGAGGATATCTATAGCGATTCGTTCGAAAGGCTCTCTGGAAAGGTACTGTGCCATTTTACCTTGACTTCTGGTTTTGGGCCCTTTTCTGCCGTTACAAAGGTCACATTCCTTACACCAATCTTCTACATCCCGTCGGCAATTGACCCAATAAAATCTTTCCCGAACTCGTGCAAGTGTCCTTTTAGTACCAAAGTGCCCTCCTATACGGCTGCTATGAAGCTCCTTCAACACACTTCTGATCTGTGATTTAGGTAGTATCACTTGGCAAACTATATGTACTCCATCGGGGCTCTCCCACTTCCTGTGCAATAGGCCATCGTGAAGATACAAGGAATCCCACTGAGTCCAGTACCCTTTAATAGTTCCACTATATTTAGCTATCTCTTGCCATGTAGGTCTGACTCAATTTTTGAGCCACTCTCGGACAACCTTCAAGTCATTGTCTTTCTTTTAAGTCTTTCCCAGGCTTTCAAGGGCGATTCCGTCTTCGTCATCTTCCGGCTTGATAGTGGTCGCCTGAAGACTAACTTCTTCAACCAGCTCCTCTCGTTCTTCATGCCTTTACAGTACCGGCATTGTCGTTCTAAACAGGGTCTTCTGGAAAGAATGTCTGCGTTGCTATGGAGAGGTCCCCTTCGATGCACTATCTCGAAGTTATATTTTTGCAGTCTTTCTATCCATCTAGCAACTTGTCCTTCAGGTTTTTTAAAATTTATCAGCCACTGCAAGGCGCTATGGTCACTTCTAATGATAAAACTTCTACTAAAATGGTAACTGTGGAAGTGTTCAAGGGCTTTGACACAATAGCTAAAAGTTCTTTTCTTGTGATGCAATAAATCTCCTCAGCTTTTCCTAAGGTCTTACTAAAATAAGCAATTACTTTGTTCCCGTTCCTGTTCTTGGGATAGCACGGCGCCCACGCCATGTTGGGGTGCGTCGCAGTCTAAAATGAATTGTCCTTTTTCCCGAGGGTACGCTAGGATGAATGCCGTAGTCAATCGTTTTTTTAACTCTGTGAAGGCATTCTGACAATCCGGCGTTCAATCAAATGTACTACTGTTTTCAGTTAGTCGATGAAGGGGTTTAGCAATTTGACCAAAGTCTTTGACGAATTTTCGGTAATATGAGCACAGTCCAAGAAAACTTCTAATTTCTCTTTTGTCTCTTGGCTTCGGCCAATCTCTGACAGCTACAATTTTCTCCGGGTCAGTTTTGATTCCTTCTGTGGATACGATGTATCCCAAATAATGGGCCTCTCACTGGAACAGTGAACATTTATTGTGATTGAGCCTTAGATTGGCATTTCTTAATCTGTCAAATACTTCACTCAAATTTAGTAGATGTTTATCAAAAGTTTTTGACACAATCATTATGTCATCGAGATATACTAGATAAGTTTTCCAGGTTAATCCTTTAAGAACAAGTTCCATTAGGCGTTCAAAGGTAGCTGGGACATTACAGAGACCAAACGGGAGAACCTGGAATCTGTATAATCCACTGGCAGTTGAAAAAGCAGTTTTGTCTCGATCGTCAGGATGTACTTCTACTTGCCAGTATCCGCTTTTCAAGTCTAGCGTGGAAAACCATTTTTCAGCTGATAGAAAGTTTAGTGTGTCGTCTATTCGGGGAAGTGGATAGCTGTCTTTTAGCATTATCTGATTTAGTCGTCTATAATCTACACATAAACGTGTAGATTCGTCTTTCTTAGTTACTAGGACCACAGGTGAGCACCAGGAACCAGAAACTTCTTCAATAATATTTGCATCCATCATGTCCTGTATCGTATTTGCTACTTCTTTTTGTTTAGCAAATGGGAGTCTTCTAGGTGCTTGTCGTATTGGCCTTGCATCGCCTGTATAAATTCTATGCTGAACAAGACTGGTACTTTTCTGCCTCGAAAATGTCAGAGTTGGTATTGATAAATTCTTTGACTTTTCTAAGTTCTTCAGCTGTCAGGTGGTCTTAATTCTTAACTAGCTGTTTTACAAAGCTGGCAACGACTGAGTTACTTATGATGGTTTTTCCAGTGGAACGGTCTTCGTACTTGATTATGTTTTCCACTGGTGTACAGAGACCTATTGCTTGTCCTTTCTTCAGTTTAAATGGTCTCTTCGATAAACTGACAATCCTAACTGGAATTAGTTGATCAAGGTTAACGAGACATTTAGCTACCAGAATTTCGTCACTCACAGATTCTTCATTTTCCACAATGCCGTGATTTCTCGCTAAGTCTCGTTGAGACGACAGCTTTAGAATTTTGGGGTACTTCTACGTCTTCTTCCACTATAACCTTTATCGGTCTTTTCTTCCGAATTTAGAACAATTTCCTCGTTTCCAAATTCTTATTTTGAAGGTCGATGATAAATTTATTTTGCGTAATGTCCATACCAACGACACACTGATCCTTAATATCGGCCACCAGAAATACGTGTTCCATCAGGGTATTACCAACCTGTATGGTTGCTGATATTTCGCCTAGAACAGAAGCAGTGTGCCCTGTAGCTGTTTCCAGAACTAAGCTTCTTCGAGTTGGTCGTGGTTTCCGATGCAGAATCCCTGTTCGAATGAAAGACTTGGTTACACCAGTATCAAGGACGAAGGTGCCTTTTTGGTTATCGATATAACCTTTGACCAATAGATTTTGTTCATTTTTATTTAAGATGTAAGTGCGAATTTTGGGGTCCTCTGTTACAGCCGACGCCTGCCCCGTAGTGTCGACCTTTATTCGTTTTCCTGATTGTTGCTAGAAAGCCGGCTATGTGTAAGTGACCGGCTTCTCCAGGAGGCATATATACTGTAAGTATTTCTTGATGGACTTCGTGACGGGCTTCAGGAGGTTGATCTAGGTGAATTTCTGGCATCATTTCCCGATTCTCGATTTATAGAACGAGCCCTGCTTCGACAGGTTCTTTGACGATGTCCGATTCTTCCACAACTAAGGCATCTTCTGTTCTCATTTTGGCTATTTCGTTGCATACTTTGCAGGATATTTAAGAGTTGTGCGAGGGTAGGTTGAGGGATAGTATTAGTAGTGGCCACTTCATTTTCCTGGATTCTAATTTCCATACTTTTCGATGCTTCGTATTCCTGTGCTGCAATTAGTGTCTCACTCAGCGTCTTGTGGTGTTGTAGCCAAAGAGCCTGCTGCATTTCCACATCCTGTAGTCCATCAATGAATGCCTGCATGCCGATTTGTTCTAAGAAATCTCTGGGTACCTGTGGATAGGCCAGATGCAGCAATCTTTTTATATCGGCTTCAAATTCTTGTAGATTCTTGTGCTTCTGACTACGGACTTTTAGCTGGCTTTGGAATACCTGTTTCAAATGCTGCTGGCCATATCTTGTCTCCAAAGCTTGGACGGGAGACGAATAACTGGGTTCTCCTTGGGTAAGTAACTGCAAAACGGTTGCTGCTTGACCTCGCAGTGACACTACCAATGAAGATGTCATCTCTTTATCGGGCCCAGGCATTGGCTCTAGCTGCAGCTTCAAACTGGAGTAGATATGTTTCCCATGTAGTCTGACCGTCAAACGTAGGTGGCTTAAGGGTCTTGCCAGTATGGTTTTGCGAAACTGGAATTCGAATTTGGCTTGGTTCGGTTATGGATGAAGACGAGGTAGTGTTTTCAGCTTCAACGTTGCTTACTGAAGCTTGGCTACAAATTCTTCTTTCTAACTCAGCTATTTTAGTTCTAATTTGCCTTTCCGACTCTACTCTAGCCTGTTCTACTTGTTCTGATTAAATTATCTTGCTGTTTTTCAAAATCAGCTTTTAAATTTTCCTGTTGTTGTTCTAAATTCGTTTTTAAATTGTCTAAATTAGTTTTTATATTCTCTTGCTGCTGTTCTAAATTGGTTTTTAACCTACCTCTAGCTTAAGATTTTCTTGAATTAGCAGCAAACCATTAATAATTTTTACTTCAGCTTTCCTATGCCTCTCTTCCTTCTCTTTTTCTTCATCCTTTCGGCGCCTTTCCTTCTCCTATTCTCGGTTTTCCATTTCCTATTCTTCGTCCTTCCTACGCCTTTCCTTTTCCTCCTCTTCTTTCTTCCTATGCCTTTCCTTTTCTTCCTCCCGTCTTTCCCTTACCTCTTCTCGTATTTTTCTCTTCTCTTCCATCTTCAAAAACCATGCTGGTGGGCCTGAAGTATCCATATCTGTTTCGTGCGTAGTGGATCTAGTATTTACCATGAATATAATGCTTGGGTAACTTTTCTTTTATATATCCCACCGCTGTCACCAATGTTACGCTGGTTTTTGGTATCTCAATTTATGTTTAACTCAACTTTTAACACACTTTTACAATAACAATACAACTGATAACATTAACGTATAACGTCTATCATAAAACTGAAAACTGACGTCAGGATCATCGAACCTTCTCGAACTGTCGTCTAGAACTTTCTTGGCAGGTAATGATATTTCCAGTCATTTCTGGACTATTCTATCTTCTTTTACTCGTACTTATGATGACCGCAGCACGCAGTAGGGTGATGGGTGACATATTTCTTCTTTTATTCGCAGTTTCCTATTACAGCTGCAGGCTACTTCAGGGTGCTGCGTAACAATATGTCAATAGTACTTACCATTCTTAAACCCACAATATCAAATTTACACACAAGGGTACGCGAAATTGTCTTGTCTTTAGCTTACATTCAAAATTAAATCATTTCTTACACCACAGCTAAAACTAGTACTTAAGTCCCGCATTTTAGAGACTAAAATGCCAATATTATTCGCTGTTGTTTTTAAAACATTTTTAATCCCGCAACTTAAAAAGAATATAAATCAGCCAAAAAATTATTACAACACCAGAAACAAGGGGTCGAAGCCATTTTTAAAAGTAATTAAATAATAATAATATTAAACAAAAATATATTTGATAATGATAATCAAAAATGAGATATTTGTAAAAAGGATAACACGGATAATGTTTTCTATGATGAGCCAGTTCGGTTCTGGTAACAGCGCCGTTTCCAAAGGACTATGCACCTTTTATTAGGACGCATTATGCAAGACTCATTGTAGAGAATAGGACACTGTAATTATTTCCTTGGGAGTACTAAATTAACTAACATTAATAGAAACTACTAAAAATGAGAAACAAGATGAATGATGTTTGTTTTCGAGACCGTTCTGTTTGTAGTTACTATTTTAAGTGTCATTAAGCTGCTGTCAGAAGTCCAATAAATAAAAATTGTATGGGGATAAATTGTGACTATATTAAGGAGGACGAGAAAGTTTGATAAATATATCATTACACAATTGATCATTCATTAATTTGATGTATTGCTATTACACTTCAATAGTTTGAAAAGATCTGGAACAGCAATTGGAAATAACTGAAAATAACTGTAACAGAAATTTTGGAAACTCAAAAGAAAATATAACTATTTAGTTTTACGAAGTGTAGAACATTGTATTTAATTAATTTGGATAAAATTTTTGATTTGATTTGCAATTATAAGGTATAGTTACCCTTATATGAATTTGAATATTTGGGAAAATAGAAGTGAGTCGCTGATGAATCCCTTCGGGTAGAATCTTAATTCTATGTTCTTCATAAAAAGGTGAGGTTAAAAAAATTTATAGTGACAGCTAGGCTCTCATCTGTTGTGTACTTGAAAGTAATCCCATGGGGCAGATAAGAGTTCTTCCTGGCCCTGGCATACACTTGTTCCAAAAAGTTGACCTTACAACATGCTTCACCACTAACAACCTAGGATGCTGTTGTAAAATGCCTTCTAATATCAACATTTGTGATTTTGGACTCGTGCAATGACGTTCAACGATTCGTCTCCATAAATTCGGTAAAAAATATGGCTGCACAAGCCACGACTCGAAAATATCAGTGCCTTTTAACACTGAGGCGTATCCTATAAGTCTATTTTTATGTATGAGAGAGTATTAAAATAATAAAGCATTCGTAATCCATAGGCGTACCACTTCTTTTAGTAGACAGTTAAAATATTTTTTGAAGTTATTCCTCGAGTATACACTTATATTTTCACCTAATTAACCTGCTTATAACTTCTAAACAGCTGAAGGTAAAAAGTGCAATTTTTTCTAAAATGTTTTATTTTTCCACAAGGTATGTTAAGAACATTGTGTCAAACGGGTTATGTAGGTATAAGGGTTTAAACTTTGACTTTTAAACAACGTTACGTTCATAAATAATAATTTTAATATAAAAACTACTTCTTACCTACAAATCCAAATCAGAATCGAAATCAGAAGATGAACTGTCGCAACCAATATTTACAATGAGTGGCTCGATCATTTCATCAGTAATATTGTCCAACTTCCACATTTTCTCTTCTTCTTTAATCGTATGATTTACTGCCTTTTCCCAGTTTTCAGGCTTCACATTATTTACAGCCTCCAAAAACAACTGTTTAACATCACTCATTTTAAAAGAATTATTTTTTCTTGAAACTTCTCCCTTTATCTGTGCCCATATCAGTTCAATCGGATTTACTTCGCAATGATATGGTGGTGATCTAACTACCGTCATCCCACGATTTTTTGCAATTTCATCAATTTCATATTTTTTGAATTTCTCTTTATGAAGGGAACACAAATGATACAGTTCTTTTCTCACAGAACCGGGATGGAACTTAATATTCTTTGAATTTAGCCAATTCTGTAAATCTTTTTTTAACCACTTGGTTGTGGGCATTTTTTCTATAAGTCTCGAGTGATAACTTGCATTATCCATTACTATTATACAGTTCTGAGGAAGAAGAAGATCTATAATTTGTTCGAACCAGTCTTTAAAGACATCAGCATTCATGTCCTCATGGTAGTCACCGGTACGAGTAGATTCAAAAGTCAATAAACCACCTTTAACAAAACCGTTTGAACTACCGATGTGTACTATTATTAGTCTGCGCCCCTTTCCTGATGGTGGATTTAAACCAGTAGATAAATTATTTAAAAAAGCCTGTCTTCGACTTGTAACAGTTTCATCTTGCCAAAATTTATTTGGTTTATGTCTCTCGTTGATCCATGTTTCATCTAAATAAAATATATTTCTTCTTTGGTTTCTCATTTCTTTTATAGTCCTTAGGTAATTTCTTCTCCATACTACAATATCGCTTCTTTCTATTAAAATAGACTTTCTGGAATGCTTTTTCCATAAAAAACCTATTTCTTTTAAAAGTTTCCATAGTGTGCTTCGACTCATTTCAGGGTAATCCTTATCATCTCGAGCCGTGGCAAGAACTTTGTCTACTGTCGGAAATTCTTTTCTAAAGAAGAACGCATGCACTTTCCTTCGAAGTCTTTCTTTCAAAAGATTTTCTAATTGAAATTTTGGTTTTCCTGGAGCTTTACGTGCTGTTTGAAACTCGTCACATTTTTCTTCTTTAACAACTCTGTAAATCGTAGATTTCCCAACACCAAGCGTACTACTAACTAATTCCACTGTGTCATCAACACTTTTACATAAATGTTTGTCTGTAAATTATTTAAAACAATTAACTATTAATGTTTTTTCATTAACTGTTAAAGAACCGATTTTTTGTCGTTTACGCGGCCCTTCCAAATTTTCCATGATCACACTAGAATTCACACTGCACCTTGCAAGTTGCAACTAAACGACATTTAGTAAACTGTCAAGAATACACAACTTGGACCTCCTTTCTAAATGGAAAACCTATAATCGCATTTTCGGTGAAATTTGTTGGGAAGGTATTTATCTACTTATAATTCGATTACTGTAAGAAATTCTTGGAATTAAAATAAAACAAAATTGGCAAATAGGTACTTATTGAAAATAATCTTAAGATACGGCTATGTAATCTTTAATACACAGGGCCTTTGGACTGTCCAAACCTTTTTCTATTGTTCTGTACAGCTTATGTTTTTAAAGGACCAATAAAAGACCCAAAACTTGTAATAGCTCAGGTACATTTATTACAATTTTAGGAAATATTTAGATTATTCTGTAAAAATATTTAAAATGACCGTACTAAGTTTTGCATTAGAAATGCTGTTTTATTACTCTCTCATACATAAAAATAGACTATAATATTGATACATTAAAATAATCCTTAAATGCTCTCTAACTGGCCGTGATATCCTATAAAAAGAGAATACCCCATAAGAATATCTTTTAAATCATAACTATTTAAATTACCAAACATGTGGCCATTAAAATTTATGATGTTAACATATCAACGTGTTGAAGCAAAAGGGACGGTTGAACCTTTTCGTTAACCGGGTTTAAACGAAAAATAAAATCGATTATTCTCGTATTAAAAATTATAGTTATTTAAATAGGCAACACACTATACACTAGATTGCTATACGGGTTGACATACAGTAGGCACCCATTTCTCTGGATTAATCCATACATAGACCAAGTTTGCTGCATTATTGATTTATTAGGTGTCAAGAATATACAGGGTGAAATGACAAAAAATACAAAACGAACTGAGGTTCAATTTTTATAAACTCATGTTAATTATTTAAATTGTCAAAAACTTAATTGATTGTTAAACATTTGAATAATCACCACCAGGTGTGTCTCGAGAAGTTGAAAAGTTTTCCGAATTATTCGACATCTTGTTCAAACTAAATGAATTATAAGCTCGAAACTAGAACTGAGTCAATTTACATTGTTATTTCAATCGTTATTTTTAGAAATATAGCTAATATAAATGTTAGCTCATTTACCACGGTGTAGATAGTGTTATGTACAACATGAAATGATTGATAGTCATTGTTAGAAGTAGAAATTTATCTTTGTAAGAAAAATTTGGCTGCTTTTTATTTTTGTATAAGTGATAAAATTTATTGGGTTAATAACAGGGTCGGTCTATCCTTTTGGACCATGTTACATAATGCTGTAATTATTCATTGACTGTTGTCTACCTTTTTCATTAGTCCAATTAAATAACGAAAAAAAGCCCCTTCGAGCTTACATTAATTTGTAATTGGATGAAACAAAGTGGACCTTATGTATTTTGATGTGATCTTTCCGATGTTCAATTTTTTTTAATTAGAAAAAACCGGGTTTTTCGGAATTTTCCATGGTAAAAATGCTAATTATCTGGGCAAGTATCATTCCGATAGTAAAAATAAATGCACCAATCGAAAGAGGAGGCAAAAATAGTTCGGAAATTCATTGCACGGGTAGTTTTAATGGCGAATTTCTCGCCGCCAGAAGTGCTTTCACCAAAAGGTTGTTTTTCCGTTTCTCTGCTCAGAACCATGGGCATTAAATTTGCGATGAAATTGTGGCGAAATTATAAATGTTAGACATATGAGCCCATGAGAGAAATTGCGTATTTTTTTCTTGGCTCTCAAATAAAATAAGTCCTGCGGCGAAATCTGCCATAATTTTTCGGGAATTTGCAGGAAACCGGAAGGCGTAGTTTTTTTATTAATTTTTTCCCATATGATTTTCTCCGGGTTTTCCGAAAACATCTAACAAAAAAATATATTTGAAAAAACTAACACGGTTATTAAAAAGCTATGCCGATGAACACTATAAAGCGATTTAATTTGTAATAATATGACCGTTTGAAGTATAAACTTGTCGGATAGCGAACGCCGAGACCATGGCTATTCTTGATGCGACGTGCGGCTAATTTTGCGGTAATTCTATATTTTGCACAAAACTCAAGAAACGTCTTATAACAAGTCAGTAAAATACAATTTAATAAATTTTAAGCCTAATAAATTTAGGTATGTAAGAAATTTAAAACTGGAAATCGCAAAAAAATCAAATTACAGAAATGCAGTGTATACACGAGTTTTGGATCCCGCGGAGCGCGTGTAATAGGACTTTTGTCGGGAGAATTCTACAAGTTAGAAGCAACATACACACTTTAAACTTTAGATACACATTCAGAAGACATGAAATTTGGGTTTGTTCAATTTTCAGAAAACTGAAAATCGTCAATTTTAAGCAACTTTTCTCAAAAACCGTGTTTTTTGGTCGTCACTCAATGAACAGTGGTCAAAAAAATAGGTAAAATATTTTTGCAGAATTTTGGCTTTTTTGTGCCACTTCAAACATTTCACATTCAAAAGTAAGCTCTGTAAGTGGCATTAAAAAAATCAAATAGTTTGGCCGTTATAAGCAAACAATGAAATTAGGCCTGCGGTACACTTTGCCCTTCCGCCATATGCCCAATTTTAGGATTTCTGTTACCCCCTTCTGGGAATTAATAGTCACATCCCTTAAGTTCAAAAAAGTCGTTTTGTTTTTTAAATATCTTAATTTTTACTAAAGATATGAAGAATTTAGTGTTTGAACATTTAACAAATTCAATTTTCTCAAGAGACATAAAAATTAGCATTTTCCTAAGCTTTTAAATGTCGTAAACTGAGTTTTTAAAAACATTGAATTATTTCCGGCATGCGCCTGCGCAAAATTGAACAATTGACAAAATCCAAAATTTCAGCACTTTCGAAAAACAGCTACATTTTGTTTTGCCTTTTTTTCGAAAAGATCACCTCAAAATACATAGAATCCATTTTGTTGCATCTAATTACAATTTAATGTAAGCTCAAAACCCGTAATTTAATTCGATTACATATATTATAAAGTTATTTTATATATCCAAAAAGAGTAATTAATAAAAACAAGCATGCAAAATAAGTCTATATACAAAGTGCTTCAGTAATAGTGGGTCATACTGGAGAACCTAAAACATAATTAATATAAAACATTAAAATATGCTTCTTTTATTTTAAAATTTTAGTGTTTTGTCAATTATTTTAAAAATGTTTAATATTTGTTTGAAGAATTTCGTAGAAGAGATGAAAAATCAAGGGAACATTGGATACATGAAGAAACTGACCTAAATTTATCAGTCTTACAACTCTCAATAAACCATAGAATTATTTAAATTAAAAATGTTCAAGGTACCTTAATAGGTTTTGAAGATGAATTTCTATGAATAATTTTAAATATCATTTTTGTTTTCAACTATTTGCTGATTTTAGTCCATAAACTAATAAATCACCAATTAATCATACATTTCAAAAAATATAAACAAAAAACAATCGTTTTTTTAAATTCTTGGTCTTCAAAAAATACCTTAATAGAATATGTGCCTGACAAATTTATCAATTGAAAACTATTTTGTTGATAATACAACTATTTCAATCGAATATTTTTAATAATATATAACTGTTATTCATACAAAATCAATTGGTAATTTTTAAAATTTTATCGGCATATAAATACTAATTCTATTAATACTTATATGTTTACGTATTAGTTTTTGGAATTGTACTTTTTTAATGTTATTTATTATGCGCATTACATTATTGATAATAATTGATGATTTTCTTGGTATTGGTCAAATAGTTATCGTTTACATACTTATACATAATTATTTTAAAATAACACGATAACAAATCGTATAATGTTTATTATTGAGAAATTTTGTCAATAATCCAATTCTTTTTAGGCACTTTGATAGTTTAATTTGATAAGATCATAATAGAAATAGGTTATTATTTAAAAACCAGATAACTGTAATTTTTTCTATAAGGTCACCCCGGGCAAGTGCGCACCTGTTATTGCAAAATTCGACTTTGTGGTCCAAAATTTTCTATAAATTGGAAAACTTTTTGGTCCAAATTATACATAGTATTTTTTAACACTCTGTATAAAATATAGCAGTTTTATCACCACAATTCGTTAGTGTAGTATCCTGTAAGTCTGTAAATTAAACAATTTTAAAATCAATGTAAACCTACCTAAATTATGATATATTAATTTTCTAATTTCAAAAATAAATTAATTGCTTGACAAAACTGTAATATTTTTTAAAAACATTCTAGGGTTAAATACACTATTACTAAACCATTCTAAAAACACATTTTTATTTTAAAAAAAAATTAAAATTAAAAACATTATACATGACATGTTTCGAAGTACAACTTCTTTTTCAAATGAAGTTGTTGAAAAAGAAGTTGTACTTCGAAACATGTCATGTATAATGTTTTTAATTTTTATTTTTCTTAAAATAAAAGTTTTGTGAAAATCTACCAAATTTGGTTTTACACATTTTTATTTGCCAGGCCAAAACGCAACACCAAAAATAAAACTTTTATTTGAAACTTTTTTGTGTCTATAAAACAAATTGAAATATGGAACAATTACGCACCAATGGAACACCCTATATCAGTGTATATCTTATATATATTTGTTCAATAATTTAAAATAAACTACAGAACTTCACTTGAAATATTCAAAGGTTGTATATATTTATAATTATTAATTTCTATTCCATTTTGTGGCTTCATTTAAATTAATTTGAATAAATGACGCCAAAGTTTAATTAAAGTGGGAATATCGTGATGGGATGAATTAAGTACTTCGTTAATTTACAAATTGCTGACCGTTATCGGTAAAATCATTGTTTTTTATTAATAAATTAAAAGGTTTCGATCAGTTGGGCATCAACATGATTTTAGTTGAGTTACATTTTACTTTCCTATCTGTATACAGATATAAGGAAAGTATAGGAATCATGATTTTTTTTTGACCTCAAGTTTTCGACGGATTTTTACGTTTTAAGGTCCCCTGAATCCGTTTTGACTATTTTCGCGATGATGTCTGTGTGAGTGTGTGTGTCGCATAACTCATGAACCAATACACAGAAAAACACCAAATTTTAAACTTAAGCTTTCTTCGAGCGTCCAATGAGCTGATTAGATTTTGGGCAGAGTCGGAACATCTGGGGGGTACTTTATAGGTGGTCATTTTTATATTTTATGGAATATATCTGTTATTTACGTTTGGGGAACAAAATTCTTCAAATAAGAGTTACTTCTTATATTATTATCTAAAATTTTTGTTCTATACAAAATTTTCCTAAAATGGTCCGTATTCGAGAAATTTGACAAAATGTAAAAAAATATTTTTTTATAAAAATTGTTCAAACATCAGTTGTTTGTAATATAATTCTCTATAATTTTTATCCTAAACATAATTTCTCTAAAAAGGACCGTATTCAAGATATTTGAGAAAATGTGTAAATTTCGAAATTTGAAGAAAATTCAAAAACGGATAAAGAAAAAACATTAAATTTTAAACTTAAGTTTTATTTCGGCCTGACGTGAAATGATTACATTTTGGACAAAGTCGGAACACCTGTGGGGGGGGGGGGGTACTTTATGGGGGGCCGTTTTTATATTTTATGGAATATATCTGTTATTTATGTTTGGAGAAAAAAATTGTTGAAATAAAAGTTATTTCTAGTATTATTATCTATAATTTTTGCTTTATGTCAAAATTTCCTGAAATGGTCCGTATTCGAGAAATTTGACAAAATGTGCAAAATTCTGATTTTTATGAAAATTGTTGAAATAAAAATTGTTTGCGATATGGATCTCTATAATTTTTGTTTATACATGATTTTTCTAAAATGGACCGTAATGGAAAAATTGTAGGAAAAGTGCTAAATTTTCATTTTCAATGAATATCTATAGAAAAATGTTTCGAGGTAGATGTATGTGGAAAATGTATATATTTATTTTATACTCTAAACATTTATGGAGGTGCAGCAATAGGTTGTACAAAATAACCGGAAAAAGCCTGTAATAACTAGATAGGAAAGTCATGTGTTGGACACATCAGATTTTTATTTTTAACATTGTAACTTTCTGTTGTTTATGAAATATTTCTTTTTTAATTTTTTGTTTTATTAGTAATATGAAATTAGTAAATTCATATGTCATTTAGTAAATAATGTGAAAGATATAACATTTTTTTAAGAAATTGTCCTGGATGTAGATTTCATGTAGTAACCCTACCTATTCATCAAGCGAAATTCCTATTATTAGGATAATCATACTATTCGCCAGATTTGACCCCTAGCTTGACTATAAATCGTGGGAGACAATTTTTGAATGACAATTATATTAAGACAGTCGCCGTGGCGTAGCCAGAAATTTTTCATGGGAGGGGTTTCTGAGAACTATGGAGAGTTAACAAACAGTTAATAGCGATCAGCGTCAATAAGATAGCGGAAACGGTGACTCGAAAGACCTCCATTGGAAGGTTGTGACCCCCAAAATCCGCCACTGGACAGTCATGAAAATAAAGTTGGTGAAAATTTCTTTCATGACGCTCTTGGGTCAAGGGTATTACGATTAAGGGAGATTATGGGGAAAAATATTCTTTTTATTGTACTTATGTCAGGGGCGGAGCGTAGGGATCAACCCTCGTAACTCTTAGGTCCATTTGCACCGCTTGTCGTTAAGAAATAAGCCAAGGTTAAATTGACATTTATCGATTAATAATGTCATTTTAAGCTTCGCTTATTTATTAACGACTAGTGTTGCAAATGGCGCTAAATCTGCTAAAACCAAATTTTAATTACCTACCTTCATATCTGCCATGACACATTCTGCGGTAGGTAGCCAAACGTTTTCCTCAAATTTGCAATTGTCGCGGTTAACGACATCGCGAACATTTCAAAATATTATTCATAGGATAAGCATAAACGGCAAGGTCAGAGAAGCAATAAAATGCCATATCGGGAATACCAAATGGCGTCTGTAAGAAACTTTATAAGCTCGTATGGAATTTTACTACAGTTCCGTTATCGGATATGTAACTTCGTTATGGTGGTATGTCACGAATAAGTGAGAAAGTTTTAATGCATTCTATTCATTCGACGTTAAGGTCCCTGAATGAAATTACACAGTACGAGAAACGAATGCATTGAAAACAACACAAAAGAAATAAATAAAGTACAGTTTAAAACTAATCAAAGCATGATTTTAAAATAAGAGAGATGTTTGAAGAGTTTGGGAAAAATTTTAAAAATACCACTACAGGTTCTTTTTCTTACGATAAAATACCCAAGTAGCACCATAAAAACATATTGGGTTCATTTTAGTCTTAAAATGGTTTTAATGTGGTAAATGAGAAGATACTGGATTTAAAGTTACCTTTTAGATATACTGCGGGCACTTGCCGTTTAGCATTTAATACGGGTTTTAAAGTATCTAATAAGATTCGCTATTAATCTTAAAAGTTTGTATGTCTTGTTGTAGTTTTAAAATGGTTTAGTTTCAATTAACTTTAAAACTACTTAGTTTTATGAAGGACTTGCAGGTTGTTTGGTTTTATTATGTTCTAGATTGTGACGTTTTAATTTTTAAGTAGTTTTAAAGAGATTCTTAATGTAACTAATAAAATCTATTATTAAATCTGCTTGATCTTAGGATAATTTGGTCAGTAAATATTACGTTTTAAAACTATTTCATTACTTTTTCTTATAACAGCTTTCTTAAATGCAATTAGACAGCTATATTAAAACAGTTTTATTTTACAGTTTTAAAGCATCCTTGAAGTACTGAATAAAACCCTAAATTTGAAATCAGACAAAAATCAAAAAGTTTCATGGTATCACAATAATAGTTCATGTAATAATGCCCATAAGATGAAGTTAGAGAGAGACGAAGTATAAACGATACACTATGAAATTTACAAAATTAATTTAGTAGAGATTATTTGTAAAATAAAAGAAATACAATAATTAATTAAACTTAAAAAAAACCTTCGGTCGATACTTAAAATCCAAATCTTTCGCATAGGAACCACCTTACAATTTATTTTGACTTAACAATTTTGTAATTGAATAGTTTTAGATAACTTTATTCAAATTTAAGGTTTCTTTGTAAACATAAACGATTAATTCCCTAGTCTGTCAACTTTGACATTTTAACCAATCACGTCACAATTTACGTTATCGTTAGAACCAATCAGAACCAAATAAACCGACTATTTTTACTGAGGATATCATATCGACTATCATGCATGGTGCTTGATATACACCTGTGTTGTCACCAACTCACATACTTGATTATAGGTGTAATATTCAGTAACGGCTACTGTCAAATATTAATCGTCAGGGTCAGAGTACAAGTTAATATCCCGTGGAGCGTTTCAAAATGAACCAAAAATAAAAGTTATTTATTTTTTTATTCAATTTAGATGTAGGGCTCTAGAAATAATCTCATTAAATATAACTCGACCTTAATAAATAAGCGCATATTTTTATTGTTACTAATTTTTTCGTGTATTTTTCGAATTATCTCGACATAATTTTCTCATTAATAATCAAAAAATAAAGTCCTCGAGATAATGCTAATTTAAAATTTTAAAAAAGTTTCTTATTTTTTAATGTACTTTAAGAATATGTAAGAAAAAAATGGGATTCCCATTTAAAAAACAAAGTTCACCTCGATATGGCCATATTATGGTCAGCTATAAAAAAATGAATTTAGCCAAAATGTTTCCCCCAAAAAACTATAAAACTTTTGTTTGAAACTTTTTTTTCTAAAATGCATATTTTCGGCGGTATTTAATTGTAACACTTTAATTTGAACACCCGGTATAATTTGTGTTTTTACAGAAAATAAGATTTAGGAAATGCCTCGGTATAACTTCTAGGGAATGAAGTTTTAAAGAGCCTTCCCATGGCACTATTCCAAAACGAATGTGACTTTTCACTAGTACAAAATAAGTGCTAATTTCTAGTTTTTGAAATTTATATAAAATTGTACTTAACTTATTTACCATGTACAAACATTATGTGTAAATCCCATTTTAGATGATCAATATTTTATTTTTCTTGCAAAATTAATATCAAAAGAATTATTGGTTCTTATGAATTAGGAAGTTCAGAACAATTACAGCAGAAAGTTGAATAAAACGTTATATCAACATTTATTCTTAGTAGTTTTTTTTTAAATCCAATATAAACAGAAATTCGTTTCAGCTTATGTTGTTAATTCTTACCAATTATCAGCTTTGTAGAAGATAGCGGTATTACCTGCAAATCCAATAATGTTTTCATTGCCGCTTAATGAAAATATATCGCTGTACATATTAAATAATCTGGGCCTTAGTACATATCCTTGAGGTACTCCATAGTCAATTTTT
Organism: Psylliodes chrysocephalus; assembly: GCA_927349885.1. Taxonomy (NCBI): domain Eukaryota; kingdom Metazoa; phylum Arthropoda; class Insecta; order Coleoptera; family Chrysomelidae; genus Psylliodes; species Psylliodes chrysocephalus. The sequence continues at coordinate 25,172,465 of OV651823.1, read as the reverse complement.
TTTTGTTTTTTCATTAATCGAGTTGGAACTTCAACCTAATTACCTCGTATTAATTAGTATATATCAAATTGCATACTTTCCTGTGGTTTAGACAATTAGAATGGTACATGAAACGGGGTAGGTTCGGTACTTATAACTGATTTTCTCTCTCCTTTATTACTCTGCTTTCCTTTTAAGTCGATTTTATTTTGCAATAAAAAATGTATTTAATTAAAATGAATGTCCGAAACATTTATCTAACTAAAACGCATTAATTCTAAACAGAAAACGTCAAAGTGGAAACTTGTCTGCGTTTCCGGTGACGGCAAATCAAATGAGTTAAATTTCCCGTGCTTAATTAACATGCCATAAAATTGTTAGCAAACTTAAAGAGCACTCCAACTATTTTAACTTTTATTATTTACAGTTCGTTCTGGCGTTAATTAAAATGGAGTAGTGGCTCAACAACCGAACGCAGCTTACCGAAAAATACGTCGTCGGCCGTTATGTCTATTTTTATGTATGAGGGAGTAATAAAACAGCATTTCTAATGCAAAACTTAGTACGATCATTTTAAATATTTTTACAGAATAATCTAAATATTTCCTAAAATTGTAATAAATGTACCTGAGCTATTACAAGTTTTGGGTCTTTTATTGGTCCTTTATAAACATAAGCTGTACAGAACAATAGAAAAAGGTTTGGACAGGCCAAAAGCCCTGTGTATTAAAGATTACATAGCTGTATCTTAAGATTATTTTCAATAAATACCTATTTGCCAATTTTGTTTTATTTTAATTCCAAGAATTTCTTACAGTAATCGAATTATAAGTAGATAAATACCTTCCCAACAAATTTCACCGAAAATGCGATTATAGGTTTTCCATTTAGTAAGAAGGTCCAAGTTGTGTATTCTTGACAGTTTACTAAATGTCGTTTAGTTGCAACTTGCAAGGTGCAGTGTGAATTCTAGTGTGATCATGGAAAATTTGGAAGGGCCGCGTAAACGACAAAAAATCGGTCCTTTAACAGTTAATGAAAAAACATTAATATTTAATTGTTTTAAATCATTTACAGACAAACAGTTATGTAAAAGTGTTGATGACACAGTGGAATTAGTTGGTAGTATGCTTGGTGTTGGGAAATCTACGATTTACAGAGTTGTTAAAGAAGAGAAATGTGGCGAGTTTCAAACAGCACGTAAAGCTCCAGGAAAACCAAAATTTCAAGTAGAAAATCTTTTGAAAGAAAGACTTCGAAGGAAAGTGCATGCGTTCTTCTTTAGAAAAGAATTTCCGACAGTAGACAAAGTTCTTGCCACGGTTTGAGATGATAAGGATTACCCTGAAATGAGTCGAAGCACACTATGAAAACTTTTAAAAGAAATAGGTTTAAAGCATTCCAGAAAGTCTATTTTAATAGAAAGAAGCGATATTGTAGTATGGAGAAGAAATTACCTAAGGACATCGGTAGTTCAAACGGTTTTGTTAAAGGTGGTTTATTGACTTTTGAATCTACTCGTACCGGTGACTACCATGAGGACATGAATGCTGATGTCTTTAAAGAGTGGTTCGAACAAATTATAGATCTTCTTCCTCAGAACTGTATAATAGTAATGGATAATGCAAGTTATCACTCGAGACTTATAGAAAAAATGCCCACAACCAAGTGGTTAAAAAAAGATTTACAGAATTGGCTAAATTCAAAGAATATTAAGTTCCATCCCGGTTCTGTGAGAAAAGAACTGTATCATTTATGTTCCCTTCATAAAGAGAAATTCAAAAAATATGAAATTGATGGAATTGCAAAAAATCGTGGGATGACGGTGGTTAGATCACCACCATATCATTGCGAAGTATACCCGATTAAACTGATATGGGCACAGATAAAGGGAGAAGTTTCAAGAAAAAATAATTCTTTTAAGATGAGTGATGTTAAACAGTTGTTTTTGGAGGCTTTAACTAATGTGAAGCCTGAAAACTGGGAAAAGGCAGTAAATCATGCGATTAAAGAAGAAGAGAAAATGTGGAAGTTGGACAATATTACTGATGAAATGATCGAGCCACTCATTGTAAATATTGGTTGCGACAGTTCATCTTCTGATTTCGATTCTGATTTGGATTTGTAGGTAAGAAGTAGTTTTTATATTAAAATTATTATTTATGAACGTAACGTTGTTTAAAAGTCAAAGTTTAAACCCTTATACCTACATAACCGTTTGACACAATGTTCTTAACATACCTTGTGGAAAAATAAAACATTTTAGAAAAAATTGCACTTTTTTACCTTCAGCTGTTTAGAAGTTATAAGCAGGTTAATTAGGTGAAAATATAAGTGTATACTCGAGGAATATATTCAAAAAATATCTTAACTGTCTACTAAAAGAAATGGTACGCCTATGGATTACGAACGCTTTATTATTTTAATACTCTCTCATACATAAAAATAGACTATAGTAGTTGTTTAGGATGTTACCATGCAATGCACATATTTTCACACAGAATAGAATTTATAGCTTTTTTTAACCCCGGATTCTTCTCTTTCTCGCCTCTACTATTTGTTGTACGCATTTTTCGTTGGTTTTCTTTTTCTTTTGTGTTATTATTTGCCTCGTGTATCTTTCTTGTTATTTGATTTGGTTCTCTCTCCGTCAGGTGTCTGTCCATAAAAATTAATTTAACATTTTGAATGAGAAATAAATTAATAAAAGTAATTTTAAAAGATGCCGTCACATCTTAACCAAATTTATATGGGACTACCCCTGAGGTACCCCCTTACTAGCAAAAAAAGAATCATTGAAATCGGACACCGTGTTAAAGAATTAACGCTGAACATACATAAAAAAAATATTACAATGAATTGAACCTCTTCCTTTTTTGAAGTCGGTTAAAAAACTGAAAATGGAAACAGCACGTCAGCATCACGGGATTATTCTTCATTTGGATGCCCTACCCCATCCCATTCATGGAACGCATACATTCAATATTATATAATAATACATTTTAATGCATTAGAAATAGGATTATTTCCAATATTTAATATATTTTAATGGCACATACATATTTGTTAAACCTACTTTAAAGTATTTACTTACATGTTTAGACAATGAGACTAATAATTCTCATAAATTGCTTTATGATTGAATGTTTTTGTAGAATCCCTCTGTAATCTGTAATTTTTGTAGACTTCATACAGCTTGGTAATAACAGGTAACTGTTTTTTCTATTAACAAACGTTTTATGTATATTTTTTTTTAAAAGCTGCTACTTAAGGCCGAAGCAAATCATTCTAAATCCCTAGTTGCCCGGTGGCTCAGGGCTGGTTCAAATCCCAGAGCAGACCAATGTGAATTTCCCATTAATTTGCATTGTTCGTTGTAGGATTTGACGGGTGGCGTATTAGCAGTGATCCCAGTAACTGATCGTGTTGATAATGGTGTGATGCAAATAAATATCAGTGTGTCAAAAAGCATGTAGATAATCAAACTGGAATTACAGTAAATATATTCTAAATTATTTTAAACAATGTGTTTTTATGTTTTTAACACTGCAGTTAAATATATCCAACTGTTCACTAATATTATTATAATTATTACACATGTTATATACAGGTGAAAACTTCAGAACGTTTGTACGAGGAGTCGCAATTTAAAATGATTCGGTGTTTCGAGAGGTTGTGCGGGGGATTCTAAAATTAAAAAAGTTTCACAATTTATTTTAAAATTAACAACTTTGTAGAGGGTAATTATGGAGAAGTACTTCCGTCTTACGTCGAGACTTGTCAATCTGTGTGTAGTCAGTAAAGCATTTTGAGTAATACCAATCGGTGGAAAAATTTGGTCTGCTCGAAAAATTAACTATTTAAGAAAACGCCTTTGTATGGACTCTATCCGACAAAAATGTATTTGATAATAAGGATCCCAAATAAACGAGGCATATTCGAGTTTAGATCAAACAAATGAGAAATACAATGATTTAAAAGTATCTGTGTTTTTAAAATCACGGCCCACTCGTACTATGAATACATACATACGGTTTGCTGCTGTTGAAATGTTATCTATGTGGTATTTGAACGACAATACTGGATCAAATATAACCCTTAAATCCTTAAAATCATTGGGTTTAGGAAGCAAACGTCCATTAAGGACATAATCGAATATATTGGATGCGCTTTTAATGTGTATGACATTACGTTACATTTTACGGGATTCAGTGTAAAGCCATTGTTGTTGCACCATTCAACAACTTTGTTCAAATATTTCGACAACCGTTCACAGACAGAAATATTTTCAATAGCTGAATATATTTTTAAGTCACCAGCATACAGCAAATAATCAACATTTATAGCGTCACCAATGTCGTTGATAAAAATATTAAATAACAGCGGACCCAAATTTCAACCTTGCGGTATACCAGAGGTGGCGCAATATTTGTTACACTTGAATCCATTTAATTGAACATATTTTGTTCTTTGATACGATACGATTAAAAAAGGCTGATCAAACTATTAGAAAGACCAAACACGCAGATTTTCTGTATCAAAAAATATTATGATCAAGTCTATCAAATGCTTTTGTCATATCCGTATAGATGACGTCAGTTTGGACCCGATCATCAATATTTTCAGCTATTTGCAGTGTAATCACAGAAATATTTGTTACTGTGGAACGCCCTTTAACAAAACCATGTTGCTGAGCTGAGATTGCGTTACAAACATGTTGATAAATACTACGTTCCAGTAATATTTAGAGAATTTTGCAGAAATTGCAAATGATAGAAATCTGTCTATAATTTTTTATACAAGTTCGTTCACCTTTTTTAAAATTGGACAGACTTTAGAACATTTCCACATCGAAGGAATTGTATTGGATTTAAGGCAGATATTTATCAAAATAGTTAAGAGGGCGAGCTAATACTGCTCAACAGTCTTTTAAAATGAACGCAAGAATATGATCCGGTCCTGTTTAGGTTTAATGTTTTCTAAAGCATCCTGGACCTGGGTTTCAGAAAAATGAGTTATATGAAGCTCAGATGACTGACTGGACGTCCAAAATATCCCGCAAAGCTTTCTACTATTTCTGTTGGATTATTTAATGTTTTATTTTTAAAACTCATGGTGCTTGCAACTTTACCTTGGCACTGCTTATTATTAACGTATGTCCAAAATGTATTTGAGTTTGCTGAGATTTCAAATTCAAGATTTGCTATGTAATTTTTATAAGCTTCAGATACATAAATTTTAATTTCAGTTTTGATGAGCTTAAATTCTTAAAGAACTTGAATATTATTCTCATACTGATATAAGCGATGAAGTTTAGACTTTTTTCGAAGTTTCTTAATAATAGAAACATTAAATTATTTTCTCTTATTACTTACAGTGTATTTAGGTATACACTGATCTAATATATTGTATAATTTACCATAAAAGTACGTGCAAGCATCTTCAGCATCATAGAAAACCTCCAAAAATCCCAATTCACAGTAGATAACATTTCATACAATAGCGGAAAATTTGATTTACGATAATTGTAGCAATTCGTGTAAGTGGATTCAAGATTTTCCTTATAAAGCTTTTTTCGTTTATTCTACAATACATCATTAATATTCTCTTAAAAGTTGCTATTATATCATCGCTAGACTTTTTCAATATTATAATGAACAATTTATTCATGCCTGAATCGGCCGAGTAGACACGGCGAGTTTTAAAAAGCAACTTCAACTGTTTAACATAATTATAAGTAGACATTGAATCGGTTGTGTACCTATTTGTTTTTTCCCAAGTGTCTTGTTTGCCGACAAATATACCGGAAAGTATATTTTCTGACCATAGCCAAGCGGCATGACTACGTCTGGAAAATGACTCCAGATGTTGACTGAATTCACTTGCTTTTCTTGTAGATACTGTCAATTTCATTAAAATTATGATTATATACGCTTTACGGAGCTTGAAATCATTACTTTTTATATCACCAGTAACAATGGAAAATATACAGTGCCAGGCAAAAAGTTTACACCATAATATATGTGATTTTTTTATTATTATTCATTTCTGAGTAAATTTTTTTGTTACCAAAAGTGGGTGCATTGTTTCCAATTCATTATTCAGTTAAAGTTTAACTATCGCTTATAAGCTATGGCCTGAGATCAAAAACAAAGAGTAAAATATGAAAACACCTTGTATGCCTTCGATGAGGGATGAATCATATTTATAGGAAAGATGCGCTAATCGATCATGAATATTTCTTAATTTTATGAAAGACCAGTGATTGATAGTTTTTTTCTCGAACACAAAAAAAAATTACAAATTTATTTACTTTGTTATTACATTGAATGTACATTTACAGTTCCAGATTTACTTTTATATGAAAAGACATGTGGCGGCTTTTAGTAAGTGTATCTCTGTTTTCAATGTAGTTAACTAATTTATTTAACAATAAAAAGCTCTTTAAAACACTACGCTTACTTAGTTACTTGATCTTTTATTTGCTATGCTTTGCCAAAATCCGGACTCTTGCCTCCACTATATAATGTTTAGATTTTGAGATCACCCTGTATAACAGTCTATAATAGTCGTGGAGAAAGTATAGTCTTCAACTTGCATAGAATATGGCTATCGCTCGTGTTGGAATAATTCTCGTGAATAATAGACATTATTCTATGCTCGTTGAAAAATATATTATTAAATTTTATAAATAATTACACCTCTAAAGCCGTAATTCAACAAAGTTTCTAGCAACTGCTTGTGATCCACAGTATCAAAGGCTTTCGCAAGATCCAAAAATACGCATACTTGCCTTTTCTTTTTCTAGACCTAAGTGGATTTTCGACGTTATAACTTTTATAGCATCTATGGTACATTTGCCTTCCCTGAAACCGAACTGATTTTCCGATAACAATTTATGTTTTGATAGACTAGTGGATTGTATATCAAGACAGTAAAGTGACTGTATTCCAGGCCGAGTAAAGATATGTACAAGCGTGGCGAAGCCGAACCTGGACACATTACTGTCGTGGTTTACATACTATTTTTTATCATGAACCAACAGAAAACTTTACCCTTCTCTAAAATGAAATGATTATTATTGCTTCTTCAAAAGAAATTTGAATTTAATTAAGCAGGTCTGCATTGGTACCAACCACAAAAATGACAAATGGTTTAGAAAATGACACCAGATTGGCATAAATTATTTATATATTAACTACTTGACGGCAACACACACAACATGTATGTGTAATGTGTATTGCGGCATGTGACCTATCTTGATAATTTATTTTGAAAAAATGACTACAACTTATCTACACATAACCTGTAGCAGAATAAACAAGTTTCTATTCTTTATAAACAATGCAACACAAATAATTTAATAATAGTCTAAGATCCGAAATAAGGTCGACCTTCACCCATCTGTTTAATGGATAAACCTATCTTTTTATTAAACAAAATATGTTTTTAAATATACCGCAAATGGGTTGCCTAAGAAAATTCGGTCCAGAATATTTATTTTCTTAAAGTAAAAAAAACGACACCCTGTAAAGTATTGTCCAAATGCTTTTACTGTGCCCAAACTTTAATCAACTCATCGCAGGATAGATTAAAGCTTAAGTTCAAAATTTGGTGTTCGTTTCTTCATCCGTTTTTGAGTTATCTTCAAAATTCAAAATTTGCACTTTTCATCAAATATCTCAAATTAGGTCCATTTTAGGAAAATCATGTATAGAGGCAAAATAATAGAGAATGACACCATAAGCAACTTTTATCATGATTCCAATACTTTCCTTATCTGTACACAGAGAGGAAAGTAAAAAATGACCGTGACCGTATTTTCTTAGGCAACCCATTTGCGGTATATTTAAAATAATATTTTATTTAATAAAAAATAACTTTTATCCATTAAACAGATGGGTGAAGGCATAGCCACTTAAACCTAATTTTAGGAGGCTATGGTGAAGGTCGACCTTACTTACGGATCCTGGACTATAATTAATTGTGAAAGGAACTGTTAAAATTAAGTGGAGCACCATCTGGCGGAAAGTTAATGCGATTAAATGAATTTGTTGAAGCCACCTTGAAAAAACAAAAAACACCGTTAATCAGTGAAATAAAATAGTGATTTATTTATTTATTTATTTATTTATTTACGGGTCAAAACCAATTTTACAGATTAGTATATAAAGATCCATAACAAATGTAAAATGACTGACATTACAGCGAGTTATAAACTGATAAGTAAAAAAAGAAATATAAATAAAAAGAAAAAAATAGAAAATATAAAAAATAAAAAATATATAACAAGATATAAACAAAATAAAAAAAAAATAAAAATATTCAACAATTACATATTAACATTTGTAAGCTTTTTATAGCTCTTTTAAAAGCAGGAAAAGAATTATGGACAATATCAATATTCTGATTAGCTAATCATAAAATTCTGGATATTGTCTCATTTTGTTCGTAGTTAGTGTGATGAAAAGGTATACGAAATAGTTCAACATTCCACGTACGTCTTTCATTTACATTGAAAAGTATCAAGTTCGATAGTTCGGAATTGGATATAATACCATTTAAAATTTTATATAAAAAGTCGAATTCTATGCTCCAATGTTTGCATGTTTAATTGGAGAAGAATATTTTCATAATTAACATTTATTCCGTTTATGCCCATTTTGAAAGCACAAATCCGCAAACATTTTCGTTGTACTTTCTCAATGTGATTAATGTAAATAACATAATTGAGGGACCAAACAGAGCAGCAGTATTCTAAGTTAGACCTGACCAAAGTCGAGTATAGCAGTTTAAATGTATTAATAGAACATTGTCTACTTTTCCTCTGAATAAATCCGAACATTTTAAATGCCTTAGAGCCGTGGTCGCCAACCTGTCGATCGCGGTAGCTCGCGGAGCCAATTCTGGTAGCTCTCACAACGATTTTAATTTAAAAAATACAAACTGCAAAAATCAGAGAAGCTTCCGAAAATTCCACAAAAAAATCTAATTGTCATAATATTAAACATAAACAGCGGCAACGTTGCGGTGAGCGATCTGCCGCTGACGCCATCGGATAGAACCGACCAGCCGGACCAGCGCGTTAGTGTTCGAGAACGATCAGGATTGCTTTGAACGGGATAAATACGCACGTCGCGGCGACATTGCGCTTAGTTTAGAACTGAACGCGTAACCAACGTCCAGCGGTTGGGTTAGTAGAGAACAACAAAAAATAATATTATGGCAAGCAGTTGTAAGAAGGTAAAAACACTTTCATTCGGAATGGGAAGAACAACACTTTTTTTACAGAAGTTAAAGATAAAAATGTGTGTTTGTTATGTAATACTTCGTTCTCCGTTGCTAAAAAAGGAAATATTGAGAGACATCATAAAACTGTACATTCTAATTTTGAAAAATCATTCCCACTACATTCTGCCGCCAGAAAGGAGAAACTGAAACAGTTAAAAAAGCAGTTAATTGGATAACAATCAATATTTTTAAGAACAGTCGACAAAAATAAGGCTGCAACTGAAGCATCGTACCGTGTGTCCCAGATAATTGCACAAAAAAAGAAACCTTATGAAGACGGGGAAATGATAAACAGGCGTTTTTGGAAGCTGCTGATTCGTTATTTGCCAACTTTAGAAATAAAGACGAGATAGTTTCAGCTATAAAATCTATGCAACTTTCTGCTAATACAGTGATGAGACGTGTAGAAGTAATGAGCAATGATATTTTTTTACAGTTAAGAACTGACTTAGATAACTGTGTTTATTTTTCACTTCAACTGGATGAATCAACAGATGTCGTTGACACTGCCCAGATGGCCGTGTTCGTCAGGATGGTTTTTAGTGATTTTACGATCAAAGATCTTTTGAAGTTTATTCGTCTGAAAGGACACACTACTAGACAGGAGTTGTTTTCTCATTTAAAAAATATTATTTCTTCCGAGAAAATCCCAATATCGAAAATGGTAGGCTTGACAACCGATGGCGCTCCAGCTATGGTGGGTTGTGATAAGGGTCTGGTGGCGTTATGTCGTAAAGAAGAAACTTTTCCGCAATTTCTCTGTTACCACTGCATTATTCATCAGCAAGCATTATGTGGAAATTTCCTGAAACTAAACAACGTTATGAAACTGGTGGTAAAAATTGTGAACAAGATTAGGGCTCAAGCGTTACAAAAAAGATTATTCAAAACCTTGGCCGATGAAGTTGACTGTCAATACGGGGACCTACTCCTTCACTCTGAAGTCCGATGGTTAAGTAAAGGATGGGTGCTGAAACGTTTTAATGTCCTATCTGGCATAGTTCAATTTTTCAAACAACGCGATGAACCGACTCCGGAACTAGAAAATTCAATCTGGCTTAGAGATTTTGGTTTTCTCGTGGACATTACAGAGAAATTAAACGAACCTAATTTGCAGCTTCATGGGAGAGACAAAGAATTAGCGGAAATGATTTCTGATATAAAAGCATTTATCAAAAAGCTAGAGTTTTGGGAACAAAACCTAATTAACAGCGATGCCAAGCATTTTCCTATTCTTTCAGAAAAAATATCTCAAAATCCATTAGAACCCTATGACAGCAAATATCATGTAGAAATAGTTTCTACCCTGAAGAATAACTTCAAAAATCGTTTTAAGGATTTCAACGAAATGGCTTTAGTAGCGCAGTTTGCAACTTGTGTTATGCAGAACTTTGGCGCAACAGAAATGGAAGTAATTGAGTTTCAAAATGATTTAGCCTTAAAATCGTTAGTCTCAAGTACCAAATGTATCTGGCCTATTGTAAGTAAAGACAAATATTCAGTTATATGCCGTGTTGCCTTGAAAATGAAAGCATTATTCAGTTCAACCTATTTGTGTGAATCTTCTTTTTCCAATATGAAGTTTATTAAGAATAAATATCGAAATCAACTTACAGATGAACATTTGGATAATTGTATTCGAATGGCTGTATCAAATTATACTGCAAACATTAAAAAAATGATCAATGAGTCTGAGTGTCAGCCTTCTCATTGAACGTGCTTTTTTATTTTTTCAATGTTTATGTTCATGATAGTGCGTAACTATTTTTAAATCTTACGTGACATGCCGTTGTGGCTGTATAAAAGTTTGTGTTTATTTTTCAAACACCTTCGTTTGGTAGGTAGGAATGTAGCTATGAACAAGTACGTACTAGTAATATTAGTTATTTTGTTATTAGTTTATTATTAGTACCTATGTATTATGTATTACCAGTTAAATAGTAAAATAGATACATATAATGATAAATTAACTGTGGATTATTTCATTTACGTTGCCTTACGTGGCTTCCGTGTGGGTAGCTCGCTGTTTATTCCAAAATTAACAAAGTAACTCAACACATTGAGAGGTTGGCGACCACTGCCTTAGAGGTTACTGACTAATGTGAGTGTTAAAGGAAAGCTTACTATCCATAATAACTTCCAAATCGCGAACATTGTCGTTAGTTTGTAGCACACAATTATTAATTCCGTATTAATAGTGAACTAGAGAGGTAATTCTAAAAAAGGTGAACTTATGACATTTTTTTAAATTTAAGTACAACACATATAAGTACATCACACCAACGGGACAATCTAATTTAAATCCTCTTGTAGTAACAAAGCATCCGTTTCATTGAAAACTGATCTAAATATTATTAAATAAATTGAATAACAACGGACCCAAATGAGATCCCTGCGGTACACCTGAAGATACTGTAATTGCCTCCGATTCGCAGTTGCCATATTTAACATATTGAATCCTGTTACGCAAATAACTATCAATCCAATTTAATATAATATCACCAAACCACCCATATCCTCTTAGTTTAGCAATAAGTATGTCATGGTTGACTCTGTTAAATGCTTTTGAAAAATCCGTATAAACAAAGTCAAATTGTAGGTATGAAATCAGATGTTTACAATCGGATTTTAAATTCTCATTGATAAAATAATCTACTAACATTTTAGGAATTTCAGATTGTATACAAATTGCACGGTAGTTCTTGACTTTTTCTTTTGGTCCAGATTTGTAAATAGGTCTTAAAAAACTGCTCTTCCAATAATCAGGAAATTCACCACAAGAAAGAGATAAGTTAAAAAGAAAACACAGAAGTTTCGTCAAAATAAATACACATTGTTTTAAAAAGTAAGCAGGAATCTCATCAGGGCCAGCTGTAAGTTTCGATGGTAAATTCATAACACGATTAACAATACCACATCTTCAATTCGATAGTAGTTTACTTCAACAGAGCTATCAAAATTAAATACTGGAATTTGATTAATTACAAGGCCTGAGTATACGGTAGAAAAAAAGGCAGAAAACAAATTAACGATTTCCTGATTGTTGTTACTTGTCAAGTTACTATATGTCACGAGTCACGATACAGGTACTAACGGTATGCTGACTTCCTGACTTTCGATTCAAAATTCGTCCAAACCGCGCAAGGACGTAATGCGGGACGAACTTTCAAGTTATTTTGACACTTTTCGATTGAATACTGTAAAATAATTTAACAATTTATATTTTCTTAATTATAACAGGACACAATTAAATTAATGTTTAAAATGCCGGGCTGGGCGGTGGATATATTTCAGAATGCCACAAAATATGGGTAAATTCTTATCGAAGAAAGGACAAACTTAATTGAAGTTGCCCTATCCACTATGAGAAAAGTAGTTGTGAGATTCCTCTTAAACATAGACGCAAGAAAAGGAATCTGAATTCCACCAGGTGCACGGGCCTCATTAAGAAAAGAAAATAAATCGGTATTTTAAAATTTTAGCAGATAAAACAGTAGTTTCCTGTCCCAATACAACGGTTCTTTTGAAGTAATGCCATGCATGAGCAGGACACGAACATATATAAGAATAAGATAAATGAACAAAAAAATTGATTTTGAGTGTTTTCGAAGTAAACTTAACAAAAAATGTTTAAATTTACCAAATAAAAAGTAATTTTTTTTTGTATTTACTTTTTATAAATAAATAATTTGTTTCTGCACACTTATTTTTATTTCACATAATAAGAAAAGAGATTGCAAGAGAACTACCACACCCAGAAAGTACAAATTTGAGTCAAACTTGTATTTTTAGTCTATATTTTTTACTTTTCTTATGGCCAGGTTATGGATTTTGTCAAAAAATACCTATAATTTTTGAGAAAAATTAATATGTTTATTTACATTAAACCTTCATATTTATAAACGAATTTATTACAAAATAACCAATAAAGCTTAAGTAACTGCATAAAATCTAAAATTGGCAAAATATCTCCCATTTAATGCTTCTATGTCCCACGTGACGTCACCGTCAGTCAGCTGCATGTTCAGGAACATACCATTAGTCTGTGTATCGTGCTATATGTCATAATAGAATGTAAGTTGTTAATTTTTTTGTCATTAATATATTTCCAAAAAGATCTGGGATTATTTTTTATATTAATTTCAGTTTGTCTAACATAGTTTTCATACAACTGACTGCCTTGTTTGCTTACAACGATTTTTAATTTCAGAGAAAATAACAAAATCGTCATTGTTACCGTATTGTTTATAACGTTTGTAGGCAATTTTTATTTTTCATAAATAAGATGTTTCAGTTCTGTATTGAACCATATAGGAAATGTTGAAGTTTTAAATCTTTTTAGAGGAATTAATGCATTATCTTATATAGTACGTTATAGAATGACATTGAAGTTGACAAAAAGCCATGCCTACTAAAAAAATTTTTTTATTAACTTTTTGAAATTTGTAGAAAAATTGTTTAACATTGAGTAACTAACGAGTAGAACTGAAAATTCATGAGAATTTAAAAAAATACTCAATAATTATGAAAATTATTAAAGGGATTCAGTATAAGCAACAACCAAAGTCGCAACCAGACCTGTCCTTCCTATTAACAGTAAAGGAAAAACCATCCTTTTCACGAAATTGGCAATCACTGAAACAGGCTCTATTATAATTTAATAAACTTGGAAATATATTAATATATTTCCCTTTTCATACATACTTGAAATACAAATGCGTTCATTTCTTATTACACACCTCATACTATCTTGTTTAATAATTTATATCGAACTGTTTTAGGATTTAACGTAATATTGCGATTTACAATTCCACGTTTAAACACCATTCTAGAAAGCGGTGTATAGATATCAAACCAAGTGGTCCGTATAATTCATTAAACGTCATTCTTTCCAGGCTAACTGAGAATCCAGAACGCTGAAAAGACACGTACATCTAATTCACGCCCATGGAGGGCCGTTCTTGAGCGAACTAACGGTGTTTAAATGAATACAGCAGGAGGCACGAACCAATTGATGCCAGCAACAACACGGCATATATATCGTGTTATTCCCAATTGTCCCACTCATCCAATTTGAGCGCCTGCAACGGCGCATATTGTGTGGAATAATACAAAACAGGGATAGTTTTTAACCTCATTGATATATTAATAAATGAAGCGTTGTCGGATATTAGGTCGGCCTTGTTAATTTGTTTGGAGAGCAAACTTTTCCCACTTTTATAAATAGATTAGACTTGGATGAAATTAACGTCTATATGGAAAAATTTTATATTAGCTAAAAATTGGATTTTGTACACGAGAGAGATTTGATATGAAAAATAAAATTATTGTTCTCAAACATAAAAACAGCAGTGCTAAAAGAAGAGCTACTACTATTCAGTATCAGTTTTTTTGCTGAACTCGTCTAATTTTGCAGCCCACTGCCTTATTATATTTTACTACATATTAGTTCCCAGTTCCTAGTACCCATTATGTCAACTTTGTTCCTTGTACACGTTTGTGCGAGTGTGTTTTATATGATCCTCGATCAATTTGAGGTTGTCCAAAAAGTGCCTGTCTTTTGCGATTCAACGCAGTCGCACGATTGACTATTTCAGATTCCTTGGATTATAGTCGACAGAATAGGTGTCCATTGCGTACGCCTATTGTACTCAGTCATAAGTCTCCTGTTATTGTTTGTAACTGGTTCCTATTTATAGAGTATGTTTTCTGTTCTTTATGAACATGGTTTTCCCATGTGAATGTTTTGGAACATTCTCCAAATAATTGTTGTTTTCTCCAAATCCAGTAAATTATGAAACCTCGTACGGTACTTTTTGGTACTGCGAGATTTATAGTCTAGTTCCAGTGTTTCTTCTGTCATTTTTTTGTAAGTGAATTAGCCTTTTCATTGCCATTGATCACTTGATGATCCGGCATTAAAACAAGTTTTATTATATTTCGTTTTGACAGTGTTCTTGATTCTTAGATGCAATGACGTACTAGTCTGGACTTTGCGAGTCAATATGATATTAAGGGCCGCCTGACTGTCTGACATTATATGGATTTGCCGATTTTTGGTATGGTTTGCTTTTGCACAATACAAGATTGCATAAACTTTAGCATGAAATACCGAGTTGTGTTTTCTATTGCATAGCTAAGATTGCCGTTAGGGTTTTTGAAGAATACTCCAGTTGCAGTGCCTTCCGCAGTCTTACACCCATTTAGATACCAGGTTTGTTCCTGCCGTTGAGTACTGAGTTCCATTATGGTGATCTTTGCTCAATTTGGAATTAAAACCTCAAATGGAATGTTGTTGAAGTAACACTTGGTTATGTGATCTATTCTCATGTCTAATATGTCCTCTGTTACTAATCTAGTACTGCTTATAAGACCTGGTCTAATGTTAAGATTTCACATAGTGTAAGCTTCTAATATTGCCTACCCCTATATCACAAAGTGAAGCGGTGGCAAGCCTTTTAGTGCATCCACTACAGTTGGGGAGGTTGCTCTCATTGCCTTGTTATTTTAACAGGTAAGTTATTGTATCTTGTTTAGTTTCGTTATTGCTGCTCTTTGCTGTGTGTTTGTCTACCATAACAAATATTATGTAACTGTTATTATCCATTTTACCATCATGTTGTAATAAGTACCATAAGGACAATAGACAAAAATGTAAGATAACTTCTCCCAACCCCAATAATCATAAATTATAAACTAATCGAAAAACAGGACATTTGTTATAGTTTGATTAAAAAATGATTGCAGTAAAAGTGGGGATATATAACATCACGTTCCATAGGCCTACTATGCAATATAAGTTTCTACAATATAAATAGGGCGGTAAAACGGTATATACGTAGATTAAATTTTGAATGAAAAAAGTTATATTATTTACACAAAATTAAAATAAACCTTATGCTTCTGACAAAATTGTGGCACTTTAACAGTGAACGAATTAAATTTATCTAATAAATAACAAGGAGCATTATATGTTGTTAATGGGATTAAACTTTTTTTAATCTCTTGGCATTAAAAGTAACACTTAAAATCAAAGATTAAAAAAAAAAATAAAAAATTCAAGAACTATCTTTAAAAGTTACCGTCTTCACTATAACTAATGGTATCATTATCATTGTCTTTTCTAAGGTTTATTATTATAGGGTCTATTGCTATAGTCACTTTCCAAAATAAATTTTCTACCTTTTTAACATGATCAAAGCATGTTCTCCAATGTTCTCCATTTATATCTGAAATTGCTTTCAAAAACAAGTTTCACACATCAGGTAATTTAAATGTACTGTTTCCAGAAATATAACCTTTTAATTGTGACCAGATCAGTTCAATGGGATTAAACTCAGGGTGGTAAGGAGGCAATTTGAGAATTTCAATTTCTTTTTCTCAGACCATCTCGTCTATAATATATTTTTTGAATTTGTTTTTGTTGCCTTGATATTACGAGTAATTCTGCCTTCAAGGATTTAGGAGAACTAATAATATTTTTAGAATAAAGCCATTTTCAAATATCTTCTTTTCTTTTTTAGGTAGTGACTCCTTTAATCGTCTGTGATAACGGAGTTGGCTGGAATTTTTTTTATAAAGTTCTGAAACCAAACATAGGGCCATCCATTTCTTCATGGTAGTCTTTTGTTTTCATTGACTCGAACATTAATAAACCATCTGGCAAATATACATCGGTGCGTCCAATGTGGGTTATTGTTATTAAACGATTTCATTTTCCTGTTGGATTTTTTAATCCACAAGAGACCCCTTCCATAAAGGCTTTTTTTAGTTTTGATGGAGGTATCTTGCCAAATTTTTGTTACTGTATCTTGAGCATCAACCTATATTTCATCTAAATAAAATACCTGTTTATGCTGATTCCTTGCGTCCGCTATTTTCCTTAAATTATCATATCTCCACGCAATGATTTCTTCTTTCTCTGTTAAAAAGAAGTTACTGTTACGTTTTTTGTAACGAAAATTTAATTCAGGAAATATTTTTTGTAGATGAAAACATGATATATTTCTAAAAAGAATGTTATTACATTCTTTACCCAAGTTTCAATAAAAGTCTTGTTTCTTCCTGGGGCCTTTTTCGGGTGTGAGACTTCTCCAATAACTCTATCTTCTTTAATAATGTTCTATCTCTCTAAATTAGATTGTGGTTCAAAGCCCAGACGTACTGAAGCTCTACGTTTATTGTATCCCTCACAGTATCTATCCCTTCATATTAATTTTCTTGATGAATTTAAGAATATGTCTGATGGGCGCTTTCGCGATTTCTTCAGGTACCGGATATTGTACCCCGAAGTGCCATTTCCGTTCCCATTTGAGGTTCCGACAGTGGCAAAATATGTGAAAAGAAGTTTCGTCCTCCTCTTCACCTATTCTACATAGGAAGTTATCAGATTTAGGTGTTTTCTAAGGTCGGCAGTTGATTTTGTCTGCTCTAGGATGAGCCCTCTATTAATATTTTAGACTGTCTACTGTCTAAGTCCAGAAAGTTCCAACCAGAGCTCATAATGTTCTATATTTGTTCCGTTAGCACCCGTTTAACATGTTGGTATAAAATACCACATGTGGGTTCTTGTTTATATAGTTTTTTCCGCTCCCTAGCTAGGAGGTCTGATTTATCGTTTCCAAACACTCCCTCAATGGCCTGACACCCATTCAAGGGTGACCTTGTTATGTTTTACCAGAGCTTGGAGAGACTGTTGGCAATCAAATATTAATTTAGATTGTACTTCTAAGTCTGACTTACCTGCCAAAAGAAAATGTTTATTACAGTAAGAACCATGGAAACATAATTAAATCTAAACCAAAACTTTTATTAGGCCGATCATCTTGTATTAAAAGTTTCATTTTAACTACAAATAAGCATTGAAGGATGAAGTTTAAATAAAATGTCTTGAACCTGTACTTCTGCAAATTAAAATACTGCACCTCTTTCTCCTCTAGACTATACTATTAAGACACCTCAATTATTTATATTTTAAGTGAGATGGTTAGATAATTCCAGTAAAATTTTATGACATAGTAGAAATAACAATGGAAATGGTAAAAAGGTTGATGACTGAAGAAAAATGTTAATATTTCATGGTTACCAACTTTGAGATATATTACGGACTTCCTCTCTTTGACTTCAAACAATCTTATGACCAGTTGAGCTCAAGTTCGTTTAAGTTTGAGATTTACAATAATTGCATATTAGAGGAGAGTAAACTGTCTTTAGAGGGACAAAGTAATAATGCCAAATGTGGCGCGATTGTTTTATGTAAACCTGTGCAAAAAACACAAGAAAAAGTTGCTTTGTATTTTCAAAATTCTTTAAATGAACCTCAACCTTTTTTTGACACTAGGAGAAGATATTTTTCAAGAAAAAGAAAAATAATTTATTCATGCAGCTGTTAATGGGTATTATTATGTTAAAGCATTACAAATTTAAAAAATATGAAATGAAAAATAGATGGTATAATATGAAAAATTGAATAGCATTTTATTCTATAAATTGACACATTTTAACAACTTATAACTCGAGAATTAAAAAAGATATCGAGATGCAGTTTTCACTAGACCTTCTACATTTACTTCAAGTTTTTCTTGACATTGTTGCCACATGTAATTTTTTTCTGGAAAGTGCCGAAAAAAAAAAGAACTTTTTTGAACCAAAATTGTGAGCTTATTTTAAATAGAACACCCTATAATTTTTAACATCCGCGGAAAGACCATTTCTTCCCCTTTCCAAAAATGTATACATTGTAAGCATTTACTTTATTTTTTAGGGAAACATTCACTTTTTTATGCAACCATGTCAATAACTTCCAAACGTAAAGTATCACAATTAATTAACTTATAATTTGGGAGTAAGGCAATGTATTGATAAAAGGTTTTCACCAAAATTCTTGGAAATGTTTAAATTTTTTTCTCACATAGTTGCCAAATCGTAAACTTGTAAAGTTTTCGTAAAAAAAAAATTAAATTCAGATTAAGGTCTTATGGCGAATGAAACATTTCGTATCTCTCATAGTCATTAGATAGTTTATTTCTTCGCCTTTTAAAAAAAGTCAATTTTTTATAATTTTTTTATTGCTTTAATAGGTTTTAATTTTAGGAAATTAAATCAATGTTAACGGTGTCTATTTACATTTTGGTGGCACATATCGAAATATAAATTGACGTTTTACATCGAACGATCATTGATAAGATACTGTTTTTCATTGCCTTGTCTCTTAGGTATAAATTTCAGAATAATATCAAGTAATGATATTTTACTTATAAAGACAGAGGGGAGGACCTCATACCACACGGATTTTTGTGGCGTAAGTGGTGTCCCACCATGTTGGTACCTATCTGAATTTTTATTGAATACAAAAAATATGTACTAAAACATTAATAAATTAATTGTTGAATATGGCCTCCATTTTGTTTAATACATGTATGCAGACGCATTAAAAAATTTGTAAATGCATTTTGCAGCATTTCTGGGGTAATTGTATTAAACACATGAATTATATTATTCCTCAGTTCAGTTAAGTTTGTAGGTGTTGGATCGTAGCATCTTTCCTTAACATACCCACATATAAAAAAATCTGGTATAGTTAAATCCGGAGAATATGGAGCCCATTCGATGGGACCAGCTCGACCTATCCATTTATCTCCAAAGGTTGAGTTCAAAGAATTCCTGGCTACAAGAGAGTAATGCGGTGGAGCACCATCTTGCTGGAAATATACAGTATTTAGTATTTCTTCTTGTTCTAGTTGAAGATAAAAGAATAGTTCTAGCATATCCGTGTAATTGTTTCCATATATACTGTTTCCTCTTGAAAGAAAAATGGTCCATAAATTTTGGTTTTGGACACACCACACCATACATTTACCTTGGGAGCATCTCTTTCAAACTCGTTGAAAGCTCTAGGATTTTGGTCACCCCAAATCCTACAATTGTGTTTGTTTACGCGTCCACCTAAATGAAACGTTGCTTCATCTGACATTATTAGATTTACATTTGGTTGATGTCTAAATAAATCTAATAACGTCTCACAAATAAAAACTCTCTTTTCAAATGCATGATTTTCAATTTTATGAAAAGTCTGAACCTTATATGCTTTAAACTTGATTACTTTTAAAATGTTATGCACCTTACTCTTTGACATATGTATGGATTGGGCAATTTTTCTAATAGATATTTTATTATTGTTTCTTGCTAAAATTTCCCTTATCTGTATAACATCATTTAAAATAATATCTTGAGCGTTTTCAATTTGTCTTTTTTTTCTATCTAATGTTCCTGTTTCTTTAAACTGACATTGGGGTCTATTCTGTAACAATTCCTTTATATTTAACGGCCTTTAAAAATATTGGCGGCCTTTAAAAGTATATTTGTATTCGTTAATTTACTTCTGTCATTATTTAAACAGATTTCTTTAAGATAGTCCTCTAATGTATTTTAAAGATCCGTTTAAATAGTGACCGAATTAAAGAAGAAAATATTTTTAAAGGCCGTTAAATATAAAGGAATTGTTACAGAATAGACCCCTTACCCAGTTTAAAATAGAATTTCTGGTTGGCGAATTTTTTTCAAACATATTTCTAAATCTTCTTTGTGTATGTGTAATTGATCTACTTTCAATATAAAGTAAAACGCACCGGGCTTTTTCACTTTTGGTAAACATTTTTTAATACCTGCTTTCTCTTGCACTAATTAATACAAATATAGACTTCTGTCAACTCGATTTGTTTTACATAGCACCCTTGATAAATTAGTAGTATCATTTATTGACTCATTCATATTCTATCCAAAGCTGAGTAAGTTAATTTACAAAAAGAGGAATATTAAATAGACAAAAAAAACAGATATAAGTACATATTGATAACGCTTAAGACATTCTTTTAAATGATGATTTATGGATAAAGGCTTGCAAATAAACGTTACAAATACGAAGAATTTTATTCATCATAAGCCCTTGATCTGAATTGGTAAAAGTAATCTTTTACGAAAATTTTAGACATTTGAGACTTTACAACCATTTTATAAAAAAATTAAACATTTCTCAGAATTTTAGTCAAAACCTCTTATCAATAAATTGTCACATTATCGAGTTAAAGGCTTTTAAATTGTGATACTTTACGTTTAGAAGTTATCGACATGGTTTCATAAAAAAGTAAATTTTTCCCAAAAAAATTGAATAAATGCTTACAATGAATACATTTTTGGAAAGGGAAAGAAATGGTCTTTCCGAGGATGTTAAAAATTATAGGGTGTTCTATTTAAAATAAGCTCACAATTTTGATTCAAAAAAGTTCGTTTTTTTTTTTCGGCACTTTCCAGAAAAAAATTACATGTGAAAACAATGTCAAGAAAAACTTGAAGTAAATGTAAAAGATCTAGTGAAAACTGCATCTCGATATCTTTTTCCGTTTTCGAGTTATAAGTTGTTAAAATGTGTCAATTTATAGATGTATATTAGAATAAAATGCTATTCAATTTTTCATATTATACCATCTATTTTTCATTTCATATTTTTTAAATTTGTAATGCTTTTACATAATAATACCCATTAACAGCTGCATGAATAAATGATTTTTCTTTTTCTTGAAAAATATCTTCTCCTAGTGTCAAAAAAGGTTGAGGTTCATTTAAAGAATTTTGAAAATGCAAAGCAACTTTTTCTTGTGTTTTTTGCACAGGTTTACATAAAACAATCGCGCCACATTTGGCATTATTACTTTGTCCCTCTAAAGACAGTTTACTCTCCTCTAATATGCAATTATTGTAAATCTCAAACTTAAACGAACTTGAGCTCAACTGGTCATAAGATTGTTTGAAGTCAAAGAGAGGAAGTGCGTAATATATCTCAAAGTTGGTAACCATGAAATATTAACATTTTTCTTCAGTCATCAACCTTTTTACCATTTCCATTGTTATTTCTACTGTCATAAGTTGTTAAAATGTGTCAATTTATAGATGGATATTGCACAGTCTACATGAATTTTAAAGTTGTTTTTTGTGCTTTTACAGTCTAAAATTATTCTACACTTATTTCTGAATGTACTCAAACCTTTAAAAAGAAACAAAACATTACAGCTAAAATTTTAATAACTTCTAAGGAATCACAACAAATTACAGGAAAATTTAAAATAAAATCAACGTAAATAAAACACATTTAAAGTTTTGATAACTATGACAGCATTGACAGAGTAGTTGTCATGGTTACTTTGCTTTGTTTAGAAAAAAATTACATCACAATTACCCGTTTTATTAAATGAGATTAAAGTTTCGTATTTTAATGATACTTATTTATGATATGCACAATGTAAATCAAGCTTAAATTCTTGGACAGGAGACATCTGTCTCAACTTAAAAATAATGGTATGCCGGCGCCAAGAACCTTGTATGGTGCAGAAGGCGTTCCTGTAAAACCGTGCCGTTTGTTAAAGGTATAAATCTCCTTCTAATCCTATACATTACATCTGGACCTTTACCGTTTAGATAAATTGAAAGAAACAAGAGTAAAATTTGTGCGAATGTGTGAAGTGCACATCAAAAGTTTTCTCATGTTCGAATGCTCGTAAAAATGTAATTTATTGGCCAACGTATACGATTACCTATAAACATATACAAGGTCTGTACAAAAGAAATTATTTGATTCAGAAGAAACTCACCAACGCACATAAATGCGATTTAACACTATATAATCTCTTTTAATGTATAACTTCTTAAATAAATCAGTCTAAATTAAGAAATTTGTAGCAGCCTAAAGACCATTTTAAACTGATTATTTTCGAATATAATTCAGTACTAGGATTTAAATCGATATGGATAAGAAATTTGTTGGTACAGATTGGCAGGAATAACAAAAGCCGTGATTCAGTGCGCGTAAGAAATTGGCGTCTTCAGCTATTTCTGCAGATCAGTAAGTAATCTTATTCTAAATCAATATTAACAAGAGGGAAGAGGGTACATGTTCTTTCAGTGCTAAGCGTGTCGCCGGTTGCAGGTAAACCACCGGTGAATGGGCCATGTTCACATGTGAGATATGCTGTTTTATAAATTATATTGTAATAGTTAGTCGCTATACAAGTTATTCTACATAATCAGTTCGTTAAAAAAGCCAAAAGTTTTTAAATTAAGCCCAATTGAAATTTAAAATTTGAAATTATACGTCATCGGGAATAGACCAATCAGCTTGTGCCGAAGTTTTTTTTGTTTATACAAAACCAAGCCAACGAACAAACCGACACACAGAATATCGAATTGAACGCACATCTAAGTGACATTAAAATTGACACCACCTAACACCTAACCTAACATTAGTTTTATAGTTTTTTATTTTGGTTTAATTTTATTATTAATATGAATTTGTCAGATGGAATTATAAAAGTTGAATCAAGTGTTTTACCCATTGTAAACCAAAATATGATTACCGAGATGATTACTGCATTTTTTAACAATACTCAGTTTACAAAAGACAGAAAGGTAAGACTTTATTTATAATTTGTTTTAATAGTAGTTACAGTTTATATGGAGCAATACCCCTTATAGTAAAACATATTTATCTCAGGTCATTAGGATTGTCGAACAGTAACAGTTTTTCAAAAATAAACATTTTACCTTTACTTCATTTATTTTTATAAGAAGTACAATTTTGTATATGCATAAGTACTTTTTGTAATGGTACATACACTCTTTTATATTTATTGTACACATGTCTAATGTTTACATGGATAAATCTATGATATTTCTAAATTGGGATGATAAGAACACAAATATGTTTATGTTTTATGAAATAATTTGGAACACAGAAAAATAATAAAAATTAGTAAAAATATCTGATAATTAGGCCAAATATTTAGAGTAGGGCTCTTGAAAATACTAAAAAATTAATCACTTTATTAAATAATGTTTTATTTTTAGATCTGCCAAGCAAGAATATGGAGATAATTACTTGTACAACTTAAGAGAGAAGGGACAAATTACACCTAAACATAAAGTACGGCAAAAACCTTATGATGTGGTTGTTGTAATTAACAAAAATGAAATGTTTAGTGCACAATGCTTAGGATATGCTGCATCTCAAGGTTTGTAATATATGCTTTTTTGTTTTTATATCACATATAATAAACAGTGTATAAGGCCCTTTATTCCTATAAATATTTTTTTCTAATTTTGACATATAAAGACATTTTTTGTAATCGCAGCAAGTGTTAAAATAATCTTTGTTAGTGAACCTAGTAATAATTATGATACCAAAGAATGCTGCAGAGCACCTATGAAATTTTGAGTTAAAACATATATATTTTTAGGCTATTTTTATATCCTTTTCAAAAATTTTATGATCTTCGTTTTTTGCAAAATTCAAAATGCTCGGATATTTTATAATACCCAATAGCCTAAAATGAAACATAGCTGTTTAAAAAAAATGAGATTTTTTTTTAAGTTTTGAAAATCCGAGGTTTTTTACTGGATTCGTTCAGAGCTCGTCTTGTTACATAAAATAAGGCATTTTGTAGCTGGTTATATAGTTATTTTGTAACTGCATATCTAACCCTTTTATTTTTTTCAGGTGGTTGTAAACATGTAGGCTTTTTTGCTGTGGCTTCATAGAAGAAGTGAGGAACCATCTGTAACATCTACTCAATGCTATTGGAAAGGATCTAATTTATCAAAATGCGTAAATATTGATGTAAACTCGGCTAGATTGTTAAAGAAACCTCTTCATCCACTACAGGAAAATAAATCAGTACTTTTATATTCTTTCATATTCTTAGGATTTGTATATATATTTTTTATTTGTAAATAAATTGCTTTTACTTCATTTTTCTCATTTTTTATTAAAAGGTTAATAAATAAAATTTTCACAGATTTTTACATTTTTGTTTGTAAACAATAATGGGCCATGTTCACATGTGAGATATGCTGTTTTATAAACTATATTGTAATAGTTAGTCGCTATACAAGTTATTCTAAATAATCAGTTCGTTAAAAAAGCTAAAAGTTTTTAAATTAAGCCCAATTGAAATTTAAAATTTGAAATTATACGTCATCGGGAATAGACCAATCAGCTTGTGTCGAAGTTTTTTTTGTTTTACAAAACCAAGCCAACGAACAAACCTACATACAGAATGTCGAAGTGAACGCACATCTAAGTGACATTTAAAAATTGACAGCACCTAACAACTAACCTTAGTTTTTTGTTTTGGTTTAATTTTATTATTAATCTGCATTTATCTGGGTAAATTATCCTGTGGGATATAGGATATATAAAGGAAGAAGAATATGAATTTATCAGCTGTATTTATAAAAGTTGAATCAAGTATTTTTCCCATTGTAAACGAAAATATGATTACCGAGATGATTACTGCATTTTTTAACAATACTCAGTTTCCAAAAGATAGAAAGGTAAAACTTTATTTATAAATTGTTTTAATGGTAGGTAGTTACAGTTTATATGAAGCAGTACACTTTATAGTAAAACATATTTATCTCAGGTTTTATTTTTAGATCTGCCAAGCAAGAATATGGAGATATTTACTTTTTCCATAAGAGAGAAGGAGACAAATTACACCTAAACATAAAGTACAGCAAAAACCTTATGATGTGGCTGTTTTTTAGTGCACAATGCTTAGGATATGTTGAATCTCAAGGTTTGTAATATTTATTATGCTTTTTTGTTTTTATATCACATATAATAAACAGTGTATAAGGCCCTTTATTCTTATAAATATTTTTTTTCTAATTTTGACATAAAGAGACATTTTTTGTAATCGCAGCAAGTGTTAAAATAATCTAGAAATAGATTTTGTTAGTGAACCTAGTAATAATTATGATACCAAAGAATGCTGCAGAGCACCTATGAAATTTTGAGTTAAAACATGCCATATTTTTAGGCTATTTTTATACCCTTTTCAAAAATTTTATGCTCCTCGTTTTATGCAAAACTTAAAATGCTCTGATAGCTTCGAACGAAGTCAGCAAAGCACCTCTGTTTTATAAAGTTTTTTCTGTAAAAACAGCAACACCATATATTTATGCACTTGAAATATTATATTTTTAAAAAATACATGGTGCTTGCTAACCTTCGAAAGAAGCCAGCAGAGCAATTCGGTTTTTTAAAGCTTTTTTCTAAAAACCACACCCCATTTTTAGACTCTTGAAATATTGTAAAACTTTACTAAAAAAATTGCTATTTTTAAATAATACAGGGTGCTTTGTTGGAACAAAGTCAGCAGGACACTTCAGTTTTTTAATATATAAAAACAACTACTTATGACACATGTTTAGGCTGTTTTAAAATCCTAAAAATGTGGTAAGTATATTTGTTTTTAGAAAAAAAACTTTGAAGTCAGGGAATTGCGAATTTTTTTTAAAAATGTCAAATTTCGAATATTTTATAATATTGTAGGAGCCAAAAAATGTGGTGTGGTTTAAAAAAAAACTGGGGTGCTCTGCTGGATTCGTTTGAAGCTAACAAAGCATCCCGTAATTTTTTATTTTATAATACTCAATAGCCTAAAATGAGACATAGCTGTTTAAACAAAAATGGTACTTTTAAAAATAGCAGTTTTTTCGAAAAGCTCTATAATATTTCAAAAATGTGAAAATGTGGTGAGCTTGTTTTTTTTAAGTTTTGAAAATCAGAGGTTCTTTACTGGATTCGTTTAGAGCTAGTAAAGTGCTCGTCTTGTTACATAAAATGAGGCATTTTGTAGCTGGTTATATAGTTATTTTGTAACTGCATATCTAACCCTTTTATTTTTTTCAGGAGGTTGTAAACATGTGGCTTCATAGAAGAAGTGAGGAACCATCTGTAACATCTACTCAGTGTTATTGATAATGATGTACACTTGGCTAGATTGTTAAAGAAACCTCTTCATCCACTACAGGAAAATAAATCAGTACTTTTATATTCTTAGGATTTGTATATATTTTTTATTTGTAAATAAATTGTTTTTTTACTTCATTTTTCTCATTTTTTATTAAAAGGTTAATAAATAAAATTTTCAGATTTTTATATTTTTGTTTGTAAACAATAATTGAAGTTTTTATTAAAAATCACCAATGTTAATAATAATAACTTAAGTCAATATTATTCTTTCTCCTTTTTTAAAGCTACTATTAATAAAGGTATTACTTTAGCTTGACCTATGATCAATTTTTAATTTTGTGATATATTTGGTTTGACAGAAAAAAAATTAAAACCCTTTGACATTGGTTGTTTTTACTTAGATTTTCATAAAAAATAAATGGAACTGCAAACATGTTTTACTAACGTAATAACGAATAGCAACATGAAATTTTTTTTTCACATTTATCACTGTTGTCATTTTCATAAGAAGGCACACTTTCTGGTTTTTTGAAAAAGGTGGCAAGAACTGTGATATTTTTAAATTTATCACCAGTGATACCACATGTAGTTACCCGATTTATTGGAATATATAGACTTTGCTACCACATTCAACTGAACTTGGTTTTTAATATTTATCACTGTGACATAGGCGTTTTTGTTAAAATGTTTCATTTTAAACTGCTGTAAATAGGTGCCTTTGTTTTGGTAGTTTCAGTCCCAAAAAAATCTATGCATATACAGGTACTCATTCCTCTTCAATTTGCTCGAAAAGTTAAATTTTTATCAAAAATTACATTGGCTGTTTAAAAACTCATTATAATCCCTGAAATGTGATAATTAGGTAAATTAAATTAAAAAACAAAAAAGTTTATTAAATTAATATTTACTCTTACAAAATAGGTTCTTGTAAGTTAACAAGCAATTATGCAGATATTACTAAGTAAATGTACTTGCTTAAAATTCACACACGAATGTGGTTTTAACATGTTAAATTAACTAACCCTTCTTATAACTCTTTCCACATGTATTCTTAGAGATGCTATTCTTTTACTTAATTGTACATCTTCTTGAGAAGTTTTTTCATTCTGTGATACACTAGGTGTGGCTTTACTAAAGTGTATCCCATGTTTTCAAGTAGCTGATTATTCTGAAACCCCTATCTGCCATTATATGGGATCCAGGAACCAGTTTGTTTAAATACCCACATTTTTCCATTATTTCTTTATCACTAGTTCTTCCACAAAATGATGAATAAATTCGGTATCTTCAAAACTTTCAGGAGATTCTGCATTTTCTTCCAGAAGGGTTTTTAGGTTATACACCTAAGAATTTATAGTATCCTTATTTTCAATTTCCTGAAGGGGACAATTAGCAGAAATTGCTGCTACATCTTGATAATCCGGTGTATTTTTATTAAAAAGTTCACGAGAAACATCGCTAGTAGAAGGTTGATTTTCTTCTTTCCAAATTTCTAGGAACACTAATAAATATTTTTGAAGATGAATGTGAATCATTATCACATTCTGGAACAAAACACTTTTTCGTAGTCATAATATTTATAAAAAGTACAAAATTAAACAATCAAATTCCAAATAAATTCTTGATGGAGACACTATGATGACAGATGCCATACACAGTGCTGCCATTTTCTGAATTATTAAGTGACTTTTAAAACAATGAAACCTTAAATATGGTAAAAGTTTAAACAGAAATAATACTTTAAAAAAACATTTGATATTATATATTTAAAAGATATTTGTTTAACGATGTTTTAGAAGTCTAAAAGTAAGAAGGAGTACACAAACGAACGTACATCACTTCTCGTAAACCTTCTAGCCGGCAACGTTGTGCGCTAGCTCCTATTGGTCTATTCCCGGTGACGTCATAAATTTTAAAAAAAATTCATAACTCCGGCAAATGAATAGATAAAAAAAAAAATAAAAAAAATGTAATTTTATTTTCAACTCTATTATTCATAAAAAAAATTTCAAAATTTTTGAACATGCCCCATTGAAGAGTTTTTATTAAAAATCACCAATGTTAATAATAATAACTTAAGTCAATATTATTCTTTCTCCTTTTTTAAAGCTACTATCAATAAAGGTATTACTTTAGCTTGACCTACGATCAATTTTTAATTTTGTGATATATTTGGTTTGACAGAGAAAAAATTATAACCCTTTGACATTGGTTGTTTTTACTTAGATTTTCATAAGAAATAAACGGAACTGCAAACATGTTTTACTATCGTAATAAGGAATAGCAACATTAAATGTTTTTTTTTCACATTTGTCACTGTTGTCATTTTCGTTAAGGAATGATAAGAAGGCACACTTGCTGGTTTTTTGAAAAAGGTGGCAAGAATTGTGATTTTTAAATTTATCACCAGTGATACCACATGTAGTTACCTGACTTATTGGAATATATAGACTTTGCTACCACATTCAACTGAACTTGGTTGTTTTTAATATTTATCACTGTGACATAGGCGTTTTTGTTAAAATGTTTCATTTTAAACTGCTGTAAATAGGTGCCTTCGGTTTGGTAGTTTTAGTCCCAAAAAATCTATGCATATACAGGTACTCATTCCTCTTTGATTTGCTCGAAAAGTTAAATTTAAAAAAAATTACATTGGCCGTTTAAAAACTCTTCATTATAATCCCTGAAATGTGATAATTAAGTAAATTAAATTAAAAAAAAAAAAATAAAAAAAGTTTATTAAATTAATATTTACTCTTACAAAATAGGTAATTTTAAGTTAACAATACCACAAGCAATTATGCAGATATTACTAAGTAAATGTACTTGCTTAAAATTCACACAGGAATGTGGTTTTAACATGTTAAATTCCCTAACCCTTCTTATAACTCTTTCCACATGTATTCTTAGAGATGCTATTCTTTTACTTAATTGTACATCTTCTGGAGAACTTTTTTCATTCTGTGATACACTAGGTGTGTCCTTACTAAAGTGCATCCCATGTTTTCAAGTAATGGCTGAATATTCTGAAACCCATATCTGCCATTATATGGGATCCAGGAACCAATTTGTTTAAATACCCACATTTTTCTATTATTTATTTATCACTAATTCTTCCAGAAAAATGATGAATAAATACGGTATCTTCAAAACTTTCAGGAGATTCTGGATTTTCTTCCAGAAGTGTTTTTAGGTTATACACCTAAGAATTTATAGTAGCCTCATTTTCAATTTCCTGAAGGGGACAATTAGCAGAAATTGCTGCTACATCTTGAATATCCGGTGTATTTTTATTAAAAAGTTGAGGAGAAACATCGCTAGTAGAAGGTTGATTTTCTTCTTTCCAAATTTCTAGGAACACTAATAAATATTTTTGAAGATGAATGTGAATCATCACATTCTGGAACAAAACACTTATTCGTAGTCATATAACATTTACTTGTCGATCATAATCCCGATAATATTTATAAAAAGTACAAAATTAAACACTCAAATTCCAAATAAATTCTTGATTGAGACACTATGACAGATGACATACACACTGCTGCCATTTTGCCATTTTCTGAATTATTAAGTGACTTTTAAAACAATGAAACTTTAAATATAGTAAAAGTTTAAACAGAAATAATCTTTCAAAAAATATTTGATATTATATATTTAAAAGATATTTGTTTAACGATGTTTTAGAAGTCTAAAAGTAAGAAGGAGTACACAAACGAACGTACATCACTTCTCGTAAACCTTCTAACCGGCAACGTTGTGGCGCTAGCTCCTATTTGTCTATTCCCGGTGACGTCATAAATTTTAAAAAAATCATAACTCTGGCAAATGAATAGATAAAAAAAATATAGCTTTATTTTCAACTCTATTATTCAGAAAAAAAAATTCAAAATTTTTGAACATGCCCCATTGCAGTACCGGTTGTCATTTCACAGTGCTGGTTTATTCGAATCATTAACTTTGATATTAGTGATATTATTTTTACTGTACATACACGCAATCTATTATATATTAATTTTTGTAATTAAGTGGCTCAGTACCTACCAACAAAATTCAAAACAACTATTCTTTGTATATTGATAATTTTAAATTATTTTTGTGCGTGCCACAGTTACCTATTCCTTAAAATTATTCGTTTCCGGTGCCGTCATCTACCTACAGATTCTGCAGTTACGTCTAGTAGACACAGGTAAATAAAGTGCTTTGATCTCATTTCACTCACTTTTAATAGATTTTTGTTTAGGTAACTCTGGCACTGAAACACTAAATTTATATTTAGTATATTGGTCAAGAAGGAAATACAAAATCCGTACGACGAAAATAATATTTTTGAAGCAAAAGAGCGACTTACCAACCGAGGAGAAACCGAATAATTTTCCACAAGTAAAAACTCGAATTCCAGATACAATGTACGATAATAGATTGGAAAATTTTTAGAACAAGACGGAAAATTTTATTCATTTCCAACCCTTCCAAAAATAGGAACTATTGAAACCTTCGAAATATCCAATTAAAGCTTCGATGATTTAGGTATTGATAAGAATTTCTTTCCAGCCAAACATTTATTGAGATTTGAAAATAGAAAGAAATCGAACGACGCCAAGTCTGGTGAATACGAGGTATGTTCAATTAACTGGAATCGTAATTCGTGCCGTTTCGCCATCGTAATTGCCGACTTGTAGGATGGGGTATTATCTTGGTTGATTTCTTCGTTTAATCCATCTAATAAGGGAACATAATATTCACCTGTTATAGTCCTTCCTTGCTGCAAGTAATCAATAAAAAGTATTCCTCGGGAATTTCAAAAAACGGTAGCTATCACTTTTCCAGCAGAGGAAATCGTTTTGGTCCTCTTTGGAGTTGCCTCACAACATATGATCCACTGCTTTGATTGCTCTTTTGTCTCCAAAGTGTAATGTAGTATCCACGTGTCACCTACAGTTAAAAAATGTAGCCAAAACTATTTTTAATTGCGTTTAAATATGTATAGACATTGATGAGAAATGGTCATTCGATCTCGCTTCTAGCACTAAGCTTTTTCATGTTCAAATGTCGAAGTAAGATACAATGTACACGTTCGTATAAAATGCTTACTTTCTCTGCTACCTCTCTCAACTTTACTCGACGATCATTCACCACGATTTTAAGGACTTTTTCATTTGGTTCTTTATTCAGCCAAAACGTGGTGCATCCTCTATGCTTGTTCTATTTCGTTTAAGTTCAGCAAGATAGTTTGTAACTGTTGCATACGAAGAAGTAGAAGACCATGAGAAAAAGAAGAATACCATGAACTTCATCTAACTCCGTTTTTATTTGTTTAGCATTTAAGATTTTTAAAAAGACATACCTCAACACGGCACGAAACTCTTTTTTTACTCATGAAAACGGCGTGTGTATATATATGCACAATCTGAAAATTTGACAGCTGTTATACGAACAATAACACTTTCAAAATAAGTGATCAGCACGAGCGTGGTTCATTCTAAAAAGTTTCCGATACAACCTCTTATACAGTTTAAAAGTTCAGATTGTCTCAACATTCTAACACCTATGTATTTTTATTTATGGATTTTAAAAACTTACCAATCATTACTATTCGAAATATAAGTTGAGTACCTACCTGTAATGAAAAAAATACATTAGTAAAAATATTAAATCTTGAAAATGTAAAAATAGTATGGTTAAAGGTCAAAACTAGATGAGGAAATAATACGCTTTCAAAATAGTTATTGCCAATAACAATTCCCTTTTTAGGCAATTTTTTTTAATAAAAGGTTCATGGATTATAAAAATTCTAACCTATATGGCCCCCTAAGCCTCCTAGAGTCACCCTTATGTAAGTGATATTTTTTTTTAATCGAGAGAACAATTTAGCAACCGATGTAACACCGAGGTTGCTAAGATTTCCGAACTTCAAAACAATTATTTTCTACAAGAAAAACTAAAATACTAAAAAAAAGTAAATAAATGCTTTATTTTATATTAGAAGCAACAAAAAACCTTAATTATTAGTTGAATATTACACGGAGTAATGAGCGCTGCCAGTCAACTTTCGCAATTTACAAAAAAATATGTATATCTTTATGCGATTTAAGGTAGGTACATAAAAATATCGCATAATGGTGGATACCAAAAGTTCGAGATTCTCAAAGCTAAACAATTTTATTTTTGTAAGAGACTGTACAAAACACATGTAAGTTTTTATATATATTTACGTTATAATTTCAAATAAAATCCATCCGGCAACGTCGCAAATATATGAATGATGTGCTATAGAAATTTGGGACTTCCTCACTCATACTAATTTTAATGGTTTGTTTTGGTTCAAACAGAACCGCTTATTCCAGTTTTCAAATACAGTAGACCAGTTAATGTTTCAAGAACACGTTGCGTTGAGTGTAGCGATTACAATGTTGCCAAATTTTAATCATTTTACGCAACTACGCGTCGACTGCTGTAAAAATATTTTTATTTTAAAAATCTATATCTTTTTACTAAGATGGTCAAAAAAATCAGCGCTTTATTAGAAAATTTTATAACTTCTTGATTTACATTACATTAGTTTTTAAAAAATATAGTAAGAACCGTTTTCAAGCTATCTTGAAATAAATGCATTTGTTGTGCACATGACAGGCTTCAAGAGTGTTAATTATGCACATTTTGACTGTTAATATCTCGTTTCACAGACGGTCAAAAATTTAATTTTTTTAGTTACGTAAAAGACATTTTCATTAATCTTATATTTCAATTTTATTAAACATTAAAACACTTAAACCGCGTATCTTTCTAGTTTCGATGTAAAGACCCAATTTTCGACAATATTTCGATACAAAATTCCGAGAAGTTCTCAAGGCACATAATAAATTTACCACCCCTTTATCGACTCAAATTCGTTCTCACCAGAGCTACGACAAACTGACATCACAAAAAGCCATTAAAACGGGTACAAAGACTCGAACCCAAGGAGTTCGAGATTTATTCATTACGATTTTATATAGATTCAGTAATTATTTTATATTCAGTATTCAGTACCTTTCCTAAATCGGCGCTTTTCTTAACCGACGTCTATCCTACAATACCTCCTATCCCCCAAACTCTGTCAACTACTTCCCTACCTTTCTACATCCCCAACGCTGTCACGTCTCGCACCACATAAGTGTTTCCTACCTTATATCCATCCCGATGACCTATCTCCCGAACGCTGTCACGTCCCGACGATCAACATCCCACGCCATATTTCCCGACCCTGGCCGTCCCTAAATATTTCCTCCATAACATCCTTGATGACACCCTGAATCGCGCAGCACCACCAAGTATTTTCTACCGTATATCTGTCCCGACGCAGTACCGAAATAAATACCTTTCTCTCCATCGCGACACTAGGCGTCTCGACGCAAGTCGACGCTAGGCGTCTGACGCAAGGCGACGCTCAATGCTGCGACTTACCTAAATTGACGCACAACACTAGATAAAATTATTGTCTAGTATAGACAAATTAGTGTCTAGTATAGACGAATCTAATGTCTGTATTTTCAATGGTGAGTCAAAAGATTTATGTAACTTTCTTTGAGATACTACCGAGGTTTCGTTTGAACAAGCGCCTGACATTTGTTCAAAATATTATCAATGTAACTAATAAACCACACGGCCTGCGGGCATTCACCCCAGCAGACAGTTAGGTTAGACATTTGTTTTTCGATGGGTGAATTTAAGTAGCTCAATAGAAATTATAAAAATCAGTATTTTAAAAATATACAGGGTTGTATTATCTTGGATAAATTATACAAACCGAGATGGTAAAATTTAACAGTAAATTAACCAACTGGTTAATGGACACTGTTCATTAGCTCAAGGGTGGCACCTTATACTAAGCCACCCATTCTACTACGTTTGAAACTTAAGGTATATGTGAAGTCAACACAGGAAGATAACCAACTGGCGAATTGACGCTGTTTGTTACATAATAACCTTAAATTAATATACAGTGCTTCTCAAAAGTCCCCTCCCCCTCTTTTCTTTTGAACGGTAGTACTTAGACTGATGAAATTTGGAGGGTAAAAATGAACTATTGTAAGCTTGTCTACTAGTGGTAACAAGTGACGTAATAGGCATCGACGACGTCACCAGGCAACTGAAACCAATAATATTAAATAGGACCTTATGGCAAGTGACATCTCGTTTGAAAGGTATTTAGAGTACCTATTCAGTCATACTATTTTCTTTTTGGATTTACGATGTTTTTTTTTAATATTATTGGTTTCAGTTGCCTGGTGACGTCATATATTACGTCACCTGTTACCACTAGTAGAGAAGCTTACAATAGTTCATTTCCACCCTCCAAATTGCATCAGTCTAGGTATCACCGTTCAAAAGAAAAGAGGGGGGAGGGGACTTTTGAGAAGCACTGTATAAACAATCAAAACAATTTTTGTCCATTTTTCGTCAGCTTTTTGACAAACTTCACATTAAAGTTTCGCATAAATTATTGTTACGTTACTCCGGTAATTAACCAAATTTTTTAAATCCAACCGGGATAGAGTGCTAACACTACACCATGTCTTGTTTTCAGTTATAGTTTGTTTTGATTCGTGTGGGTTGGAAAAAAGAGGATTGTCAGTGGTTTATGGTATTATAGTGTTAAATAATCGATATAACTATAGTACTTCTTCACCGTCGATTAGATTGTGAAGAACTTTGAATAGAAAATACCTGTTGGGTGATAATTCTTCGGGATTTGACAGAAAAACGATCAAGGAGTGTTTCATGGGGATAGCCTATACAGGGTGTATCTAAATAACACCGAAAAAATTAAAGGGGTGATTCTGTGATAAAAATTAATGTGAGTGTTTGGTATAAAATTGTTTGAAAAAACCCTCCCCGGAAAAGTTACACCCTTCGAAAATTAAAAAAAATAATGGTTTTTCTTTTTTATTTTCCCTGTATATCAAGCTAAAGACACGAAACTTGGTAAACATTATCTGTCAATAAAAGTACACTTTTTGACATTTTTTCAACCCTGAAGTATGCTTAGAAGGGGTTGAAATAATCAACCCCTAAGATATTTTTTCTTACAACTTTTTTTTAGATGAAAATTTTTTCTTTAAAAAAGTATGACTTAAAAGCCCAATTCATTGACTAACTTTTTTAACTCTACAAGTTTTTTCTAAAACTTGAGCATTTACGAGAAAAAAAATCTAATGCAATGCATTTTCAAAAAGATGAGCTAACGCGAGTGTATTTTGCCTCAAGTCTAGTGGCCTGTGCTTTGCATAAAAACATTAATACTGATACCAGGATTATGTAGTGTCATTTTCTGTTACAAGTTTTATGATTGTGTATTGTAGGAAATATTAGTTGATTGAAAATATGAATGCATATTCGAATTTGGAAATGGCAGATATGCATTTTACATACGGTCGTGCTAACGGTAATTCATTGGAAGCGCAAAGACTTTATGCTGAGCAGTACCCACAGCGTAGACTACCCCATCATACTACGTTCACAACTATTCACCAACGCTTGCGGGAACGTGGTAATTTTGAAAAAAGAAGTTATGATTCTGGTCGTACTAGAGAAGTTAGAACTGCAGCTGTAGAAGAAGCCGTACTTAATTCAATTGAAGAATTCCCAGAAACTAGTACCAGGAGAATAGCTCGTGTCCTACATGTAAGCCATTTCGTTGTTTTTAGAATTTTAAAAGAACAAATGTTGTATCCCTATCATCTTCAACGGGTGCAGGCGTTAATGATTCGAGATTTTTTACCCCGTGTGATTTTTTGTCAGTGGCTTATTAATATGATTGGCCAAGCACCACAGTTCTTAGGTAATATTTTATTTACTGACGAGGCGAGTTTCTCAAGAGACTGTATTAGAAATTTTCACAACAATCACCTTTGGGCTGACGAAAATCCTTATGGCTTTTTTGAAGGAAATCATCAGTATCAATTTTCATTAAACGTGTGGCTCGGAATTATTGATAATCATTTAATTGGTCCCCATTTTCTTCCGTTACGATTAAATGGTGAAGCATATTGCCATCTCCTTGAAGAATTACCTGTTTTTCTTGAAGAGGTTCCCATTCAAATTAGGCAACATTTATGGTTTATGCACGATGGTGCACCAGCTCATTTTAGTATACGTGCAAGAACTCACCTGGATGAGATGTATGCCAATCAATGGATAGGTCGAGGAGGACCTGTAAACTGGTCAGCCCGCTCCCCTGACCTTAATCCTTTGGATTTTTGCATATGGGGATATCTGAAATCTTTGATATACACAAACCCAGTTGAAAATATCGATGATCTGCGAAACCGCATTGTAGCAGGGTGTGAAACTATAAGAAATTCTCCAGGAATATTTCATCGTGTACGCAATTCTATGAGGAAAAGGGTAGATGCTTGTATTGAAGATGAAAGCGGTCATTTTCAACATTTATTATAATTGTATTGTCGATATTCGACAGGTTTTTGTTCATTGTTTGTTCACTTTTGTTTTTAGTTGTAGAAGTCTTAAGAATCATAATTTGGTTGGCTGTTGTTTAATAAAATGCTATTTTACATGAGCTTATTTATTTTTTTCTCATAAATGCTTAAGTTTTCGAAAAAAACTTGTAGAGATAAAAAAGTTAGTCAATGAATTGGGCTTTTCAGTCATACTTTTTTAAAGAAAAAATTTTCATCTAAGAAAAAGTAAGAAAAAATATCTTAGGGGTTGTTCTAAGCATACTTCAGGGTTGAAAAAATTTCAAAAAGTGTACTTTTATTGACAGATAATGTTTACCAAGTTTCGTGTCTTTAGCTTGATATACAGGGAAAATAAAAAAGAAAAACCATTTTTTTTTAATTTTCGAAGGGGTGTAACTTTTCCGGGGAGGGTTTTTTCAAAAAAATTTATACCAAACACTCACATTAATTTTCATCACAGAATCACCCCTTTAATTTTTTCGGTGTTATTTAGATACACCTTGTATATAGCAGGATATATGCCGTCTTTTCTGAAGGAAGCATATTTAAGGAAACTCGGATATAAACACCATAGAATGGAGTTCAGATGACAGAGGCATATTCAAGTTTGGATCAGAGTTGTAAAGTAGCTGGAGTGAAAATTTTTGAATTACGAATGACGAATTTTAAGGACTTACTTTATTACATGTTTTCTTTTACATATATCCCGAAAAAGATAGTACTGTGTCAAACCTACCCCAACATCAAGCAAATAATTAGCTCTAATAATACTTAGTTTTAAGGAATAGCCCACGACATTGTATTTAGATGTGTTTAATAAGACCCGATTTTTTATACACCATTCATTAACCTTGTTTAAGTCTGTTTGTATTTTCTTTGTGTCAGATACTATATTAATTTTGTAGTAACGTTTAAGGTCCTTTAACTATTTACTTTTAGTTACGCAATAATATTGATAAAAAAAATGGTCCTAACACTGAACCCTGCGGTACTACAGAAATGGCCGTGAACTTCGACGGATTTTTCACAACACTTTACCAGTAATTGCCGATTTAAAACATAAGATTTACAAAATGCTATTTATTTTTCATAAAAATTAAAACTTTCTAAGTTGCGTAGGAGAATGTTGGGACCAAGTTTATCAAACGCTTTAGAAAAGTCAGTGTAGATCACGTCCACCTGCCAGCGACAATAAATAGTGTCTGATATAAGTTATGCGTTATGGTTATGGTGGTTGTATATGTATTTTTTACAAAACCATTTTGATAGGACATTGGAAGAATGCCATAGAAAAAAATAGATTTTATTTTGCTTAAATAAATAAACAAAAAACAATAATTGTAATAATATAAAAAAATATAACTTTCCTAACTAATCCTGTATTAATAAATAAAATACAACATAAGTTTAAATGAATTCGAAGTACTTCAGTTTCTGGTTAACACACCTATTACTCTCAAACTATTCAGTAAACATAAACAAAATTAAATGTTATAGAGGTTGGTTAGTCCTTTGTTCTTCGAATATTATATTAAAATCTGCTCAAAAGGATTAGTTGTATAAACACAAAACTTTCAACAATAATGTTTGTATTTCGTGACGGAAATCAGTGTTTCATAGCGCATTTGAATTCA
Organism: Psylliodes chrysocephalus; assembly: GCA_927349885.1. Taxonomy (NCBI): domain Eukaryota; kingdom Metazoa; phylum Arthropoda; class Insecta; order Coleoptera; family Chrysomelidae; genus Psylliodes; species Psylliodes chrysocephalus. The sequence continues at coordinate 25,133,292 of OV651823.1, read as the reverse complement.
TTTTGGATATTCTCATAAACAATCAAGTTTACTGTTAGAGATATTCATTCGTATTTGTTTGCTTTCATAGAGTACCATCACTAAGCTGCGACAAAAGATCGCAATCAATATATCAAAAGTACTTCTTTCTTTCAGGCCTCGTACATTTGAAGTATATTGAAGTACTAAAATCTTCCGAAATAAGATAAACATGTTTCTCAACGACAACAAACGAGGGTGCCACTTATGGTTATTCCCATGTATAAAAAAAAACAAATGTTAAAGGTTAACGCCCGTAACCGGCCATTCCTCGTGCACTTTATGGTTGACTGCAACTATAAAATTCGATATTTCGGCCAAATGACCATAATAATGGAGCCTTTATTTTTATGATGTATAATAGCGCCTTATTTGAGTGAAGATTAAAAAGAACTCGTTTGGTAATGGGGATCTATCGACACTATCGGGTGATTTACTCTTACCAATTTCATCCCGAAACAATTTTAGGCTTCAAAGCAAAAAAGCGATTGAGCTCGCTAATGAAAGTTAGTATCGGGTGTCGAAATAAGAAAGAACGCCGGCCATATCTAAGGAACCGTTTATCGTACAGATCTGGGAATTGTTTTTAACAAAAGTGGTCTTCTGGAAGCCGCTTGATACAGAATACCGTCATTTATAAAAAAAAAAAATATTACGGAAAATGCGGTATTGAAAAACTTTTAGGTTTGTCATTTTGTTGACATCGTTAAGAATTAGCTTAAGATATATTGTGATTTTGAATGATTTTTTGTGATTTTTGTTGTGATTTTAGAGTATAATTTGAATAATGAACTGCTTGGAGAGGAAATAATATGTAGTGTGTCAAAATACACTGAAATAGAATACGCGGTCACGTTATGTTAATATAGATATAATCATAAATAGGGAACAGAGCTTGATTTAACATTATAAAATCATTGTTTGTTTCAATAATAGTATTGTTCTGTCTTTATCTGATCAAGTTTCCAAAACGAATTCTGTCTACTTTTAAGTAACTTGTTTCATTCTTATTTAATATATAAAATATACAGTGTCCCAAAAATACACCCACAAACTTTAAAGAGGGTTATTTACTGTTTTGGCCTTTACTTGATGAAAATCCATTTTATCTTAAATGAGTAAAACCAAATTTGGTAGATTTTCACAAAACTTTTATTTTAAAAAATAAAAATTAAAAACACTATACATGACATGTTTCGAAGTACAACTTCTTTTTCAAATGTAACTAATTTACAATTCGGTATCCAATATATATGCGAAATAATTTAACAAAACAAAGTACTTAAGAAAACATTAATAACATAACAAAATAAACTAAATATTTAAAGTAAATAAGGGTACTTAGGTAATTATGATATCAATCAGATAACAATAAGATAGTAACATTACCGGGATTATCTCACAGAAAACTAGGAAAGAGATTTAATAAGGGTGAGTTATTAATATCTAAATGATCATTGAGTAGGTTATCTGAATTTTTAAATCTATTTAAGATTAGAAACATATCGAAGACGGTACTGAGATACGTGATGATAATCGTGTCCGCAAAGCCGCATAGGCAAGGCTAACTAGTTTAAGTCACGTAGGCGGCATATATGTATCTCTTTCTTTCGAACGACACAGAACTCCAGACAAATCTGTGCTTCGATAGAAGACAGACGTGCTCACATTACCATCATGAAAATTCTTGTCTGTTATATAAATCACTCAAGTTCTCTGAGGAAAGATAAGAATACAAAAAATAAAATTTGAAACCTTAACCCATTGTTAAGCATGTAGGTAGTTGTTAAATAAATATATTTATATTTTAGTTCGGAGAACTTACAATTTAGTTTAAAAGTTGACGTGTCTGTCCTAGCGTTTTTATAATTTTCTAAATTTGGGCCAAAAATATTTTTATTCCATAAATGGCTTCCACACTGTATATATTTTATCGTATATTTATAAAAATTGTAAACTGACACGTCTAAAAAATATTAAATTATAATTATTAAAAAATACGTTACACTTTCAATATCCCAAAATAAAAATTAATATGTATTTTAGGTAATTAAAAATATAACATTAAATCAACTTTTATCGTTAAATCGTTTAAAAATGTATCTTTTATTATTATAAATTTAAATAATTTATTAGTAGATTATATTTATACAAAACACAGTTTGAAAAAATTTCGTTTTAAATGATTGAGGTTATCTGTCATTCTTGTCACAAAAACGAATCTATTAAAGTTGGCACCACTGACCAGTACTTCTTCCTCTATCAAGTTATTGAGTTCTATCGTGTGTACAACAGCACCAACTCCTGTCGTCATAATCGCAATAGTAGCTATCCTTCAGGTAAAATCACAATATAGTACACTTTCAATATCACAGAACAACGTTGGACAAAAAAAAATAAATCAATATGTTTTAGCTGGCTACATAACAAAACAGCGCAGGACAAAATAGCGAAGACAAAAAGCGCAGGACAAAATAACGCAAGACAAAATATCGCAAGGACAAAATATCGCAAGGACAAAATAGCGCAAGGACAAAATAGCACAAGATAAAATAACGCAATGACAAAATAGCGCAAAACAAAATAGCGCAAAACAAAATAGCACTGGACAAAATAGCGCAGGACAAAATTGCACAGGACATAAAAGCGCGTATCAAACTATTCCAGTATTCTCATTAAAATCTAAAAAAAATTAAACCTATGTTATGTTGATAATGGGATGTTAATACACTGCGACCTAAAAGATCTATTGTGCCCCCTTCTGTCGCCACTGCACTAAGGAAATGTCTCAATGCCTATAGCGACCCTTCCAATCCTATTTTCTCAAGGAAGTGTAGGATTTGAAGTGGCTTCAAGTTAATTAAACCTAACTAATTTACCTAACCTGTGCGGTCTGAGGCCATATACAGCAACCCGCCATGGCTCCAGACCGCACAGGTTAGGTAAATTAGTTAGGTTAAAGTTTTTTTTTTTAATTTTAATGAGAATACTGGCATATTTTGTCACGCGTTAATTTATTTCACTCTTTTTTGAAAAAGCGCTTACTTGACTCACTTTAATTACGACTTAATTATATATAAAATATAAGAAAAAGGTGGTCATCCTAAGGACAACTAGATATCTATGCAGAAGCCATCGTTTATAGAAACTAATTTCTCTACTCCGTCGATATCTTTTATTTCCGTTCTCAAAATATAACAAGAGCGCTGCCACCGTAAGGCTAGGCGATATCTCTTTTTAATTATATTTGAAGAATATAAAGAAAAAGGAGTCACCGTAGAGGTAACGTGGATATTTGCGTTTTCTGTTAACTTGACTCGGTGACGACGAAAAAGCTAATCCCCAGCCCACAAAAACCCTGGTATTTATACTTAAATTTCCCATATATGCAAACGTATCGGAAAGAGTACGACTGTGAATTAGGTGCATAAAGACTTTAAAGCTTTGTATTAGTTCCTGAATATAGCCCTAACGTTTTACATCTGGTTTTTTCTAGCGGCCGTTACAGTTTATTAATTATCAACCCCCGGTTGTCGGATTTCAATAGGAGGACTATTTTTTCTTTGTTAATTTATTCCATAAATAATTAATATTACTTTCTGTCATTCTTATTTAATTATTCTCTTTTGTGTACAACCCATTATTTTATAAATTAATACTTTTTTATATTGTTGCATGCCTGTTGTGGTTGAGTATGAGTAGCTTCAGCTAGACTTCGCTACATGTGTAATGTAATTTAAAACTGTTTTTTTTTGTATTGTATTTCTTGAATATTTTGAAATAAAGTCGTTTATTATTATTATCATTTATAATTAAATATGAACATTTCACAAAGGAAATTTCACCGTGGGTTATACTGTATATCTCTGGATTTCTCTGTGTAAAAATATTCACTTCGTGATGTGCTCTTTCCATCTAAGCTTTCTGATTCTCAACTGATATTTTTTAGTGGGTAAGCTTACATTCATTTGGCAAACTTAATCAATGTCAGCGAATGGTGCAGGTTGAATAATTTACCCCTTAATCTGTCAAAATGTTGTGTAATGTCTTATACTTTAAGGTCTGAAATAAACTTTAATTATATGCTTGACGGCACTGATCTTCAAAAAACATATTCATTTAAAGATCTAGGAGTAACATTTGATCCTGAACTCTCTTTTGTAAATCACATCGAAAATATTATGTTATCTACTAACATATCTTATGGATGTATTGTTCGGTACACTCGAGATTTTACAGATATCGTTACACTCAAACATCTTTATTTTGCGTTCGTGAGCTCTCAGTTAGAGTTTGCATCGGTAATTTGGAGTCCCAACTACAAAATTCATATTGACAGCCTGGAATCAATTCAACGTCGATTTTTGAAGCTCCTGTCTTTAAAAATTAATGGTGAATATCATGAAATTGGTATCCGACATAGGGTCAATTGGGGTAAATGGAAACTGTTTTCGCAGTTATTAAAATTCAGTTTAGTTTCGGACACTAAATGACGTTTTCTTAATTTATATAAGTATAAATGTTTTTGAAAAAAAAATAATATGTCAACATTTATCGTGGTTACAATTACCCCAGACCTGTCGGTGTAAATGAAAACGCGTTTCTTCTTAGCTAAGCATTACTTAAATGTGAACAAATTAGTTTTTATACATTTTGTAACAAACATATGCAATTTGAAAGCATGTTTACATTTACCCTATTTATCCCAAACTAAATAAAAAAATCTTTATTTTGGTTACTTCATTTCAAAATCTGTAGCTACAAATAGCAATACAACTTACTTACATATATAGGTTATACAAATAAACTAAAAATCGGTAAAAAAAACGAAAGTAAGACCGAGATAATTAACTAGCTCTTCTCCTGTACTGGCACAGTCCCCAAAAATGTATACTAAATTTTTTCCCCTCTCATCTGAATCCCAGGATTTGGAAGTATTCCTACAATCTGATCTATAGAAATGTTAATGGTAAACAGCATTTTGGATTAATCGAAGGACGTTTATTTGAATATTTATGTTTGTCATGATCATAAAACGCTGTAGTAAAATGACAGATGAGTGCAATAACATTTTTATTGCACCAGTGCAATAAAAAACCAGTTTTTTCACTAAATATAGTTCAATTAAGTTTTGTTTTTTGCATGAACGTAGAAAAAATGTATTATATCTTAAGAAAAATGTAAGTGTTCTATATTTTTCATATGTTCGTAGTTTGTAATTCGAGCTAATCTGTTAACTAAGTAAATACATAAATGAAGACATGAGTGGACAAAGGTGTCTTGTCACGAAATGATTATTTCGAGAAAAACAAGTTCAAAGTTTTACAATTTGCATTGTGATAATAATATATGGTTCATGATATCTTCCTATCTGATGAATAGCAGTTATTAATTAAACTTGGAAATCAGAACTAGCACAAACAAAACATGCAGTATATTTTAAGTATATTAGAACATAAAAATCATTTTTTGAAAAATGTGACAAGACACTTATATCCATAAATAAATAAATAAATAAATAAATAAATAAATAAATAAATAAATAAATAAATAAATAAATAAATAAATAAATAAATAAATAAATACATACATAAATAAAAAAATAAATAAATTAAGAAATAAATAAATAAATGTTATAAATAAATAAATAAATAAATACTTATAAATACTCCAGTAACGAGTTAGATAGTGGGGTAAGACTTAAGATGCTCACTGTATGTCATTAACAGTTAATAAATAAATAAATACTTATATATCATTAACAGTTAATAAATAAGAGCAACATCTACACGTGTTGAAACCTTCCTTTTGGATAGAACTAGTACTCTAAAAAAATATAAACAAATTGATTGATTCTGTCCTGAATTTCGTGGCAATTAGTTTAAGGGCGGTATAGGGGGAGATAGGGAATCTCGTTAGCGAGTGATCGATTCTTAATTTAGTAATTCTGAAATTGGTAAGCGCTCTTCGTGACTTCAGACGTGCACTACGTCGAATACTCATTTTAATTTGAACTACCTAACCCTTTTTTAATTGTCGGCTATCACGTCCGCCCGCTTTTGTTGTCTGATCCTCCGTTTTTAATATTAGATACTTTCTTGATTACGAAATTGCCCTAAAAATAGTCCGAGGATCATTCGCCAATTTTAACAGGTGTGAAAATTAATTTGATTCAATAAAAATATACGCAGTATAATTGCCTCATATTCATTAAATTTCGCACATTTGATTTGTTTTTAACTACGTCTGTGGTCTAGACAGTATCTTTCAGTTTGTTTGTATATAGGTAATTTAAAAGAAATTTCGTAGATATTATTTGGAATAAAATCTCCAGGAGTTTTTTGGAAATATATTTAGGAAACATTTCGAGAAAAAAAATATTATTATTATTATTATAATTTGATAAGAGCAGGGGCCATAAGACCCATAAGCCCCAGCTCCGCAGTACTCGATAATCGGACGAATGTATAATTTATACAGCCGGATAGAATTTTGAAAAGACACTTTTGCGAATGTTTTCTTTAATAAGTACATTTTCGTGTTCGCCTTTTTTGACACTTGAAGAACGTGCTCAGACCAGCTGAGATTTTCAGTAATTATAACACCTAGATCATTGTAAGATTTAACTTTATTTAACGTATGACCGTTTAGAAAATAATTATGACGAGGATTATTTTTACCAATATGGAGAACTACACTTTTATTTGTATTAAGAGGCAGCATCCAATCTGAGCACCAGTTATAGATGGAGTCAAGGTCATCTTGAAGCTGTTGGAAGTTCAGAGACGGGTCACTAAATATTTTAGTGTCATCTGCGTAAAAAATATTGTTGCACTTGATCTGGAATTGAAGGTCACTGGCATATATTATAAATAAGAACGGACCCAGAACTGATCCCTGAGGAACCCCACTCAAGACTGGTCTTTCAAATGAATGCGAATTTCCAACTTTAACACAGTACTTTCTATCAGTTAAGAATGACTCGATCCATTTAAGTAAATCAGCACGTATACCAAGGTGTTCTAACTTATGTAGTAATCTTCGTTTCGGCACACGATCAAAAGCTTTCGCAAAATCCAGGTAAATAATGTCTATAGGTTTTTTTCCTGTCTAATGAAACTGTCCACTCATTTACACACCAAAGCAAATTGGTCATGGTTGATAGCCCTTTTACAAATCCATGTTGCTGTTTGGGAATGATTTCTTCCGCCAAGAGAAACTGAGAAACGTGCTCTGTTATTATGGATTCCATAACTTTACAGATTATGGGTGTGAGGCTGATTGGGCGGTAGTTATTAGAGTCTAGTTTGTTTCCTTTCTTGAAAATGGGTGTTACAGAAGCTGTTTTCCAGAGAGAGGGTAATGTGTGTGTATTAAAAGACAGACATTATAATAGATAAAGGAACTGATATGGCATTATAGCATTGTTTTAAAAATAGAGAAGATATTTGATCTAGACCCGGAGAGGAATTATTTTTTAATTTTAAAAGGTGACGTTTGACAATTTCAGGAGTTTTCATTGCAAAAAATAGTTGATGTACCTTATTTTTAACTTTGAGAACAGTCATTCCCGAATCGTTATTTAAATATAATTTTTCAAAAACAGCTGATGTTTTATTTCAAAAAATATCTACATTTATTTTAATTCCGTCAAAATTTGGGTGGTTCAATGTATTTTAATAATTTATCAATTATTATTGTCAACTACCAATTAATTACAGAAATAAAACAAATTTTATTATTTGAAAACTAGTTTTATTGTATGATCTAATATATTTTGGATAATCAGAAGTGATCCAAAATTTCGTCTTTTTAAAGAGAATACCCTGTATTTTATATTTTTACATTTTTGTAATCCTCTTGGCTTGCGCTGATTTCAACGGTGTATTACAAGGTCTTTATGTGTAGGTACATGACCTATATCCACATATTTTTTTAGTTTAGGTGGCTGTGGTAGCAAAACTGTTAAAAATCGAGAAAAAAAGGTTTACATGATTCCTACCCTAACTGTTTAAGGTGTATACAGTGGTAATGCCCAGTTTTTCCCTACTCAGTCAATTTTTACAAAACTAACTACATCAACAATATTTAAAGAAATTTTTTCTGCTGGAATTTCAATTACATATACAACCTGTTGTATTATAGGCCAAATATGTTCACTCTACGGGAGAAAAACATTTAAACAAAGTGTTCAGTCCTTTCAGAGCACTTTCTACATGAAAGTGTATCTTGTCGATCACCAGATAGTTATTTTGAATTTGGGAGAGCTGAGGTCTCAACAATGGGTCCTATGATTGAACGTTTACGTTATCCATAACGTACATGTTAGGCCGAGTTTTAACAGTAACGAGGCAAGTTCGTATGATGGAAAACTTTTTCCAACACATTACTGTTATTTTCCGCTTGTTATGTTCTAATTTAACAGTTTTCCATCATACGAACTTGCCTCGTTACTGTTAAAACTCGGCCTAACATGTACGTTACGGATAACGTAAACGTTCAATCATAGGACCCAATAAGAGTTATTGACGATTGTATACTATAATTGCATTGACAAACTATATAATTATAGTTAAAACTTCTCAGTTTAGAATAAAAATACAAATATTTAAACCTATCATACTTTAAATTAGATCGAATTTCAACAGAAATTAAATGAATATATTTCTCTTTTCGCACAACAATATTGTAATTACTAATTATTGATTAAAAACTATAGTTATATCATTTAGTTATATTGTTTTCTTGAGTAGACATTTTCATTTAATCAAAAAAATTTTGATTTTAAAGAAAGTATTAAATGTTGTTGTGTCAAATAAGTGTCTTGTCATTTGAATAACTTTATTATTTTTTCATGTAATTATATTTATGCTTACCGCTTAAAAATTATTCTATAGTTAAAATAAACATACTCAAATTTGTTAAAGAATATTTTATTGATTGTATATTTACTTTAATTGAAGTAAAGGGAATGTTTTAAATGAAAGACTATTCTTGCAAATAAAATAGCGTTTTGTATGTGCAGTAGGATTAGAAAGATTACGTGACCCGGAACTAAATTCTACCATCTAAATTTCTTGACCCTTCTTAATTCAGGTAGATGGGACTCAACTTACCTTTGCCCATGCAAATTGCTTGGTATAACATTAGATGACTCTCTAAATTAATTGTTCCACATCGAAGAAATTATCTAGTATTCTATTTCTACTAAGAAAACTTTAAAATTTAGTAATGTACGTTGGATTCTTCATTCTGTGATTACACATATAGTAACTTGTTATGGGGTAACATCAGTAACAAAATAAATACAGTTTAAAAAACTAAAAAACACACTTTTAGAGCATATCAAACTAAAAAGTTAAAAATATTTTTTTTAACACGCTTTTATTCAAATAAGCTTAAAACAATAATAAATGGAAAATACTAGTATTATTGTGAAAAAAGCGTCGGGCGCTCGATGTACGAAAAATATGGACAAAGCGCCCCACGCTTTTTTTACAATAATACTAGTATTTTCCATTTATTATTGTTTTAAGCTTATTTGAATAAAAGCGTGTTAAAAAAAATTATTTTTAACTTTTTAGTTTGATATGCTCTAAAGCGTGTTTTTTTAGTTTTTTAAACTATATTTATTTTTCACTTTTTAGTTCGATGTATTATAAAAGCGTGTTTTTTAGTTTTTTAAACTATATTTATTTTTTACTTTTTAGTTCGATTAATTATTAAAAAAAATTGCCGAAAAAAACAATTATTTTTTTTCAGCCGTGGACAGGATTAGAACCCACGATCGGTGAGTCTGGCGATCGAAGACCCGCGCCTTAGACCGCTCGGCCAATGTTCTTAAAAAAGGGTACTATTTTTTGAATAAATAATATTTAGTCGTAATTTGATTGTATTTTCCTTCTCATAAGATAGTTAATACATGTCACTCGAGGGAGATCTTACATTATTCTAATGGTATGGGGAGTCGATACCTACATGATTTGAAAGGTTTGCACGTGGATAGATCAATAAAACCTTTAAAATTGTACATGTGTAGTATGTATCACTAGAAGGTACCCCATGCATAATATTAAAAAAAAATGGTGACTGACTTCTTACTTTAGAGCGTTAAAACTGGGCTGAATATTAATAATCTTGTCAGAAAACAAACTGTGGTGTTTTTTAAAAAATCCATGTTTTTCTTGGGTTCGTTTACGTTGAAACATCCTATATATCTGAATATGATGATCAAAAATATAACACATTTAACTTAAAATTTAACTACAACTAACAAATATCCAAATTAAGAATACTAATTGAAATACATAAAATGATTAACTTAAAAAATTCATAGGATATTTAAAAATGCGCGCCTAATTAATGAAAGATGCGTTGACAGATGACATTTCTTCGTCGAAAATCTGGCAACACCGTTTTTCCATTTGGTAATCATTTAGACGTTCCTATAGCTGTTGTCGCATGTTTATATTTTGACAGTTGACATATAATACGTTAGCTTAGGTTGGCAACACTCTGGACAGGTTTTTGACAGTTGACATATATTAGGTTAGCCAACTTCAGAGTTATTGTCACGCATGTGCAGTTTAAAAAATGCGCTTAACTAGCCTGTCTTCTACTGCAAAGGTTTAATATATTTTACTGACTGAACCCTATATTTTATAAATTTTTTTATTAACACACTTTGATTTATCAATTCAAACGCCCGTTTCACATAAATAGTCTGATTCACAAGTACCAAGTGACACTTGTAAACTAGACTAAAACTACTAAGAGTAAACTAATATTGTTTAAAAAATTATAAATAAAATATATACTCGTATAACGTATCTTCAAATTAAACCAAATTTAGTATAGCCATAGGGAAGATAATAGTATATTTGCCTTATAATCTTCTTTTTTTATTTTCTTAGTGTATTTTTGCTATAAATAATTCACACGATGGGTCAAAAATTAATTGAGTAATAATATATTCTTAATTTCAGACACTGACATCTTCGACTTTTCGACCCTAGAGATGAAAATTAACACTTTCTACTAAAATTAGAAAATCATTATTATAATTGTTATTGTTATTATTGTTATAATACCATCGACCGAAAACCTTCAGCATAACAAATTGAAAGTTTTTGGCATCGACAGATAACTAATTAAAATATTTTATATTTTCGGTCACGTGTATCAGAATATGCAATCGATATTTTAATTAGACTGAATATACCACTTACAATGTAATAATTTCCTATTCTTTTAGTTGATTAATAATCGATATTTATACATCATGTACTTGACTAATAGTTGATAAATCACACTGGGTACATTTGGATGGTGATATACAACGAAGAATCAATAAACTTTTTTTTTTGCAAAACGAAATTCCATCAATTCAGTTTCCCGAATACCTCTGCGATTTTGGTTAACCCTCGTTCTTATTTTCTAATACTAATTTTTTAAATTTTCGTTATGATTAAATACCAACCATTTTATTTATTGTTATAAAGATCTAGTGAGCAAGCTTGTCATATTATGTAATTGCCTTTTTACTGCAATTATTATAAATTATTCATCTGTCAAATTTAAAAAAAAAATCAAGTTTCGGTGAATTAATTCGCGATATAATCCATTGAATACAACTCTGGGTATCGCGACTACCGATAATCGCGTAAGTTAATGTTCTCAAAGTGTCGTTTAGTGTATTAGCTTGCACAATTATTGTATTATAGGGTGAAAAAATTTAAAAATTGTCTGTATCTCATTAACTAAATATGATATAAAAAAATATAGTTTAAAAAACAAAAAAACAAGCTTTTAGAGCATATCAAACTAAAAAGTTAAAAATATTTTTTTTAACACGCTTTTATTCAAATAAGCTTAAAACAATAATAAATGGAAAATAATAGTATTATTGTGAAAAAAGCGTCGGGCGCTCGATGTACGAGAAATATGGACAAAGCGCCACACGCTTTTTTCACAATAATACTAGTATTTTCCATTTATTATTGTTTTAAGCTTATCTGAAAAATTATTTTTAACTTTTTAGTTTGGTATGCTGTAAAAGCGTGTTTTTTAGTTTTTTTAAACTATATTTATTTTTTACTTTTTATTATTTATTTATTATTTATTATTATTAATCGAATAAATATTAAAAAAAATTGCCGAAAAAAAAACAATTATTTTTTTTTCAGCCGTGGACGGGATTAGAACCCACGATCGGTGAGTCGACGTGAGCAAAGACCCGCTCCTTAGACCGCTCGGCCAACGAACGAACTTGAGGTAGTGGGATATACTGACAGTAATAAGCCACTTGCTTTTAGTCCAAAGGAGAGATACATACATACATACATACATACAGGTGAAGCTAATAAAAGCGTGTTAAAAAAAAAGCTTTAAGAATATTAGCCACGGTTGAACCGACGGAACATTGTGGTCCTTTATTCCAGATTGGTTATTTTACTTCTACCTCTGAACTGAAATCCATTTGAAAGGTCGTGGGTTTGATCCCCACTACTGCCTGACCTGCTACGAGTGTTTCACAGGTTTTTTCATAGCAATAGGCTAATTATGGATCAGTAACATCTTAGATACCCACCACTATTCCTTCCGCCCAATCCTCTCAGACCCGAGCTCTGATCCTTCCAGGGCAGCTGAAGAGGCTAGGAAAGCATAAAACGGCCCGCCCTTAACGCGGAGAATGAAATACACATCCTTTACACAAGAGTGGTAATTTAATAAATTACCTTCCAACCTAAGATCAAGTACAAAGTAACTTTAGGTATGATTGGATCAAATGAAAGTATAATTAGTGTAATTGTGAATAGTGATGTAAAATACAGGGTGATCAATTAAAAAAAAAATAAAATGATGTATCTGAGTTTTGACTCACTCTGTACAAATTAAAAAATGTAGTACGTCAACATAAACTAACACCAAAAAACTTTTACCGAACATTCTTTTTTCTTTTTTCATATAAAACTGGTTATATATGTGAAATATTCTGTGTAATTCCAAAAGTGAGTCTGATTCAAATATAAAAAAAATTACAGGGTGATCCAATTAAAAAAAAAGTTTGTTCCAGACTAAAGTATATCATTTTAAAATATTGTTTCGGTGTTAAAACCTTTAGCTGGTTCCAACTATGAATTCCAATATTTTGTGGACTGTATCTAATATAAATCATAAGTTTTTTAATCTGTTTTTTATATTTCATATGACATTGTATTTTCAAATCTACAATGACGGTTTCTAACAACATTTTTTCGCCTTTTAATAAAATTACATTTTTTATAAAGTTCAGTGGCGTAACAAATACTAAACAAATATGAAGTTATGTAAATGTTTTTATACCTCTAATAGTGCCGAAGATATTGGATTTTTTCACACTAATGGTCCACCCTGTATAAAGCTTCAAATCGATGACGCCGACGTTCAAGTTCAAAGTTCGAAGAATTCGGACGCGAAATATTGGCGATTGTTTTTGTAAGAGAAATGCGCCTTCAAAAAATGAAACAAAAGGCTTTGTACAGCTCTAATAATAATGTTTTCTTGTCTTCAGCCCGCCCATCATTAATGAATAGAAGGATGCGAGTCGATTAAGACCTTAAATAGGTCTTGTCTACCTTTCAAGCGAATTGTTTTTGCTGTACAATAAACAATGCACAGGTTGTTTTATTAAAAAATAAAGATTAATATGAATCAACAGTAATGAATATTTTCATTCGAACGAACGTTCTTAAATGCTAATCAGGTATACTACTGGCATTTTCAAGGTTATAATAGTATACGAGTATTATGCAACGATTATATTAATAATCATTTTATAAGAGTTGCATACACTATTTTTTCTAAGACCAACAATCAATACTTTTTTTTATTTTTATAATAGTTTTAACACCTCCAAACCTATAGCATTTGGACTTTTTTTTTAAATAAGGGTATTTAAATGTGGGTATTTAATAACACCAGTTTTGTTTAATATTGTTTAATATTCAGTTGTATTTCACTATTAAAGAAAGATAATAAATATTATGGGAATTTTCCTTCATAGAGGCAAACCTGATATACAGTGCCAACAAAAGATATCTCTTCATAGATATGGTTATAGAAAAAAATATTTACCAACAGACAAAGGAAAAAAAAAGATATTAAAATCACGACATTAAACGATTGTCAAGGTTAAAATGAAAATTTTAGATACCCAACGAGCATCAATTAGATAGCACAATTTTCTAGTTATTGCAATAAACAATGTGGAAAAGAAATATTTTGATTGAATTAAGCGCCGGCAGGAAATAAATGTAATAATCAACCTTATTCACACCTCAAAAGAGGCTCGATTGGCCTTCCTTATCAAAAGACAACAAATAAAAATACTGCGTATTATTTTTTTAAACTCGGTTAACCTCAAATATCCATAGGCGGGCAGCAAATTTTCAATAAAAAAAAAAAAACAATTTTTCGATAGCAGTAAACCTAAAGCCTAACATAATCAAATCTTGTTTCGAACAAGCACGAAAGAATGTTCTTCCTCTTTCTCTCAGGAGATTGAAATATCTGTTGCAGATACATTAGCAACGATGTTAGTTTAACTGTCTTTAGAAAACCTTACAAAGTAAAGATTCCAAGTAGAAACCACTAGAAAAATAACCCAGATGCTCTAATTTCAAAAGAATTTGTCTGGTTTATAGTGGAGGGTACTGCAGCAATACCTCCTAAAATTATATTTTATTTTAGGAGGTATTGACTGCAGTCGGTCCCTCTGGACGAGTATGAAGTTATCCACATCCACAAATGTATACTGAGAAAAATACAGCTTCATTTTAATGGTTCAAATGACATGTAGAGACCTTTCATTTGCAAATTTCAATTGGGGAGGTTTCAATACATAATAACCATACCCTCAATTAACTTTTGCTCCGGCTGTAGGGGTGCAGTTGGAGATGGAATTTAAAAAAAATCATAGAAGCCATAAATGGCATTATACACCTTTCAGCTTGGGATATGTCATGTAGTTTGCTCTTTTCTTCATCCCTGATACCATGCTGGAGTTTGTCGAGCCGTCTGAGGGTGTGCAATTGGTGGTGAAATTTAACAAAAAATCATAAAAGCCACAAATGACATTGTACACCTTTCAGCTTGGGATCTGTCATGTAGTTTGTTCTTTTCTTCATCCCTGATCCCATGCTGGACTTTGACGAGCCGTCTGAGGGGGTGCAATTAAGGGTGAAATTTAAAAAAATCATAGAAGCCAGAAATAGCGTTGTACACCTTTCTGCTTGGGATATGTTATGTAGTTTGCTATTTTCTTCATCCCTGATACCATGCTGGACTTTGTCGAGTCGTCTGAGCGAGAGCAATTAAGGGTGAAATTTAAAAAAAATCATAGAAGCCACAAAGTACGAGGGTCATTCAATAAGTAAAGAGACAAATTCTATAATTTTAAAACTATTCAATGAATGTGTACAATGTTTTCAGGGGTGTTATTTGGCAACCTTGGGATATGCTCTTATGTCAACATAACCTCAATTTACCGCAAGTCCACTAGAAAAGTCGCAGAAGGTGTAAAACAAAGTGAAATTTTTTCTAGAATATTGATACAGTACGGTAAAAGTTGTATGGACCGTGCGAATTTCTACAAGTGGGTTGATCGGTTTAAAAGTGGCCGAACAAGTGATGAACCCCGAAGTGGACGTCCAGTGGAAGTTTCTGGTCCCTCGTTGGAATCGAGGATTGACGGACTTATTCGTGATAACAGAAGAATTACTATTGAAATGACAGCTGAGGAAGTTCAAGTAAGTGTTGGAACTGTTCACAATGTCACTCAGAACAATTTAAAGTACAGAAAAACGTGTGCCAGATTAGTACCCAGACAGCTTACTGACGCTCATAAAGAATCAAGGCTTTCCATTAGTCAAGACTTAAAGCAACGAAGTTTGATTGAAGGAGACGCTTTTTTTGAAAGAATAGTGACCAGCGACGAGGTCTGGATCCATCAGTACGACCTTGAGACCAAAAGGCAAAGTATGGAAACACACTAGCTTTCCAGTTCGCAAAAAATTCAAGGTTCAACCTTCCGCCGGTAAAGTGATGCTGACCATCTTTTAGGACTCACAGGGTCCAGTCTATTGCGATTTCCTTGAAGATCAGCGAACTATCAATAGCCAATACTACTCTGAGATGCCAGAAAACAAAGTTAGACCAGCTATCAGGAGCAAATGTCGTGGACTCTTGTCAAAAGGAGTCATTCTTCAGCACGATAACGCCCGCCCTCATACAGCCCAGCTGACCCGTGATAAGCTTCAAGAATTGGGTTGGGAGGTCTTACGTCATCCAACCTACAGTCTCAACCTCGCCCCATCTGATTTTTACCTGTTTGGACCACTCAAAGACGCCCTACGTGGAAAAAGATTTGCTAACAATGAGGAAGTTAAGGAAGCGGTGCAAAAGTGGCTTCGGCGTAAATCGAAAGAATTCTTCGCCAAGGAAATTAGGAAGCTACAAGAAAGATGGGAGTACATAACTGTGGGGGGTGATTATGTTGAAAAATAGCCTTAATTTTAAAAGATTGAAATAAACCGGTTTTGAGCTATAGCCATTTGTCTCTTTACTTATTAATTGACCCTTGTATATTTTGAGTTATTTATGTATTTTCTGCACTTACATTATAATGTACTTGTGTGATATTATGTTTTACTTTAGTAATAATTTATTATTTTGTTTTAGAGAAAACAAATTTTTATTTTATATAAAGAAGTATATTTTGAATTAATTTTTTATGTATTTTCTGTACCTACATTATAATCTACTTGTGTGATATTATTTTTTAATTCAGAAATAATTTTTTATTTTGTTTTAGAGAAAAAGAAGTATATTTTGAGTTATTTTTTTTATATATTTTCTGTACCTATCTATGATTTTTTTTTTAATTTTAACCTAATTGCACGACCTCAGACGACCCGACAAACTTCAGCATGGTATCAAGGATGATAAAAGAGCAAACTACATAACATATCCTAAGCAGAAAGGTGTACAAAGCCATTTGTGGCTTTTATGATGTTTTTAAATTTCACCCCAATTTCACCCCTCAGACGGCTCGACAAACTCCAGCATGGTATCAGGGACGAAGAAAAGAGCAAATTAACTAACATATCCCAAGCAGAAAGGTGTACAAAGCCATTTGTGGCTTCTGTGATTTTTTTTAAATTTCACCCCCAATTGCACTCCCTCAGACGGAGCAAAAGTTAATTGGAGAAGAAAAACCAAGGGCAACTAGCTATACCGGAGAACTACTTCCCTACTCCTTCACTCTGAAGTCCGATGGTTAAGTAGATGACGGGTGCTGAAACGTTTTAATGATGTCCTATCTGGCATAGTTCAATTTTTCAAACAACGCGATGAACCGACTCCGGAACTAGAAAATTCAATCTGGCTTAGAGATTTTGGTTTTCTCGTGGACATTACAGAGAAATTAAACGAACTTAATTTGCAGCTTCAGGGGAGAGACAAAGAACTAGCGGAAATGATTTCTGATATAAAAGCATTTATCAAAAAGTTGGAGTTTTGGGAACAAAACCTAATTAACAGCGATGCCAAGCATTTTCCTATTCTTTCAGAAAAAATATCTCAAAATCCATTAGAACCCTATGACAGCAAATATCATGTAGAAATAGTTTCTACCCTGAAGAATAACTTCAAAAATCGTTTTAAGGATTTCAACGAAATGGCTTTAGTAGCGCAGTTTGTCGTTTCACCCTTTACGGAAATTGATATCCAACAGTTTGCAACTTGTGTTATGCAGAACTTTGGCGAAGACATCGCTGCAACAGAAATGGAAGTAATTGAGTTTCAAAATGATTTAGCCTTAAAATCGTTAGTCTCAAGTACCAAATGTATCTGGCCTATTGTAAGTAAAGACAAATATTCAGTTCTATGCCGTGTTGCCTTGAAAGTGAAAGCATTATTCAGTTTAACCTATTTGTTCAAGAATTTAATATTAGCAAACAATCAAAAATTATTTTATATCTAGTTGGGTCTCTATTTGAGTAGACTTTTTGCCGCTTGTGATGTAGGTTGTTTACACATTACACAATATATTGTTTAGCCATTGTAATAAAGAAACGAGGAAATAAAAGAAAGATTGGAAGTTTAAGTGACGATATAAAACGAAAGCAGTTACTCTGGTATGGGGATTTTCAGAAAATTAGCGAAAGAAAAGTTCCATAATAGGCAATGGAATAGAAGCCAGAAAGAAGAGGACAAAGAACTAAAAGGATTTCGAAAAAGGAGTCAATAGAGGAAATAAGTGTAAATACAGGGCGCGGCACCGAAAACGAAACAGATCGCATATCTTGAAGACACATTTTTTTTGGAGAAAATGCAAAAAGAGGTCGATTTTTATTTCAAAGAGGACCTCTTTCGATCATATCCTCAACTATCATACATCTCTCCCCACCCCTCTGTCACTATTACCAATGAAATTAAAATAGGGAAAGTACTAAGTGTGACATATCATTGAAAAGGTAATTTTATAAGGAATTTGACTGTGTGACATGTGACAGTTCAAATAAGCGTATTGTCATGTGAAAGCCAAATTTAAAAATTTCATGCATAATTACCTTTGGAATAAAATTGAACTTACTACGCCTATGTTTTCGTAAAATAAAAATAAAGGTTTTTATTTTCATAATTACCAGGTCTGTTTTTTAGTTTAGCATCATTGATACTTCAAGTCTATTAGCGAGTAAAACATAAAAATGGTTCATTCTATTCAGGAGAGAGTAGAAATTGTTGAATGTTATTTAAAAAACAACGAATGTGCTAACACTGCCTGTACAATTTTCAATGAGCGACACCCAAACAAACAGGTTAAACGTAAGTACGTTTTGGAACTTATTTCAAAATTTCGACAAACAGGATCTGTTCAAAATTAAAAACGGCAGATTTAAAATCCAGTAAGAAACGAAGCCGTAGAGGTAGCTGTTTTAGGACAAGTTGTTGCAGATCCAACTCTTAGTACAAGAAAGCTTGCAGATCTGGAGTAAGTGACCGTACCGTCAGGAGAATTTTGAAAGCCAACAAATTCCATCCCTATAAAATTAATTTAGTTTAGGATCTTAACGAAGACGATTTTGATAGCCTTTTACAATTTTGTGAAATCATGAGAGAGCATGCTATACAAGATCCACATTTTCTTTATAACATTTGTTTTTCAGATGAATGCAGTTTTAATGTTAACGGGATTGTCAATCGACATAATTGTCGATACTGGTCAGATTCCAATCCAAGAGTACTTCATGAAACGCATACTCAACACCCAGAAAAGTTAAACGTTTGGGCTGGAATATTTGGCGATCGTATTGTTGGTCCATTATTTTTACCAGGTACTTTAACTGGGGATATGTATTTGGAAAACACCGTTGATCCACTGTTAACAGACATAATAGAAAACGATAACCGATACCTTAAAGATCACCTAATATTTCAACAGGACGGGGCTCCTCCACATTTTGCTGCGGCGGTTCGTCAGTACTTAAATGAAAACTTTTCTAGACATTGAATTGGACGAAGAGGATTTATTGAGTGACCCCCACGATCACCTTATCTGGCCCCCTTAGATTACTTTTTATGGGGATATCTGAAAAGTAAAATATACGCCACTCAGCCAGGTTCTAGAAGAGTTACGTGAACGTATTATTACCGAATGTCATCAAATAACTCCAGAAATGCTCCAAAACGTCAGACAAAGATTTGAGAATAATTTATATTCATGTATGGAAGTTAATAGACAATACTTTGAGCATTTACTTTGAAGTAATTTAGTTTTTAATTATGGGAGTTAAACTAAATTTTTCAATTTAATTTTTATGTTCACTTTTCTATTATTATTTTTTTATTTTTATTATGAATTGTCTATTAAATGAGTTTTACTTTCAAATGAAGTATCATTATTTAAAATACGGAAACTTTGCCCTCAAGATGGCGCCAAAATCAAAAGTTACGTAATAAACTATCACACAGTCAAATTCCTTATAAAATTACCTTTTCAATGATGTGTCACACTTAGTACTTTCCCTATTTCAATTTCATTGGTAATAGTGACAGAGGGGTGGGGAGGGATGTAGGATAGTTCGAGGATATGATCGAAAGATGTCCCCTTTGAAATAAAAATCGACCTCTTCTTGCATTTTCTCCAAAAAAAATGTGTCTTCAAGATATGCGATCTGTTTCGTTTTCGGTGCCGCACCCTGTATATTTAAGTTACCTGATAACGTCCACAGACGTATTGATCCGATGTAAGTTTCTGTAGATACTGTCATGAGCCAAAAAAACCTAAATTTAATAAACACCGCACTTAAATTACTGAGGCCCTTCCTATGGAGCCTCAGTATTGCATTCGTGCAGACGAAAAAATTTTTTTACCCCATTTTAAAAATTTTTTTTTTCACGTTTCCGATCATTCTTAGTCCGAAAATGCAAAAAAAAATTCGTCTGGTCTTCTAAATTAGAACCCTATTGATTTTCAGAATTTTCGGTTCATCCTAACTACTTTAATATCAATTTTCTTAAAATCCGCTTACACATTTGTTATGTGACAATTTTAGGAATTTCAATCATTTCTAATGTCTAAAATTCCTAACATTCCATAAATTGCAAACAATCTCTAACGACCTGTCAAACAACAGCTGTTGATAGTAATGGTGAGATTTCAAAGGCGGGTTGCGACCTTCATACTTGCAACCATAGCCATTTTGGAGGCTATTTTTATTCGAAATTAGTCACCAAGCCTACCAATTTATGAAAAATATATAAGCAGTTTCTTAAAAATGACTTTTTTATGGTGGTGCTAACTTAAGCGTACTACTATTTCGCCCCTAGCCACAAAAACACCATTATCAAATTTACTGGCTCTCTATCGCAACCCCATAGAATAATTAACCGGCCATTTTATTTGGCAAAAATCAGAATAATGATTGGCTGTGCCTGTCAAGTATCAAGATGTTAACTGTGATGTGTAAATGGCTCTTAAGTGTCAAATTATTTAAAAATGCATGCTTCTTTTGATATTCATTGCAAATAATTTGTAGTGTATTTCAATTCAGGCTTTCCATAAATAACGGTACAGCAAGACAGATAATATAATGTTCTTATACAGAGAACTTTTTTATTATATAAAAGAGAGGTAGGATATAATGCTGGTTTTTTGTAGATGATTTTAATTATACGATTTTGGATTACATTAAGGGGTTGAAGTGCAATATCATATAACATATCGCAAAATAGATTCAACCAGCGAATTGTAAATAATAATTAGTAAACATTTCCTCAATTCATAAAAAATACATTGCTCTCTATGGATCTACTTTAACACAAAAATAGTTTTATGGCTATAAGTAGCTATAACCTATTAAACTATTAATAATTTAAACATAGTAAGTAGTATTAATATAATATCAAGTAATTTTTTAAAATAAAGTACATGATCTCAAAACAGAAATAATTTATAATAAATGCGGATAAGGGAAATACTTAAAAAGGTCAGGTTTAAAGAGTATTATCACAAGAAAGTATATCCGTTCTGTTTATTTATCAAGTATTGTTTGAGGTTACTTTTGAATACATTTATTGTTTTTTTCTTTAATTTCTGTAGGCAGTCTATTAAATTTTCTAAACCTATAATAAAAATTGTATTTTGGGAACTTTTAGTGATGGCTTGCCGTACATGAAAGTCAGATTGGTTTCTTGTATTACGGTTGCGATGTTGCGAATTATATTGAATTTTTTCTAATAGATCTGATGCGATGGTACTGTCATTTATATTTTATAAATAAATATCAGTCATAGTTCTAAACTGAAAGCCAATTTATTTCTTTTAACATAGTTGCAATACTCATCCTTCTGTCCTTTATTAATAGAATATAAATAAGCGAAGAAAGGAGCCCAAATATTTTACATGAGCAGGTTTAAGAGGTAAAGGGGCCAATTATTATTGGGTAAATTGCTCGAACAAGTTTTTAAACCCTAATCAAAAGGCGATATAGAATGGTTTTAAAAATCAAGGCATGTGAAAATCATCACATGGTTTAACCTAAGTAATGCCAATACTTCACAAACCAAAAAATTCAACGTCCTAATACTACTATCGGCTTTCGATCTTTTCTTTCCAAATTAAATCATTTCTCGTTTTTGTTACGCTACGAGTTTACCCTTGTGGGAACCACCATTTTAGCGTCTCTTGAATTTTGTTAACACTTCATTTAATAAACATATCCAAAAATAATCTAAATTTAATACACTCCACTTAAATTATAAATAATACATTTGATAAAGTATCTATTAAAATCATCCCTTTTCTACGCCTCTGAGCTTTGCATGTTTACAAAATACTTATATAAAAGCAGTATAATGTTATGACAATGATAGTCGATACTATTGTGTATTACAAACCATTAGAACAAGATGTCATCAAAGTCCACAAGTGAAAACCAAAATGATAGGGATGCAGCTGCTGAGCAATTGAGCAACTGGTACAAACAAAATAAGGTAACTCTATTCATTATTTTTTATTTAACTGTTTTTAAATAGGAGCCACATTTCAAACAACGATTGTTTGCAAAATTTTTAAATCACCCTTTTTTGTTTCTAGCATCTATTTCCACTTACCACCACCTTTTACCCATGACCCTAAAATAAAATTTTAAACAGGAACATGAATTCCCAGACTTTTAACCTCGTCTTGCAGAAAATAGTAAATTGTTTAACGATTAAGTAATGGTACTCATTTCCTGCGAATAAGATCAGATGAAAGGTATAAGTAAATGAATGTATGTATATTAAATTGTGAACCCGATGAGATCATTCAAAGGTTTCCCGAAATTTATAACATTCAAGAAAGAAACTTTAAAAAAAAGCAATTAAATTAGCCAAATTAAAAAATAGAATAGCCATTAACTCTCCCTTCCACTTACCAAACTGGATATACAGGGTGTTTTTTAAACATGCGGCAAAAATTCAAGGGGTTGTTCCTTGGACTATTCTAAGAATATTTTGTTCTTTGATGATTTTTAAAATTCCGTTTCGTTTAGGAGATACAGGGCGCACAACATTTTCGAGAAAACTATTTTTATTATTTTTAAATTAATAGTCTAAATAAAAATAGGTACTATTTCATATTTATTTATTGTATCTTTACAAGTTTACAATTATTATCATCTCTAATAATACTATAAAACTTACAGACTAGTCCCAATAAAAATTATAGTAAAAAAAAATTAAAATTTGACATCCACACCCCCATGCACACCTGGACACAATCTACCTACTTCCATCCACCTATTTATCAATGTAACACAGTACAACATGAACAGTTTTAAAATTTGTTATAAAAATTGAAAAAAGAATGTAATTACAGTCAAATTTTCAAGTTTCTCAACTTATATTATTTATTCCTTGTATGGCATCCAAAAATTTCTCAACTGAGTAGAATGCATTTTCGATTAAGTACTTTCTTAATTTTTCGTTAAATATATTACTGAGGCCCTTCCTATGGTGCCTCAGTATTGCATTCGTGCAGACAACATTTTCTTGTCCCTATTTTTTAAAACTTGTTTTCATGTTTCCGATCATTCTGAGTCCGAAAATGCAAAAAAAATTTCGTCTGGTCGTCTGTATGTATGTATGCCGGCACGATAACTTTAGAACGAAAGTTCTGATTGACTTGAGGTTTTGATTTTCAGAATTTTCGGTTCATCCTATATATATATATAATCAATTTTCTTAAAATCCGCATATGCATTTCTTATGTTACAATTTTAGGAATTTCAATTATTTCTAAGTCAACATTCCTAACATTCTTAAAATTCCATAAATTGCAAACATTCTCTAACGACCTGTCAAACAACAGCTGTTGATAGAAAAGGTAAAATTTCTAAGGCAGGTTGCGACCTTCATACTTGCAATCATAGCCATTTTGGAGGCTATTTTTATTCGAAATTAGTAGCCAAGCCTGCCAATTTGTGAAAAATATATAAGCAATTTCTTAAAAATGACTTTTTTATAGTGGTGCTAACTTAAGCGTACTACTATTTCGCCCCTAACCACAAAAACACCTTCATCAAATTTATTGGCTCTCTGTCGCAACCCCATAGAATAATTAACCGGCCATTTTATTTGGCAAAAATCAGAATAATGCTTGGCTGTGCCTGTCAAGTATCAAGATGTCAACTGTGATGTGTGAATGGCTCTTAAATGTCAAATTATTTAAAATGTATACTTCTTTTGATATTTGTAAATAATTTGTAGTATATCTCAATTCAGGCTTTCCATAAAGGTAGAGCAAGATATATAATATAATGTTCTTATACAAAAGTAGGATATAATGCTTTTTTTTGTAGAAAATTTTTATTATAAGATTTTGGATTACATATTCAACCAGCGAATTGTAAATAATAATTAGTAAATTTCTAGTCATAAATTTCCTGAATAGATCAAATTTAAAAATGAATCTTCTTACCTTGGTACCGAGGTATTTTGTTGTGTTTTTTATTTTAATTATAAAGTTGTCATTTATTTGTATGTTAAAATACTTAAAAAGGGCAGGTTTAAAGAGTATTATCACAAGAAAGTAGGTATATCCGTTCTGTTTATCTATCAAGTATTGATTGAGGTTACTTTTGAATACATTTATTGTTTTTTTTTTTAATTTCTGTAGGCAGTCTATTAAATTTTTTAAACTTTTAATAAAAATTGTATTTTGGGAACGTTTAGTGATGGTTTGCCATACATGAAAGTCAGATTGGCTTCTTGTATTTTAGTTGTGATATTTCGAATTATATTGAATTTTTTCTAATATATCTGATGCGATGATACTATGTCATTAGGAGCCCAAATATTTTACATGAGCAGGCTTAAGAGGTAAAGGGGCCAATTATTATTGGATAAATTGCTCAAACAAGTTTGTAAACCCTAATCAAAAGGCGATATAGAATGGTTTTAAAAATCAAGACTTATGGAAATCATCACATGGTTTAACCTAACTAATGCCAATGCTTCACAAACCAAAAAATTCAACGTCCTAATACTACTATCGGCTTTCGGTCTTTCGTTCCAAGTTAAATCATTTCTCGTTTTTGTTACGCTACGAGTTTAGCCTTGTGGGCCTCAGTCTCGATGAGGTGGGAACCACCATTTTAGCGTCTCTCGAATTTTGAGTTGAAACCATTTTTTTAGTTAATTTTAAAGGCTATTTTTATGCTCAATTCAAAAATTCTGTTTCTCGTTTTTTTAAAAAACCACACCATATTTTTAGGCTATTTTAAGGTTATTAAAATATAAAACTTTTGAAAAAAATTGTTATTTTTGCTAGCTTTTGAATGAAGACTTCGTTATTAAGGCTTTTTTTCTAAAAACAACCACACCCCATTTTTAGGTTAATTTTGGACTCTTGAAGTATTATAAAACTTTTCTAAAAAACATTTGATTTTTAAATAATACAGAGTACTTTGATAGCTTCGAACGAGAACAGTAGAGCATCTCCATTTTTTTAAAAGTTTTTCGAAAAACAACTATGCCACATATTAGGCTATTTTTAGATTCTTGAAATTTGCTATTTTTATAAAGTCCGGGATGCTTTGCTAGCTCCTAACGAACCTAACAGCACCACGGTTTTTAAGTTTTCTTTTAAAAACAACCATACCACATTTTTAGGCTTTTCTAGGCTTTTAAAATATGAAATATTCCAAAAACATTTATTTAAAAAAATGGGATATTTTACTAACTTCGAACGAGGACAACAGAGCACTTCAGTTTTATTTATTTTTTAAACCACCATACCACATTTTTTAGGCTATTTCTAGGCTTTTAAAATATATAATATTTTTTTAAAACAAATCAGCAGAGCACCTCGTTATTTTAAGGTTTTTCTAAAAACAACTATGTCACAGGTTTAGGCTTTTTAAATATAAAACATACCGAAAACATTCTCTATTTTAAAATCCTATAGGAGGGAGCACTTTGTTAATTATAGAACAGTGGTGCAAGGACCAGTCACTGTCTATCAATCCTAAGAAGATAGAAATGGTCCTTTTCACAAGGAAAAGGATGAAAATGGAATTAAAACCTCCAGAATTCCTAAACACAAAACTAAACTTTGCAACAGAGGTGAAGTACCTAGGTCTCACCTTTGACAGCAAGTTAACATGGAACTCGCATTTAGAAAACAGAGTTAAAAGAGCATACATTACTTATCAACAATGCGGCCGAACCGTGGGGCGCACCTGGGGTTTCTCGCATGGACTTACACTGCTTCAAGAGAACATGGACTCCATCTCACCGAGATATATCTTCCATAAGCCATATAAAGTTATAATAGAACAAATAGAAGAGCCAGAAGTGGCAGGTACGATTCATATCTACACCGACGGTTCTAAAACAAAACAAGGCTCAGGATGTGGAATATACTCCAGATTCTTAAACCTAAACATAAAATGGGCTGTGAGTAATAGTGCCAGTGTAGTTCAAACAGAGCTAACGGGGATTCTCATAGCAGCAAAAGAAATAACCAGAAAGAATATCGCTGGAAGGAACATACTCATCTATACAGATAGCAGACAAGCACTACTCACCCTGAACAGACCACGTATTTATTCAGGGTTAGTACTAGAATGTCACGAAGCTTTGGCCTAAGTATCCATCAACAATGTGGTCACCTTAAGATGGATCAAAGGTCACGCCACATCAAAAGGTAACCGTCTTGCTGATTCACTAGCCAAGGAAGCAGCCAACCAAATACTTTTTGGACCTGGCCCTTCTATTGGCCTGACAAAATCGGTAGTGACAGACCTAATTAAAGAACATTCCCTTGTGATATTCAAGGAAAGATGGGATGAAATAAGAAACTGCAGATTTGCCAGGGAGCTCTTGAGTTATCCTGACAACACTGCAGCGAAGAAATACTTGACTATGACTAGACAGAATCTGCGCCTAGTCACAGGCATTCTGACTGGTCATTGTCAAGTACGGAAGCATCTTCATATCCTTTACGATTGCTCGACGCTCTCATTTATTAGAAGATTTGTGTTCGGCGAATATCGGCTAACACCGGCCGATATAAGAGAAGCACCTCTTAGCGACGTTGTCAACTACATTAAAGGACCCCGCACTTTTTATAGGGAAAAATGGTTTCAGTCCCAAGGTTTAATTTTTGATGGAAAATGTAGATCTCAATATCCAAAAAAGGTAATGGGCACAAAAAATCTACCGTCAGGATTTTGCGCTACGGGCCATAGAAGGTCGACACATGGGTTTTCAGGTTTCGGGTAATTTTTATCAAAAAAGAGCGCGTTCAGTGACCGATTATGGAGACATGCATACCTGGAGGTGTGTTAGAGGGAAAAAGTACTATATATATATACCAATCTTGTGAAAAAGTTCGATATCTTCCTTGTTGAAAGAGATATTAAAAAAGGGCATTAAGAAAATTATGGACAGGTTTGAGGTTATCATTTTAAAATTTTTGGGAGGTATACGAACCAAACATATGTTTTTTTTTTAATGATAACCCCAGTATATTATTTTAGATTCTGTTTACTCATCTTTTTTCCATTCTTCTAATATATGGTTTGTCTATGTTATATAGGGTACTTTTCAAGGAATTTACGTTTTTGTAGAGCCATTGAATGGCCACCTCGATTTCCCGATTTAACACCGCTTGATTATTTCCTCTGAGGCCACTTAAAGTCTCAAGTGTATTTAAATCGACCGGAGACTATTGACTAATTAAAAGAATCACCGAAGAAATTGAAAAAATTGGCCCGTACGTCATACAAGATATGTTCTTCAAAAATTTAATAACCGCATTGGTTATTGTCAAGAAGTTAACGGCAGTCATTTTGAACATTTAATACCATAAAATTGTACTATTATTAATAGAATAGTTAAAAATAAAAATTGATGTTTCTTGAATATAAATGTACAAAAAACAAAACCTCTTATACTGCTGAATAGGGAATTAAAAACCCTTTAAAATGAGGTATCACGCGCTACCCCTTTCTATTTAAAAAAAATTTAAGGGGGTGACTTTTACTCCGAAGGGGTTGAAGGGGGAGATAAAAAATTTTGTTCAGAAAATGTTTTAAGGTTTTCTGTGGAAACAACTATGCCACATTTTTAGGAATATTTTAAGAGTCTAAAAATAGCCTAAAAATGTGATGTGGTTGTTTTTAAAATAACCCTTTAAAAACCGTGGTGCTTTTCTAGGTTCGTTCGCTAGCAAAGCACACTAGTATTTTTTAAAAATAGTTTTATTTTTTAATTTTATATTTTAAGAACCTAAAAATAACCTTAAAATCGGGCCTAGTTGTTTTTAGAAAATTTCTTTAATGCTTCGTTCGAAGCTAGCAAAGCACCCTGTATTTTTAAAATTACCAATTCTTTTCGAAAAGTTTTATAATATTTCAAAAGCCTAAAAATAGTCTAAAAATATGTTGTTGTATTCAGAAATTAAAAAAACGAGGTGCACTGCTGGCTTTCATTCTAAGCTAGCAGAGCACCATGAATTTTGTAAAAAGAGCGACGAGTATAAAAGTTTTGAATGGCGCATAAAAATAGCATTAAAATATTCAAAAAATATAGCATAAGTTTTCAATTAACCCTACGTACTTAATTGCCTTCTTTGGTGTGTGTCTTACATGTATATCATGAGATGGCCATTCACAAAATCTTTTAGAATTTTTTTAAAAATCGTCTATTCTTGAACAAATGAATTCTTTCCACACATTTGTATCATAGTGAATTTTTAAATAACACTCACAATTTATTATAAGCAAGCACTAAAGCACCAAAGCGTTTATGCGATTTTTATTAAATAATTTACAACAAATGACTTATAAATTACACTTACCAGCTTACGAATTACCTCTTGCTAAACAATACTACTAAACAATTACAGACCAATTTAATTTATACATATAGACGTCAAAAGAAAATTAGCAGGATAATCAACTTAAATCTGTATAAGAAAGACCAATCCTATTAAAACATCCTTTCCTCTTAACTTTCACCTTTATCAGAACAATGTCTTTGTTATGCTATTGTAGAAAAGCATATTTAAAAGCAAGGAAAATCTGATGTTGAAAGGCCAATAGATACGAAAGTTTATTCCATCCTCAATAATAAATTCATTGAAAGAATAGAAAAAAGTAGACTAGAGATTTAGGTAAAAAAAGAATTATTTGTTTTAGGGAAAAATAGGTTATTCCACCGACAATGCAGCCATTCAGTTAGTATACAAAGACGCGAGTCTCACTGCAGGAAAATATGGGCCAATTGTTTTGAGAGATTACCAGCTGATTCAACAGCTCCAAGATTTCGATAGAGAAAGAATCCCCGAGAGAGTGGTACATGCAAAAGGAGCAGCTGCATTTGGGTATTTCGAGGTAAGATTGATTTAATTTGTTTTTTTTTATGTTTTTCGAAAATAGCAATAATACCATTATTTATAACATTCATATTATTTACAATGACACAAGTTTCCTGTCTGACTTCGGTTTGTAACATCTTGTAGTATCTCTAAAACTTAGTTTTTTGAAGGCTTCAATAACTTGATTATGATGAAAATCGCTTTCCACGAAGTTTTTTTTTTAACGTTTGAGAACAAAAAGAAGTCGTGAATCAGGTGAATACGGCTAATAAAGACATTAATTCGATGCTTTTACCTCATTCAAATAAGTAATTGTACATGTCATGATTAATGATGATGCGACCTTTTGGGGAGTTTTCTTAATTTCATGGACGACTTCTGCCAAAAAATGTTTGTCTACCATTCAGCATTAACTGTTCTTCGGTTCTCTAAAGAAAAGGTTGTGATATGTCCGGTACCACCAAAGAAACAAGCATTCATTTTCGTGGAAGAGCTTCTTCGTGAACGAACAACTATTGTTGGATTCGGTTCATCCTGGAACACCTAAACAGTTGATTGCGGCTTAGCTTTCACCTTATACGAATATATCGTTTCGTCACTTGTTACGATGTGTACGGATTTTGCAGTTTTTCTATGCCTCTATCTCTCGGAAAGTTATATGCCGATCCTCTTCAATCAAGATGCACAAGTATGTTTTTTGAACAACAATCGGAAAAATTACCACAACGAAATTCTACAAACCAGTTGTAAACTGTGTTTTTCAATGATGCTTGATTATCAAAAGTTAAACGAAGATTAGAGGCATTGTTGTTGAGTTAGGCCTCTATTAAAACCGCAAAAAACACCCAACGAAAACCCACTTGTATTAACCGATGGGTGTGAAATCCTCAAATTCCATCCTGAGATAAAATAGCGTATAAAGTAGGTTATTTGACAAACCTATTTTTACCTCAGGTTGTGTGATATACACATTAAGAGAATACGTGTGTTATACAACACATTAAGACAATATGTTAATATTATTCTAATGATATGGAATAGTAGTTTGTGCAACAAGAGTGGATATGTAAAATCTACTAGAGTTGTACAGTATATTTTTTCTACGACCCACACTAACGGAAATCTACAAATTAAAAAATATTTTAGGTTATTAAGACAAAATAACTAATTTTAAAAAAATTTATGAATTTTACTGATTTTTAAAATAAATATGAAAAAAAAAAAAAAAAAATTAGTCACCAGCCGAGAATCGATCCCCGGCTTTTCACGTGGAAGTCAAGCACTCTGTTCATGCCTCTACGGCCACTTCTACGATTTTGATTTTAATGTAATTAAAATAGTTTCATATAGTATGATTAAAATTTAATTTTTTTTCTCAAAATATGGTTCAAATAAAAATAGAAATGCTATTATTTACGATTATTTATCGATTTTACACAAAAATAACTCAATTTAATGAATATT
The DNA here is from genome assembly GCA_927349885.1 of Psylliodes chrysocephalus. Taxonomy (NCBI): domain Eukaryota; kingdom Metazoa; phylum Arthropoda; class Insecta; order Coleoptera; family Chrysomelidae; genus Psylliodes; species Psylliodes chrysocephalus. The sequence goes on along the minus strand of OV651823.1, from coordinate 25,102,400 downwards.
TATTCCGAATAATTAAAAAATATACTGAAAATTAGTTTGACAGGATTGTCACTTATTTAAAATTTTAAAAATAATAGTAATTAGATTTCCAAAATATGAACTGTGATTGATGGATTTCATTTTTTTGCAGTGTTGAACGCAATGACATACTTTTTCGTTTTGTAGGCTGTGCGTAGATAAGCTAATATCCATGTGGGTGTAGAAAAAATCAAATTACTATTTTCCAAATAATCTCAATATTTGGAGTAGGTTCAGATCTCTGGAAAAATATTTTTTCTACACCAACATGGATATTAGCTTATCTACGCATAGAGTACAAAACGAAAAAGTATGTCATTGCGTTCAACTGAACGAATATATTTCATATCCATTCTATGTAGTGAGAAAACTGCAAAAAAATGAAATCCACCAATCACAGTTCATATTTTGGACATCCAACTACTATTATTCTTAAAATTTTAAATAAGTGACAAATCTGTCAAACTAATTGTCAGTATATTTTTTAGTTATTGAGATTAAACATACATTAAAATGGGTTATTCTTGTGTACAATCGATAAATAATAGCATTTCTGTTTTTATTTCGTCTATAATTATAAATAATTTGTTAATTTAAACAAAACAATATGAAATCAATTTAATTACGAGTATTAAATAACAAAAATAAAAGAATAGGTGGTCATGTGGTTAGTGTTCTTGCCAACCACGCTGAAGACTCGAGTTCAATTCTCGGATGGGCAAAAATGAAATGAACTTATTTTCTTTTTTTTTTGTTTATTTTATTTTAAAAATTATTAAAAATCATAAATTATTTTAAAATTAGTTATTTTGTCTTAATAACCTAAAATATTTTTTTTATTTGTAAATTTTCGTTAGTGGGTCGTAGAAAAAATATTCTGTACAACTCGAGGGAATTGTCCACATCGCACTCAGACGATTGAGCACTCCGCCTACGGCGACGTACTCAAATTTCGTCTTCGTGCGATATGGCCATCATATCCACTCTTGTTGCACAAACTACTATTCTACTCAAATGTTACTATTTATTACAGTTGTTAATAATTAAAAAATTACAAGACCATTTTTTAACCGAACACACAATAAATTTCTTATGCCCAATACTGTATATGTTATAACATCAAACTCTAGTCAAATTCTCACAACGTACAAAATAAAGAATAAAATTCTTTCATAACATCTAATAAAATGTATATCTTAGGCCGGTTCTGGCTTTAACATTGACACACGCACAATTATCACATTTTAAAATAGTACACATTCAGCACAAGTGCAAAAGGAATATGTATCCACCTCTTGTTAGTGTTGGCCTGTCTTTCTCTATAGTTTAGCCTACTCTAATATCCAGTTATTTTAGAAAAAACCTTGAAGGAAATTGATCTTAAATATTGAAAATTTCATGTACATATCACTCTTCTCATAAGATTACTTGAAGTAAACAGAGAAAGGGGGTAGTATGTCTCAAAGCTGGTAACAACAAGACGTGTTTACATTATTTAACGGTTGCCATTATGACATTTTAAACAATCAGAACCGCATATCATTTGCATCTTACTTTACCACCATTTTTTAATAGGTCTTTAAACTTTTAATAAAACAATGAACAACTAGCGTTCGCAAACCAAACCCAAATTTACTATAAAAATTTCAATTGTATTAAATAAAAAAAGTTCAAAATACAAGATATCTTCACACTTTATTTATTCTACACTGAGAATAAGTGCAAGGGTATCTACATCTACAAAAACATACTTTCCACGAATCGTACATGTTATGTTTGGAATGAGGAGTTAATACACTGCGACCTAAAAGATCTATTGTTCCCCTTCTGTCGCTAATGCAGCAAGGAATGTCTCGATGCCCATAAAGACCCTTACAATCCTATTTCTCAAGGAAGTGTAGGATTTGAAGTAGATTTAAGTTAGGTAAATCTTCCACTTCTATTTGATATGCTCCTATATATAGTGCCCTTGGATTCTGGAGCTCTATACATTCAGTCAGAATGTAAATAGAGATACAAGCAAATACAGGCTTCCGATCTTTTCTGGTTATATTCACCCAGAAGTAGCGCAGCCTGTCAGCCTCAAGAGACTGTTCCAATTATCGGTTATACTGCCCAATTTTTTTTAGTCTCTCCTAATATTATGTTACTACTGATACTGCAAAACGGCTCAGGTCCCACAAAGGGTGATTTGAGCCGCTTTCCATGCACTATCTACAATCTCGTTACCGTTTTCCCCGAACTTGGCGTCCAAATTTGTAGGGGTGGTAGTTCGCATAATTTGAGAGCGATTGGCAATTTCATTTTTCCAAAAAAATTATAATAAAGTATTAAAAACAAACTTAAGAGTACTGGTTAAAAATGCCATTAACTTTTTCAGTGTACTAAAGAACTCAGCAATTTAACGGTATCCAAGGTATTTGAGAAAGTCGGCAAAAGAACACCAATAGCTGCGCGTTTTTCACAAGTAGCAGGAAATTTGGGATCGGCCGATAGCGTCAGGGATCCAAGAGGTAAGTGAAGGAGAGAATACGCTAATTATAAATTCGATGATTAAGTTAAGGAACTAGACATAGAAAAAAGTGGTGCTCTATAACGAAATTAAACGTTAAACGTTAAAAATATAACGGATTTTATAAATACGAGTATAACGTATGTTAAATATGAAAGGCAATTCTATAAATTAATATTAAATTTTAACTTTTCACATTTAACATACACTATCTATTTTACACACAAGCAGAAATAGGTTAAAAATGTAACACAGTAATCCGTTAATATTAGGAAATAATTGGAAATTAACTGGTACCCTTTAAGTAGTAGGCTTTGAAACTTGACAAAGTTGAGTCATTTATTTTAATAGCTTATAGAACTCGTCAAAAGAAGTCGATATACCAAACATCACCTAAATAAAAGTGGCATATTAAAAGAAATAAAAAGGAATTTCAAAATTTTAAAACTAAAACAAATACAAACTATTTATCCGCATATTTTAATATTCCTGACCACTGCCAAGTTAAAACTTATCGTTGTTTGTTTACTACGACAATTTTACTTATCTAGGTATGGCTATTTTTGTTTTGTTTTTTTTTTTTCGGTTAGTTATTGGTATCAAGCGTTTAGTTCGTATCACTTTAATATTTTTGATATTTTGTACGGAAATGGCCCACGTTTATGGAAACAATGAACCAGTGGACATAATACTAACATACGGAGAGTGCCAACAAAATGCAGCCGCAGCATGTCGCCTTTACGCGGAAAGGTTTCCATTATGAAATCATCCGGCTCCACGGATGTTTGTAAATTTAGTTATTCGACTTCGTGAGACAGGATACTTGAAAGAACAACGAGGGGGTCACGCTGGAAAACCTGCTCCACCTGAAATGGTAGAAATTGAGGAAAATATTTTGGAAATGGTGGAAGATGACCCAAAAATAAGTACCAGAGCCATAGCAACTCAAGTCGATGTTTCCCATAGTAAAGTGTGGAAAACAATACGACAGGAACAATATTATCCTTATCATTATCAACGGGTACAACCTGAAGATCATCCTAGAAGAGTTGAATTTTGCCAGTGGTTTTTACAACAGTTGAACAGAAATGAAGATTTTACGAAAATAATTTTAGCTACAGACGAATCCACATTTACACAAAATGGGATATTCAATTTTCACAACAATCATGTTTGCACAGATAAAAAGGATATCTTAACTGAAGGCAAAACGAATTTAAACCAAGATCGCCATGTCTTTGAATAGGGCCAAAGAAATATGTTCTTAACAAAAGTCAGCCGTTTCCTTGAATTTAAGGATCATTAAAATTCTTAGTAGGAGGTAATATGTATTAAGGCTAAAGGTAAATACCTTGGTTCAAGTTTCTTAAATTTTTGGTTATTATCTTTGTCCTAAGGATTTAAAACTTGACTAAAGAACCATTAACTTGGGAATGAATACATAAAATTTCTTAACTTAAGTACACGTCCTTCCCATTAAGTAATAAATAATCTCGTGTCAAGCATGGATGGTGATACTTATATTCGTGTATTACTTTAGTTTAAGATTTTTATGATTTTCTTTCAATCACATGAAACTTTACCCAAGAAAATATGTTCTTGTTTCAAGAGATTATTTTCTTGGCCCAAGACAATATTTTCTTCGATCAAAAAATATTTTCTAGGTTCAGCAATATTTTTTTTTGATCAAGAGAATTATTTTCTTTGATCCAGAGAATATTTTCTTCGATTAAGAGAATATTTTCTTCAATTAAGAGAATATTTTGTTTATTAAAGAGAACATTTCCTTCAATCAAGAAAATATTTTCTTTGGGCAAGAGAATATTTACTTGGAACAGAACAATAGTTTCTTCGTTCAAGAGTATACAGAGTGTCTAATTAAGTCGGCACCATATGGGAAACTTTTTTATTATCAGTTAAAAAAAAGATATTTTCATAAAAGTTCTGCGCGGTATAAAACCAAAAATGCAGTCATTAGGCATTACATTTTTTCAGTCATGTACGAGGTTTGTCGAAATATATGAATTTTATGTGGGAGTAAATTACCTTTATTTTTTACAACATTCAAAATTTTTGTTAAGAAAACTTGATCAGAATTAAAAACTACTGTAAGATATTTAATATTATCTCAACCATTAAAAATCAGTTCTACGATTTGCAAAATTAAATGTATATTTCGAATTTTTGTCAAAAAGCATTAGAGATAAAGTTTTTTAGTAGACAAATAATATTAAATGTATGACCGTAGTTTTCAATAATTCTGGTAAACTTTCCTTTATAACAATTTTCAAAATTGTTAAAAATAAGGATATTTACTCTTGCAAAAAATTCATATTTTCAGATGAACTTCGTACCTACGTAACTGAAAAAAAAATATATTTAATAGTTGAATTTTGGGTTTAGACCAAGCAGAACTTTTTATGGCGAATACTTTTTTGCATAAAACTAATAATAAAAAAATTCTGATATGGTGCCGACTTAAGTAGACATATTGTATATTTCTTTAAATCAAAGCCTGAATGGTGCACAATGTCTTAAGATATTTGCAAATCCTTTACTTTCATTTTGATATATAAAAAAATAATACAAAATCTGTATCTTTTTCTGCAGGAAGCAAATCTATTCATAAAAACAATTGAGCTCTCACTTTACTCCTTAGAACTTTCTTCTGCATATAAAACAATTACAAAAAGATACTTTTTCAAACTCTTAAAATAAAAAATCTAAAGGGAATATTAAATATAACGGAATTTGGAATTTATCAGAAATAAAACAAATGAACAGAAATTAAACTTTGATACATTTATTCTGTTAAAAATTTATAAAAAGAAGGCAGTGAGCTAAACCCAACTAAAAAATAAATAAATAAAATAAAAACTCTTTTTAATAAAACACAGTTTATTCGTGGCTAATGTTAAATTATCATTTAAATATTAATTTGCGTGCAACACAATGAAAAGACATTGCTGTAGCGCTTACAATATTTTTAACACTTTAAACTCAAATAACTTTTCTTATATTTACAGTTTTTAACGTAAAAATAAGATGATCAAAAAAAGGCTACATAGTTACAATTTAACAATGACCACGATTATTATTTATTATTATAGGCTAATCTTAAGTTATTACTAATCTGAAAGGAACAAGCAAAATCAGTTATTTTAATTTTGCCACATTACTAAATTTAAAAAGTAATAGACAGATAGCGATGAAACTTTATCTGAAAAGTAGGACAAAATAATTTTAAAATATTTCACCGTGACCTATGAACTACTTTATAACAGAAATAAAACAGGTTCCGTTACCACTAAAATGAAAGTTATGAACTTGCTTAGAATAAGTCATATTATCAAATGATGTGACAAATAAGTCTTCAGCATTTGTTACACCGCCTTGAAATATTATTTCAAAAGCTTGCACATATTCACAAAAGCCAACAGTCTTAAGTGGTTGCAACATAAAATATATAGTCTTTTCATTTGTAAAAATGTTCTTAATTTGACCAAATTTACTCTCGCAAAGTTGTAACGCAAAGTCTTTTTTGTACAAAATATTGTTAATGGTTATCCAAGACACGCTAAAAAATGTTTTTGACAACTTAAATTTTGTTACTATTTTTTCAGGTATTACATATCGCGGACCAAAGTCTACCTTGGTTTGAAATCCTCTTTTATCTGAAAGTCTACCCGATAATTTCAGCTGTTGTTTAAGGGATAGTGTTACAAACAAATTTTTTCGACAAGTAACTGAGTTAGCGGTTTGTTTCAGTTGTCTGTGAAAAGCTTCATACCTCATACACCAGTAAAATCTTGGTGGTCCTAAATTTCTAATAACAATGGGGTAGTGCAATACTAAATGATATTTTGAATAGAGTTTTCTGCTACATTTAAAACAAGTAAAACTATTTGTAGTTGCGTCCATTATAATTTTAAAATATTATTCTTAGGATAAAAATACTTTTTCGGTAAATATAAGTGATAAAAGTAGTAAAAGCTATGTCTTAGATAACCTCGTTGGTAAATAACAATATATTTTACAGCAAATCATTAATATGGGGGATTACAGGATCAAATTCTGTAAAATATTTGTAAAGTTGCCACTGCAATAGGTACCATAAATGTGAACATTGGACAGGATATTTAGCGTCTAAAATTTGGTACATTTTAAAACAAAAATCGAGAGCGTCGATTACGGATATACATTTGTATTCATAATTGTTAACAATGACAAAGCTACCTGTAATATTACTTAATGTCGGTCCTATTAGTATTATATATGGTTGAACGGTTAATCCTTTTTTAAACATATAGTCAATTTGATCCTTTTTTGCTTTTTCTAAATCTCCCGGAATTTTGACATGTACTAAAAAAGCATCTCGTGTCTCATTTATCGACGGTTTCCAATTGGTTTTACCCGCTTGAACCTGAGTCTTGGGAGGAACTAATGCTGGTATTATATACAATTTTATTGCTGTAGCTGAATCTACAAAAGAAAAACGTTGTGTTTAGAATAGAGCAAATACAATGGAAATGAATAGAGGGGAAGGGACTTACAAATAATATATTTACCATTTGTTAATTCCCCATCCAATAATTCTAATAGCGTAGTGTCTGTCGCCGTTAACGAATTTTTCCTTAAAGCCAACACAGCATCGAAAAAATTGTGAAAATTGTCCAAATGAAAATCCTCTGGTTGACCATGTTTAATTTGAAAGTCCACATTTACCTTAAAAAAAGGCAGTTATTGCAAAGAAATAAAATGTTCTAGATTAATATCGCATACCAGTTCTGGAGCTAAAGGACTCTTTAAAATAGGCCATTTTTCTATGAAACTTTCGATGGTTTCCGCCGGTTCCAATTTACGTATTTTGTAGGAGTTTTTCCAATGGAACAGTACATCAGACGAAGTCTTTCTTAAAAAGACATAATTTATATCCTTGATTTTAAGCAATTAATCTAATATTGAAGTTTTACTTCCATAGAATAATCTTTCTATAAGATTCTAAAATCTTTCTTTAAAAGACATAATATCCTTGATTTTAGACAATTATCTTGAATTGAGGCTTTACTGCTAATAAAATAATCTTTCTACAAGATTTCCAAGTTTTTAATAAAAATATATATGTCCTTGATTTTAGGCAATTATCTTGAATTGAGGCTCTAATAGGACGCTTAATTTCTATAAAAATGGCGTCTTTTAATGAATAACTAAAAGCTATATAGATACAGAACATTCTTTAGTAAATCTTCAATATGAACTTATTAATTACAAGACAAGAAATTATACAAAACATTTAGTAAATCTTCGTTGCATATTTACTAATTATACGACAGAATATTTTTAATGCAATAATTCTTTTGAACTAAGCACAATTAATACTTAAACAGATTTTAATATCATATGTATGTATATGTAAGTACGTACCTTCAAAGGCGACAAGCAGATGCCCTATTTTCCATTTGTTTGAAAATTCTGATTGTTCACTCATACTGCAAACTTTTTTTAACAATAACACGCAACACTTCCGTTTACTTCGATATTAGAATAACGACTAACAATAGAATGATGAAACACATCACAACACACCTAACCGGTAACTTGACCGCGTGGAGGGAGGGGACGTGTTCTTCTAACAAGAGAATTATTGCAATTTTGACTAATTGCACATATCAGAGTCTCAGTTTAAGATCACCGAAGTTGAATGTTACATTTTTAAGATCACCAGCCTGTAACTAAGGATTTTATTTGGCAAGAATATCATGGATAAACGGCAAGACGACAAAAACTCTTTTACTAAGAATACATAATCGTCATTCAAGATTATTTCCTTTAGAGAAGATAATCAAGAGCCAAGATAATTTAAAATCTAATATTAAGAGTTGCCTTTTATCTGTGTGGGCAGTAGAAAAGCAGCATGCCGTAAGAAGATCTAATTTCTAACATAGATTTTCATTAAATGTTTGGGCTGGTGTAGTAAATGGCATGCTTATTGGACCATACTTTTTTCCACCTCGGCTAACCGGTGACATTTATTTAGATTTTCTTCGACACCATCTGCCAGAATTATTACAAAAAGGTTCCACTGAATGTTAGGCATGATATGTGGTTTCTACATGACGGAGCTCTACCCGCATTTCAGAAGAGGAGTTCGTGAGTATTTGAATGAACAGTTTACGAATAGATGGATAGGGAGGAATGGACCCGTTTCTTGGCCTGCACGCTTCCCGGACCTAACACCTTGTGATTTTTTTCTGTAGGATTATTTAAAACAGTTGGTGTATCATGATGGAGAAGTAAATATTGTAGAAGAACTTTAGATGTTATTCGCGGACATCCGGATTTTATTTTTGATACCTGTCAGGAGTCGTGGGTACGCCGAGCAAGACAAATGGTGACAATTTTGAACAATCTTTGTAAAAATGGAATACATTTTACCGATAATGAATGTTTTTAATTTTAAAAAAACCTATAACTCCCTTATGCAACTTTTATTTGGGTGTTTTTTGGTACATCGACTTCTTTTGACGAGTTCTACAAGCTGTTAAAATAAATGACTCAACTTTGAAAACACCTTGTATAATAAATTATTACTTCACCAAAATAAAGAAAATTCAACATTTTACAAGGATCTACATAAGTAATTTGAACAGTTGAAATTATTTTTTATTTATAGCTCACATCGTTATTTGACATATAATCGATTTGTTGTAGAAGTAGCCATTGCAATCTTATTTAGTATATCCCATCCATAAGTTTGTGTTCGGTTTCTAATTATCTAGAGCAATTCTTTTTGCTTGTCTATCTTGTCACGACACTATTATTTCGATTGGCTCTTTTATGTATTATGTAGGAACTGAAGCAATATATGGCTTAAACATACATTTCCTTACAGGTTTTGCTCTCAAATTCTACACAGAAGAAGGTAACTGGGACCTGGTAGGAAACAATACACCCATATTCTTCATGAGAGATCCAATCCTCTTCCCGATGTTCATTCACAGTCAAAAAAAAAATCCAGTAACTAACCTGAGAGATTGGGACATGTTCTGGGACTTCTTTAGTAAAAGACCGGAAAGCGTTCACCAATTCATGTTTTTGTTTGCCGACAGAGGTATACCGGACGGACACAGACACCAACACGGTTTTGGTTCTCATACGTTCTCTATGATTGGACCTAATCAAAAGTTGACTTGGGTGAAGTTTATTTATAAAACCGATCAAGGTAAGTAAGCTTATTAGGAAATTAAAAAGTAATAAAAATGCGTGATTGAAACGTGTTTTTAACCGATTCTGATGTGTCAAAAATATTTCATAAGCTTAAATAGACCAAATTAAAACATAAAATTTGTCATAAAAAACTGACACTATCAAATACTTACCATGTAAAGTCAAATACTTACCATGTAAAGAAAACAACTGCAATAAAGTATATATTGGACAGTAAAAATAATATTTAGATAACAGTACGATTACATAAAACGACTTTTAACGACTAAAAACGACTTTAGGAAAACCAAATTTAAAAAGAGGACACGAATTTAATTATGAAAACGTTAAAATACTTGACAAAAAACAAAATTTAAAAAAAGAGAATGTCTTGTGAATGATCAATGTGATATAAAATACCTAAACCAAATTTACTTTAAATTATTATAACAAAATACAAAATATATAACAATAAATAATAACTATACTAAATTTTAACATAACACACAGAATTAAACTTTCCTTAACAAAGTACCTAATATATAATTATAATGAATAATAAAAAGAAAAATGACATAAGAATGACAATAACGTCAAATATATTGCACACTGTTACTTTTGACCCAAACTACAATAATAACCCAACAAAAAAATTATGCCATTAACATGGAAACCAACTCGCTACATAAGTCTAAAAACTTAAACATTTAAATAAAAAAAATTCAATGTATACTGTTCAAAAATGACAAGCATTTTTTAAAACATACTTTAGTTACTATCTTTATGATTCACCCCCGTATAAATAATGTAACTTAATACTGTATAGTTAAGATATTAACAACAATATATTTCATTATTTAATATGTAATTTGCATTACCTAATTTAATAATCTTACATTAAATAAAATTATTGTTTCAAATACATAAATAATAAACTAAAATCAAAGCCTACCCAGGCAAATGCAGTTTAACGTATTTTCAAATATCAAGAAGTTGAAAATCTAGGCAAGATATAGCGTTTTCACTTTGCGGAAAAATTCCGTATAAATACACATAAGCTCCGACTCGTTCCCACTCACATACCTATTTCACTCGCACCCGCATAAGCACGTTTAAAATGAAATGTTAAATGCAAACGCTTGCTCAACAGTTTGTATCTGTATCTGTAACGTGTGAAGGGTGGGTTACCCCCACGCACGTAGGCCTCATTAGGTCCATTGTGCATCCTCCTAAGATGATAGGAACCCCCTAGCTTGTGAGCCAGCCTACAGATTTATTGTAGTTGACAACGTCGCCAAGGGGTGCTTCTCTTATATTGGCCGGTGTTAGCAGAAACTCGCCGAACACAAATCTTCTAATAAATGAGAGCGTCGAGCAATCGTAAAGGATATGCTCGATGGTCTCATCTTCTTGTTCGCACCCTCTGCAGAGTGCGGATTCTGACAGCCCTATGATATGGAGATGCTTCCGTACTTGGCAATGACCAGTCCGAATGCCTGTGACTAGGCGCAGATTCTGTCTAGTCATAGTCAAGTATTTGTTTGCTGCAGTGTTGTCAGAATAACTTAAGAGCTCCCTGGCAACTCTGCAGTTCCTTGTTTCATCCCATCTTTCCTTGAATTTCACAAGGGAATGTTCTTTAATTGGGTCTGTTACTACCGATTTTGTCAGGCCAATAGGAGGGCCAGGTCCAAAAAGTATTTGGTTGGCTAGTGAATCAGCAATACGGTTGCCTTTCGATGTGGCGTGACCTTTGATTCATCTTAAGGTGACCACATTGTTGATGGATACTTCGGCCAAAGTTTCGTGACATTCTAGTACTAACCCTGAATAAATTGGTGGTCTACTATCTGTATAGATGGGCATGTTCCTTCCAGTGATATTGTTTCTGGTTATTTCTTTTGCTGCTATGAAAATCCTCGTTAGCTTTGTTTGAACTATACTAGCACTATTGCTCACAGCCCATTTTATGTTTAGGTTTAAGAATCTGGAGTATATTCCACATCCTGGGCCTTGTTTTGTTTTAGAACCGTCGGTGTAGATATGAATGGTACCTGCCACTTCTGGCTCTTCTATTTGTTCTATTATAAGTTTATATGACTTATGGAAGATATATATCGGTGAGATGGAGTCCATGTTCGCTTGAAGCAGTGGGAGCGTATCGAGCGCCTCCTGCCAAAAGTGACGTCTCGCCTCATCAGATCCTACATCAGGTTCTATTCCAACCGTGCGGTGGCGTCAGAGCAACCTCCTTGATGTAAATATCAAGGGGAGTGAGTGAGTGTATTATCTTTGGGAAGGTGGTTTTATCAAAAGCACCTCTATGTCTATGAAAACACCCAAGGCGGACTCCTTATTGTCCAGGGATCTTTCTATCCGACCAGTAACTAGATGAAGGGCTGAATCAGTAGATCTGCCTGGATTTATGCATGTTGGTTTGGGTGTAGTGGTATTGTTGTAATCACCGCATCCCTTATGTACCTTTCGCATGGTCTTTCCAATGTCTTCATGGAAAACGATGTTTGTAACACATCACTCTATCTTTCTTCACGCCAAACTTGGTCAAACTAAACCATTTCTTAAACCAATCACAAGATAGTAACAGGATACATTCTTAGACTCGACGCGAGGAGACATTTTAAACGGAGAACCATTCGAACTTCCAAGCAAGCAAGCAAGAACAAAATTAATCTCCGCGCGAAATGGTCGGCATTGTAACATTAATAGAAATCATATAGAAAGATCTTTTAAATCAGCATGTTTTGAATTTAGTTTTTTATGAAAAAATACAATTCAATTTTTATGTGGTTATTGAATACAAAGTTAAAATAAACCGGTTATCAGAAAAAATCACTTTAATTTCTATATTCCACTACAATGAATCTATCAATCTATTAGCAAGATTTTCTACAATATTCTTCATTTATATACAGTCCACAATTCCACCATGTAAGACGGAAGGCAGCGATAATTTAAGAAAAAACATTACCGACCTTCTACATATATACTAACAATAACTTTTCTTATTAGAGTTGTAGGTGGTGACTAAGCACAAAATATTTTGTATAATAAAAAAGTATTTTTATCATAAATTTTAAGTCAATAATTCAGATAAAATATTAATAACATTATGTATTTCTTTTTAAATAATGAATGAAAAAACAAGAACACACAAATTCCTTATATATTAAATAGAAAATAATTCAATAAAAATCACTGAAGAAGGCCATCCAATTTGAGGCCGAAAGCTATAATATTACAAACAACGTTTTGCAGTTTTTTTAATTTATAAAGCTTATCTCCAAGAAATTACCAAAAAAGAATCTTAAATAAAGCGCTCAAATTATCTTAAATTTCCATATTTATATTTTTAATTATTGATTTTAAAACCTTACCAGTCAGTAGATTCGTAATATATGTTGATTACGTACCTGTAACAAAACAAAATTAATTTAGTAAAAATATAAAAGCTTGAAAATGCAAAAATACTAATGTCTAAAAAGATTAAAACCAAAAGGTTCACTAAAACTTGAATGGGAAATAACAGGAGTTCAAAATAGCTATTTAAGAAACCGGTTACGAAATGACTTATTTTATGTAACGAGTGAATATTTGCAGAGGTTTTGCAACATGAACGAGTTACATAAAATATTTTTTCCAATTTTGAGCAAAATTTGACTAAAATTGTGTTTTGGTTAAACATTACTGACATTTGGCAATCAACATTACTTTCTTGTATTGTTAGTTGCATATTATCGGGACGGTGGTGTAGCGGTCAATCGCGCTTATATTCATTTATAGGCAAGTTTATGAGTCTGAGACTGCTGGGTTTCGAATCCCAGACCAAACCATGTAGATTTTTAATTAAATTGCATGGTTCGGTTTAGGATTTGATGTGTGGCGTATTAATAGAAATTCAATTTCTGTTGATATGACATGCAGATTAAAAAAATTCGCCATACATTACCGTCTCGATGATGGTGGGTGAGGTTTTGCGGGTTTTCCTCTCCTGTAAGTCAAATGGCACCATCAATCATCTTTAAGTCGCCCCGGAGCGCCACGGCAAATAATAATAATAATAGCCGTCCCTTCCCCTACACAAGTCGTTCAGTCGACTTCAGGGGTTGAAATTCACTCGTAAGGGGGTGAATTAGGGAGAGTATTATTATTATTATATTATTATTATATGATTTTATTAACAATAAGAACCACGATTAGAACATTATTAATTATTTATTCTCAACAACTTGCAGTTAGTTTACATTATTTATTAAAATTATTTGATTTTCAAAAAAATGGGTTATTTGTCGTGTATTGTGTTTTAATTATTTTGTGCTGATTTAAAATGGAAAATAAGTACCAAAACAACATTATGACTAGGTTTTAAAACAAAAAAAAGATTTATTTTTATTTGTTTTCTTTTCGTAACTGAATTTTTCGAAACCAATTTCATAATGTTCAACATTCTGCAACTAGTTGCGTACAGTAGATTATTTCGACACGTGCTGTGATTACAAAAATGTCACTTTATATGTTAAAATTAGAAAAACACATTTTCACATGTAATAACATGTTTCCCTAACTTTCTGTTTTAAGACCGTATTCAGAGTTTTATAAGTAGGTAATCTACAAAATCAAACTCCTATATTTTTGTAATTTATATAAAATATTACCAATTTTTTTTATTTAACGTCTAATTTTGTTGCATTTTTAAATACATTTGACGAATGTTTTGACAAATCTACTATTTTGGAGTAGATATTACGCTATGAGAAATATGTATAGACTCCAGTTTTATAATTATAATAACTAGATAATAAGACGAAATAACACCGTACAAAATAATTGTCATTCCTGTCCTGTCTTAATTTTGAGCGCCACCGCATTTACATGCCATTTTTTATATAATCACAACTTGCTTGATGGGTTTGAGCAGTGGGACGATGAGACAGTAACGACATCATCGCAATAAAATAAATGCTATAGACACAACGATCTAAGTAGTCCGCGACACGATTTTTTATTTTAATATTTATAGCGTATGACCAGAATAAATGTAATAAAAAACATTGGACAGCAACCGTAACAATACTGTAAGGAATGTAAGACCAAATAACATAGACTCAATATTATTAATGTAATGTAATATAAATCCCCATTCCCCATTGCAAAAACGTCCATTTAAATATAAGTGCCTAATAAACAGATGTTTAGACTATGTCAAAGAAGGTAGTAAGCACTTAAGCAATTTTGAGTTGAAACCTATGCCATATTTTTAGGCTATTTTAAGGCTATTCTTATACCATATTCAAAATTTTTATGCTCTTCAATTTTTGCAAAAATCAAGGTGCTCTGATACCTTTGAACGAAGTCAGCAGATCACTTCAGTTTTCGAAGTTTTTTCCAAAACCAACGAAACCATATTTTTAAACTTTTTTAGGCTCTTGAAATACAAGTATTATAAAACTTTACAAAAAAATGGTTGAAAATGAAGACAGTATTTTTCCATAATTTTTTCAGTCAAAACTTTAAATAGTTTTACATATGTTTCACGGCGTTTATCTGGCAAAAGACAGTACACCAACGGGATGTAATGCCCGTTTTTCAGTCTGTGAATAATTGCAAAAAATACTTAGCCGTCCATATATATGTGGCTCATTTCACACAAATTTCTAACGTTTGTTTCACAAGAAAAAACTATAATGTTATTTTCTGTGCTATTTAGAAACAAGAACTTTTCTTCTAATACAATTAACGTCCAATGTGGTGACCGTTTCTGGCAAATTTTTTTCCAATTCACGTCGAATAATTTTTGATGGCCTTTCTGAAATGTCTTTTTCCGCCTTTCGTTTACATGAATTCGATATTAAAAGCCGGTTAATTTATTTTCATCCGATTCATGGTTGTGAATTAGGAAACTCCTAGTTAGCAAGTTTTCTGAACCAATCGTGAACACCTTTGCCGGACATTTAATATTTTTTTTTGAGCAACGCCAAAAAATTTCACCACTTTTTAAAGTTTTATGCCGCGAAAACTTAAACTTGTTTACAATAAGTAACACACCACCATTTCCCTAAGTACTTTGCACTGTGAATATATCCATATCTCTGATGAAATATTCAGATAGGCAAATGTACTTTAACCGATTTAAAGATTGGAAAAAGAAGTTTTGGAAATCGTTCCCGATCGTAACAAAAGAAACAGTACACGAAAAGTGTATGAATGAATGAATTAACCGTCTAATATTGTGATAATAATTTTCAAGTAAAGTGGTAGTTATCCCTACCATTGTATGGAATACGAAAACACTAACTTCGTAATCCCCAATTCTACGTGCTCTTAACATTCTATTAACAGATAATTCGCCAATAAGTACAATAATAATAAACTTCCTAGACGTTTAATGCTGTTGCCCATAATGTATACGAGATTAGCGAACCCTTGTAGAGTAGCAGGTAGATGGGCCAGTTTGGTGCCCATAGTACAACCACAGCTTATACAATACAGCTCCACAACTCCGTGTCGGCGTCTTTGATCTGGCGGTCGAGAACCAAGCAAGACGGAATGGTGCTATCTCTGTTAGATTCAAGGGAAAAGTCGGGCCCGGATTAAACAATTTTTTTATTATTGAAAAAATTGAAAACCTTGGCGTAATAAGGTTGGTCACATGCCATATTAAGTAAGTTTTGGGAAATTACATTTTTAATTTGTTTTAAATCTTTCAAATATAATTAAAAAAATTATTTAAATATAAATATTACGAAAAATAGCACATCTTTCGGATTAGAGGTAAAATAATTTATATATGGCTAGTAAAATCCTCGTTAACAAATGTTTTGAGCTAAAACAGTCACTTCACGACAAATTGTGGCTTGGATCCATTTTACACCAAGGGCTTCAATTGTTAAAGAATTGTGTCACGCTCGTGGATGCAAATCAAGTGGTACCCCCGTGTCTCTGGCAAGTGTTACTCTTCGCGCAAAGGGTTTATACCTAGATAAACGAATGCTTCGACTGAGGTCTGGGAACTCTATGGTATTTTGGAATTATAAAGAATGTGTGCTTTTGTTTTAACAATATTGGTTATATTTAGATGTATTCTTATTATTTGAAATACAGATTTGTAGAAGTTATACTTTGACAGTTTTTATTATTATAATATATTCAATTTTTATCTGACCATACCGAAGTAGGAAATTTTAAAACTTTATAGTAATGTGAAATTTGAATTACAATATTACAAGATATAACATAATTAGTACTTATTTTAGGTAGGTACTAAATTTGTACTTGGAGAAAGTAATATCGATTTTTACAAGAAAACTTGAAAAGTAAATTAATTTAATTCCTATTTCTGATGTAAAACTTAAACCAAGAAAACAAATAAATTGTAGTTTGTTCAACAAGGGTGGATATGATAGCCATATCACACAAAGACGAAGTTTGAGCACGACGTCGTAGGCGGATAACTCAATCGTCTGATTGTGATATGAACAATCTACTCGATATGGTCAGTATATTTTTTCTACGACCCACTAACGAAAATCTACAAATTTAAAAAATAATTTTAGGTTATTTAGACAAAATAACTAATTTTAAAATAATTTACGAAGTTGACTAATTTATAAAATAAAATAAACATGAAAAATTAATTAGTCCTCGGCCTAGATTCGATCCCGGACTTTTCGCGTGGAAGGCAGATGCTCTGTCTTCATCTTCACCGAAACTTTCAGGACTTTAGTTTTAATATTCGTAATTAAATTAGTATCATGTAGTTTAATTAAAATTTATTTTTTTTAAATGTGGACACAATAGAAACAAAAATGCTATTATTTATCGAGTCTGCACAAAAATTTTAATGTATATTTAATATCAATAACTAAAATATATATTGACAATTAGTTTAACAGAATTGTCACTTATTTAAAAAAATTTAAATAATAGGAGTGGGGTGACCAAAATATGAACTGTGATTTGTAGATTTAATTTTGTTAAAGTGTTCTTACTACCTAAAATGGATATGAAATATATTCGTAGTTGAACACAATAACATACTTTTTTCGTTTTGTAGTATGTGCGTAGATTGGCTAATATCCATGCACAGATTACAAAACGAAAAAGTATGCTATTGACTTCAATTGAACGAATATATTTCATATCCATTCTAGGTAGTGAGAACACTGCAAAAAAAATAAATTCGCCAATCACCGTTCATATTTTGATCAACCGACTGCTATTATTTTTAAAATTTTAAATAAATGACAATTCTGTCAAACTAATTGTCAGTATATTTTTTAGTTATTGAGATTAAACATACAATAAAATAAGTTATTCTTTTGGAAAACGTTAGCATGGATGACTAAAGGGTATTGGGTTAATTAATTCTAAACGTGTGGTACAAATGTTATTTTTTGTAGCCAATTCTTCAAAATTATTTTGAAATATCTTTTCAATATTGAATATTAGTTCTACAAATTCATCATTTGACAGTTGCAGATTTCCAAATGTATCTGAATTGGCGTTATCATATGCCTTTAAAAAGCAATAAAAAGAAAAATCATCTATTTCAACGTGATCTTTGTTATATTTAAGACAGGTATCGCAGGAGTGGATCCGCAAGGCTTTTATTAAAAGGTAACCACACACATACCTGATAAAAATTTTCTGTAGCAATTCGTCTTTACAATAATTTAGGGTGTTAATAATTTCATCATAAAATAAAATACAAGGTGTTCCATTTAAAAAACATACATTTTAATTTGCCAGGCAAAAACGTGACACCCTGTATATCCAAACATATTTTTAAAATATGTAGGTATTTTTCAAATCCATATAACTTTTATTTAAAACTTTCTTGCGTGTCTACAACAAAATAATGAACAATAACGCACTAATGGGACACCCTGTATAAATTATATTTTTAACAATGAAAATTTCTTATAATGTGGTACTTATCGGTTTGGGTCCTTGGGAAAACTAAAGAATGTTTTCTTGCAGGTATAACCCTTATTAAAACAGCTTTTGACTGCACAAACAGAATGATGTCTTTTTTTTCATTCATTCTACTCACAGCTAAAGAGTCACCAAAATAATAACAGTACCTTTAACTAAAACAAAATCTACGAAATTATAGGCTCCACGAAATTATACAATCAACGAAATTATACGCACGACTCAACACCTTACCTAAGTACACTTCTGAACGCCAAAACCGTCTTTTCCCTTCGAAGGCGGAGCTTAAGCGATGCGCGACCAAATCGACGCAAACCGTTGCCGCCAAGAGAGTGTTTTAGCTGTATTGTTAAGCTGTGGTACAACCGCCGATACAGAATATTTATTGATAAAACAAAAATGGAAAACGGTATTTTGTCACCAAAGAAATAAATCATTTGAAACTTTGAGACAGTTGATTCTATTTCAAACAAAATTGAAATATTTTTTGATTTTCACAAAATTGAACAATAAAAATTAAGGTATTATGAAACTGTTTTAATCAAATAAATTTACAAAAACAAAACATGATTTAAATTATGACAGCTTTGGTTGACAGCGACGTTGAATAATTTGACTGATGCCAATGTCAACTGACAATTGATGAAAATAATGATTATACTAAAAACTGGTGGCAAACAAATACTTTATTATTTTTGGAGAAGAGAAGAATATGGTAAAAAGATAGACCGCACTTAGACCGTGAAGTATGTACTTAAATGTTTTAAATGAAAAACATTATTTTTAATGTTTACCAGAGAGGCATGTTTCAATTTTTTACCGGAAAAAATGCTTCTCTCAAACTCAAGGATGTTTAATTGCAATGCATTATTTTTCTCTAAATAAAAAATACAGTAATTACTATTAAATTAAAAAATTAAATTTTAACGATATGGCATTGCAGGAAAATGGTTTTTATTTTTTTATGCGAAAACCATGCATCAAGCGAAAAAAGACCAAGATACCAGATATGCTATAAAAGAAATAAAGATTTCAAAAATGTTTTTTATTACAAGAAAGAGCAGTGGCGTACTGTTTTTTTTTTTTTTTAAGAAATATTCAGTTCAACGCCAATAGCGAATGTAAAAGTTTAAATTGTGTATCGGAAAATGGCTTTGGATGCATAGAAACTGCGTACCAATTTTCAGAAAAATATCTACAGGGGTATTAAATATATCGCAAAAAATAAGTTTTTTCTTATAACTTTACCACCCTGTAGTTCAAAATCTAAGAGGCGTATGACATATGTTCATAGGAACTTCTTTGCTTCATTTCGTCCAAGGCACACGCCTCTGAATATTTTCGCAATATTAAAAAAACACCCTGTATATTGCTTCAAGCACTTTTTTCTCAACATTATAAACAAAAGTGCCATTTTGATATAAATTAACTATTTCCGGACCTTGGAAATGGTTGCAAATTTAAACTAGTGTTATTTAAACTAGCCGATTTATTGTAAAGTTTAAAAACGTTTGTAATTAATGTGAAATGTTCAAAATAGAATGTCTTTATTGACTAGTCTAATATCTATATTACAGGAATCAAGAATTTAGATGCGAAACAAGCAGAACTTCTGGCCGGCCAAGATCCGGACTACGCCGTGCGCGACCTCTATAACGCCATCGAAGACGGGAAATCAACAGGCAAATACCCGTCATGGACGTTCTACATTCAAACGATGACCCCAGATCAGGCCAAGCAAGTCAAATTCAATCCGTTCGATATAACCAAAGTTTGGCCGCACGCCCAATTCCCGCTGCAACAAGTCGGAAAATTCGTCTTGAACAAAAACCCATCCAACTTTTTCGCCGAAGTTGAACAATTGGCGTTCAGCCCCAGCAATTTTACACCTGGCAAGTATTTTAATTGCGCGAGATAAAGTTTAATTTGATCAAATTGTTTACGACTAACTCAAACAATTTAATCGGGGAAGAGTAGGCTAATAATGGTCCTGCTCAGTTTCTGTTAGATTGAAGTTAGATTGAACATGTTTTCTGTGTGACAATTAAGTGAATAGACAATGTTCTAGAACTAACCAGTTAATACAATTTGCTCGATTCTAAAAAAAAAAAAAAAAAATTGCGTTGGATTCTATACATTCAAATAATGAGTCACCAACTTCTCTTCAGAATTATTTCGCTGTGTTAAGTTTGAAAATGTAGGGTCCGATTTCAATTAGAAGAACACAGCTACGTCATCATTTGGCAAAGTAATTAATTGGTTATCGCCGCCTACTGGTGATTTAGTGGAGTGTTAATATTGTAGGAATATAGGAAATATTGTTTTATACCTAACAAACTACTTATTTTTTAATTAATCATAGTTATAGATAATATGTATTCGAAATTCGAAGTAATGGTTATGACGTAGCGGTGTTCTTCTAATTGTAATCTGACCCTACTTATCCTCCCTAATTTAAGGATGTAAAGCGATATTATTTCCCCAAAGGGAGGACACATAACTTTCTTACTAAGGATACTATATCTTTCTATATTTTATGTGGGAGGTTGAAAGGTCTTTAATGATTGTAAATACCCGCTAAAATGATCCAACTCGGAAAAACATTCATGCCTATGAAAGAACATTTAAAGTTTTGGAAATAGAAGCAAAATCTTCTGGTGAATTTTATTCATTAAATGCCACTCGTACAATATATCGTTTAATCTTTTTTTCTCGAATGATTGAACTTTTCCAAAAGAATAGTACAATATAAAACATTTATTATTTGTTCCTTTGGAAGGTAATCAATCACTAGGATCCCTTTTACATCCCATGATCCTTATCCTTTCGATTTTGTTGGAGCCAAACAAATTGCTCTTGTCCATGATTTGGATTTGAAGTATACTAATAAACCCATGTTTTAGAATTTCTCTAACAAACATATAAACCGCATTGCTTGTATATTTTAACATTTTTGTATAAATTATTTGCTGCAGATAAGATTAGTTTCTATTTGTGTAATTATATTTTGTTTCTTTTTGTTCAGGTTTTGGACCTTCACCTGACAGGTTACTTCAAGGAAGAATATTTAGTTATCCTGACACTCATTTACACCGTTTGGGAACGAATTATCAACAATTGCCTGTGAATCGTCCGTTGCCAAAGGTACGTAAGCACAGTAATTGAACTAAAGATTGTCTCAAATGGGGTTAAAACTTAAAATTTATACTAAATAAAAAAGAACAATTAAACACAACGTGGTCATCATCAGATCTAAAATTAAAAAAAAAAACTTAAATGAAAAAATGTACAATTATCATAATGTAGAGAAGAATAAATTTTTAATTATGTAGCAGTGCAGTACATCAATAAAATAAAGTTAATATGTGGTAAATAAAACGTTGAGGACTGAAATTAATTTTTTCGCTCGGTTTTTAAACAAGGCGGAAGAGAATTTATATTATTTATGAGAAAAAACGAGGAGAATCAGCGTAGAGAAAGAGGATAAGCAATAGTCTTTTATGGTATACAGGGTGTTTCATCAACATGGAAAATAGGTTAATTGGAAATACAAAAGATCAAATAATAACAATTGACCCGAACATGTCTTATCCGAATATTGTTAGTTTAGAATATTTTATTTTTTTCTGGAATTATAATGAAATTTTGTAGGTTATCGACTACATATATTTTTTGTATATTTTAAAACGGTTCTTTCATTATATCAATTTCTTAATGAAGAAATTGTCGAAAAAAGTCATGAATTTTTTTTTACATTTGTAAATAATTTTGGTGTCAACACTTGTCAGTTTAACAAGTGTACCAAAACAACCAAAAAAATATACTTCTATTTAACACTTTCCCGAAATTTTAGCACCCTTTCAAAAAATTAAAATTAGTTTAAACTTAAAATAAGTACCATAATTTTTTCTTGTTTGCTGATATTAATTTTTATCTAAACTGGCATTTGAAATAGGGATAGCAGCGCCATCTGTAATTGATATTGGAACTACTCTAAATGAGATGTTTCCAGTTGTTTATTTAGCACAGCTGGGTTGGTTGGAGTCACGGTTCCAGGGTATGCGCACTTGGATATACACATTCCATTCACATTCCACTGTTAGTACTATGCACCAATCTCACAGAGGGCGTTACTATAATTCTTCGTTTTTCCTGTAACGTCAGTTGTTTTGACATACCAAAATTTGTTATTTATCGTTTGTCCTTTGTGGGTGACTAGATTTTATTTTTTGCGAATTATATTATTGGAAAATTGAAAAGTACATTTATTTTATTAGTTTTTAATCTGTTTTTCGTGTGCTTCTTGGTTTTTTATGTGTGTTTTTTTGGGTTTTTGCTAGTGTTAGAACTTGTATTCGTGCTTTGTTAATATTTAAGACATTTATTATTTGTTTTTAAATCTGCCTTTTCAAGTAGATATGTAAATAAAATTCCACATTTAGCATTCATTATAATTGTAACTTTGAATTACAAATACTATTAAAATAAACAAGATAACACAAAAATGGTATTACAATTAAATAAATTAGAAAATTTGGCTTTTATTATTTAGGGCCGATTCCACCGTTGTGTTAACGAAGTTTAAATTACAAACGAGGATTAAAATTACATTTTTACATTACTATGTCATTTTAATCTTCGTTTAGTAATTTAAGCTTAGTTTAACACAACGGTGGAATCGGCCCTTTTGTAAACAAATGAAAATGACGTAACCTCAATGTTTATTTTCTTGACTGAGGACTTTGGTTAATTCTGCTTCTACACGAAACGTGCGTATTTAAATAAGGCTTGCAGCCAATGATCGTTTTCTAATATTTATGGTCTTTTACAATGTAAGACGTCTAGCTACATTATGCGTCCCCAAACCGTCAGATGGCGCTCAATTCATAGTATGATGATTTAACATTGAGTTGCCGTTCTATTCTTCCCTTACCTATGCACGGTTCATAGATATTGCGGTGGTTTCGTCCGGTTGCTATGGACGGGGGTTTGACGTCACAGAATGAAAAATAGAGATGACAAAAATATTCTGCTGTGTTTCGAACATTAGTTTTTAAAAAAATCTAATATGTTATTAATATTTAGTAGTGTTTATATTTTTATTAGCCGGAAATACACATGTCCGTAGCTTGCACACTTGCATGCCAGCTACTTGAATGTTCAAGCTACTTGCATGTGTAACTGTTAACTTGCATGCAAGTAGCTTGTATACAGGTAGATTGAATAAGATTCGATTTTTTGGCATGCAATGTGCAATTTGGATGGTGGGGAGTACGAACTGCATGCCAAATTGAATGTGTGAACACAGACGGCAGACTAGCATGTTAATAGTTGCATGCAAGTTGTGATCGCCGTCAAGTTTTTTCTTTTTTCGTTCTGTTGATACCGTATCATCATGCCTCGGTGGGGGAGATGAAAAGACCATAAAATTTATTCGTTGATATAGAGAGTACGAATATTTCCAATTTACTTCTGGCTGGGATTGCGTTTCGCATATAGGTATCTTTTTTGTAATTTGGTCCTCAATTTTGGTTAACAAGTCATCAAAGTTTTCAAGAAGCATTCTTAAATGGTTTCTATAACCATATATATCTTCCTGTCGCATTTTTGTAAGCAAACAACTACTTGCTCTATAAGTTTCCCTTCTGCTAATCCAATTTTTCACCCAAATATGTGTTCTCCTTCTTCTGCTCCGTTTAGGTTGTATTATTTGACGTACTCATTCTATTGCAAGTGACAATATTACACTATTTAATTTGCTTCGAACCCTTTCTATGTGAAAGGCCATTTGTGAAAATTTAAAAACTAAAAACATTTTAAAATTCTGGGATAGGTTAGTGTGAAACGTTGTATTAACCTATTCGAAATCTCCGCGATCCCGAAGGCTTGTAAGCTACTGGCAAATGTATCCTCCGTCTTCAAGCTACTGACATGCAATGATTTTACTTGCAAATGTATCCTCGGTCTGCAAGCTACTGGCACATGCAAGCTACTAGCACAATTTGCTTGCATGTGTATCTCCGGCTATTATCTGTTAACTTGCACGCAAGTAGCCTGTATACAAGTAGATTGAACAAGATTTGATTTTTTGGCATGCAATGTGCAAGTTGGGTGATGGGGGAATACAAACTGCATGCCAAATTGAATGTGTGAACACATTCGACAGGTACTAGCATGCCGGTAGTTGCATGCAAGTTGTAATCGTCATCGCGACTAGCTTATTTTTTTTTTGTTTTGTTGATATCTAATCATCATCTATCGGTGGGGAGATATAAAAATCGAATAGCACATGAAAATGCTTATATTAATTCTGTTCCGTTTAGGTTGTATTATTTGACATACGCATTCTGTTGCAAGTGGCAATATTACACTTTTTAATTAACTTCGAACCTTTTCGAAATCACCGCGTTCCTGAAGGCTTGCATACATTTTAAATGGCAAACGTATCCTCTGTCTTTAAGCTACTGACACATACGAGCTACTGACATGCAATTCTATTTGCAAATGTATCCTGATACTGCAAGCTACTGACACATGCAAGCTGCTGGCATGCAAGCTGCTGCTGGCATGCGAGCTGCTAGCACGCAAGCTACTAGCCCAATTTGATTGCTTAACTGAGGATGTCATATAAGACAGAGACCATTGTAGATATCAAAAAAAAAATTAAAACGATTTGTTATTTTAACATTTTTGAATACAATCAATAATAATGAAGAGTATAAACAGAATAGATCAACTTTCGTTTAGTTGAAATTAGTTATGCAGAAACTGTTGGACATGGTTGTGATGGAAATGTGTAAACAAAAATCCAAATTCCATGGTGAGGAAATGCGTGGTTGCCAAGTTATATATGATTTTATTTACACTTTAGCTACAATTAGTTATGGAGAAACTGTTGCCATGGGAACGCTTGCCATGACAACTGTTTTCAGCTAAACCAAAGTTGAACCAACAGAATAAACGTATACTAAATATCTAACCATAGATTATAATTTTTCTAATCCATTTGGAAAACTTACCTTCTCGATAAAGTATTAAATATGTATCCACGCCTTTGTCAAACGGAGAGATGTTACCTAAGCGCAAAAATGTTTAAAATAAATCATTGACACAACAATATTTCTCTTTATAATTCAAATAAAAAGTAATTCGTTTGAAATTTTATGAAAATCATCACATGATTTTTCTTTGCTATTTTCTAACTCGTCTTTCAAAAAATCAAATTGTCGATATTATAAAACATCACTAAATAACATTAAAATATTAGATTTTTTTAAAACCAAATGTACGAATCTAAGTAGAATATTTTCTGTAAATTCGTTTTTCATTCGGTGACGTCATTCCGTCCTTAGCAACTAAGATGAGGCCACCCTAGTGTCGACAAACCGTGGGTTGGAGGTAGGGAACGAATTAAGAAAGAAATCAAGTTGTTATTTTAAAAACAAGACATTTTAAAAACAAAATAAAAATAGCCAGGTATGTAAAGTTAGCACAACGATCTTAGCACAATCAATCAAAACCTTATCTATAATTTTGTGCGAATTATGTGCAATTTTTGTGCGCTATTCACGATTTTTGTGCATTTATAGTTTTTTTGTAATTAAATATTGTGCTAGCTTAACATTAAGTTTGATTAGCAAATGTGGAATTGGTAACTGAAATATTCGAGGATTTATATCTGTTGATAGCCATGTTCTCTATACTAAACTAACTTCACTTTTCCAAATAACGCCTCTCTTCTTATCCAATGCCCCAAAGGCATTAAGCTGGACTTACTTGAAATGTACTACATTCATCAACATATTAATAACCCAGATGTGGTTTGTTTAAATGATCAATTACAACCTACATATAAGCCTATCTTTTCCAGATTAACCTTCTAATATTTTCAATTCAACAACTACAATGAATCCTATCATCCTTACAAGTTTCCTAAATCCTTTAACTTTTTACTTGTAATAATATATATAATAGCCCCCTTTTTTAAAAAAATTCATATTTATTATAAATTTCCTTAACCTCAATCTAATGTCAAATTCTTCTTTTTTTAAAAATCAAATGTCACTCAAACTTCATAACACCAGCAGAGCTTATTTGTGGCCTCTCCAAAGTCTTGGACATCCTGTCAAGACACCAAAGTCAAATTGTTTAAATTTATATTATAAAATTTGTCACAAAACTAATTTAACATATTCAATTTAACTAATGTCAAATTTAATTATTATTAGCTCAACCATCATTGTAACTACGTGTCTTCCATCATATGTCAGTTGTCAAATGTCGTAAATCTCCACCATTTTCTCATTTAACTTCACCGTTGGATGACGAAAGTGTCATAAATGAATTTTTCCAAAAAAGTTAATATTTAATGATACCCCTTAAGCTTAGGCTTAAGAGTGTACACGGGCGGGGCTTCGTCTACCCCTTTTGTAATGGGGATAGGGGGAGTAGCTGTATTTCACCTTTTCAAAAAGTAACACTTTCCACATGGTGCCTTAAGCACACATGTGGAACTTCAAAATTTATCTTATTCGAAACCACCTTCATCAGATGGAGGCAGGCGAAATTCAAAACTAGAACTGGATCCAACCTCGAATGAAGGAGGCAGTGTGTGCCATTTTTTACAATTTTTACATTTTACAATTTACTTAAATTTTACATTTTAATTCAACATACTTATTTTTCTGTGGACACATAGTGGTAAGACACCTAGCATTTCTATAAAAAACGTTTTGTTATACCTTAAATTATTATTGCACATTGTACCTACTCACTTACAAAAATTTTTTTGCCTGATGACCTTTTAGCTCGAAAGCGCTTGCAACCTAATACATTTATGTGGTCGACAGACTTTGAGCTTTTTACTTCCCTTTAATCTACTTCGGACCACTTTGAGATATGGATAATATTTGGAATTTATTTTCTTTCTGTTTCACTCTACCCTACTACACAATAAATGAATAATAAAAATGTTTAAATGTTTACATTTTAAAGGTGTCAAACTTCCAACGGGACGGAGAATCGGTACTGTACAACCAAAACGGTGCTCCCAATTACCACCCCAACAGCTTCGGAGGGCCCGAAGTGAATCCGGAAGCTGAAAGCTGGGTGAATCCCCCCGAATCTGTCGACAGCAAAGTGGATTACTACGATTTGCGTGACGATGACAATTACACCCAGCCGAGAGTATTTTGGAACAAAGTTTTAGACGAGCCGGCTAAGCAGAGGTTAGTCGACAACGTCGCCGGGGCTCTATCGAAAGCCAATCCGGATATACAGAAAGCAGCCTTGAAGGTTTTCAAAAATGTCGACGGAACTTTGGGACAGAGAATTGGACAAAAGTTGTCGTCTGTTCATGTTAACTTGTAAAATTAAACATGGGTTATAGTAAAATGTAGTGCTTTTAGAATAGTTGCTTTTTTTTCAATCTAATATTTGCTATACGAAATATATTGTATTAACCCTTCTGTTTATTAAAATAAATTAATTGAAGTATTTTATGTTTTTATTTGGATTGGCAAATACAGCAGATAAAACTACTCAAAATTAGCATAATAAAATACAAAATACTTCCAAAGTCTTATAAATTGTTCCACCAAAAAACGTAGTAAGATAACTTTAAAACGTTTAATAATGTTAAAAATTGTAAATAGTGATCATAGAAATAGTATAGAAAGCCAATTGTATATATCAAAAATGAAACCATAAGGAGAAAATAGTATGTCGTAGATCATGCGCATAAAGGTGTCCACAGACTGGCATACATGTGCGCCATACATGTATGTTATATATGCTTGCGCGTTGATGTTTGCCAGTGTGTGTGAAAAAATCGCAAGCATGTGCGTCGTACAAGTTTTCGGGTTTGGCTGAAATTCATCAACGTACGAGGTTAAATCAAAAAGTAACTGTGTTAGAAAGCAAGAGGCAAGTTTTTCAAAAAAATGTATTTCTATTTTTCAACGTAGATATTGCTGGACCATTCCCCATGACCGAAAATGGTAATAAATAAATGATGGTGGTTATGGATTATTTCACGAAGTTGGTGGAAGTCTACGCCATTCCAAATCAAGAGGCCGCAACTGTTACAGACGTGTTGATACACGAGTTTATCTGCCGATTTATAGTGCCCTTGGAGATCCACAGTGACCAAGGCAGAATTTTTGAAAGCCAACTCTTCCGTGGAATCTGTGACAGACAGCATGAAGAAAACCAGAACTACAGCATTGCACCCACAATCCGATGGAATAGTAGAGAGAATGAATAAGACCATTGGAAAATATCTTGATACCCTTTTACTATCCTTGGTGGATAATTAAACGGTAATCTCGAGGGTTCCCTAAGAATTTGTCTGATGACTTGATGAAATTAATAAAACTGCAGCGTGTACTTGAAGTAGTGTATTGATTTTGGGGTGTTAACAACGGATGTTATAATAGTGGCGTTAGGGTGGCTTGTTTTTAAATGGTTATGCCACAAAGTGTTACAAAATTAATAAGGTGCGGTCTTACCGCTCCAATATGTATATATACAGATTGTTTACAATTAAAATGTCTTACAACTAAACATTTGGTGTTTCTTCGCGATCAATCGCCTTCGAAACTAGTGAATGAAACTAAGCTATAGTAAATGTTATTATACGTGATAGACAAGTGATTTTTATTTTGAGTGAATAATTCAAAACTGAATATCGATATGGTTTATCTCCAAAAGTCAATCAATCCTATATTTAATTAAAATTTAACGTTCGAGGGGAGTTTCGGAACCGAACCTTAAAACTATAACTAAAGTTCAAATGATTTGAAACTGTGTTCGAAAAGGTTTTTCGTGAACAATCACTTATGTCTCAAAGGATATGGAAAGAGCTTACTTGTCTTTCCTGCGATGCTCTCGTTTATGGTAGGAGCTGTTTCAGGGTGGAACCTACCCTCGGTAAGTACACCCCTTTTATATTTGTATTCAGTTATTAGTGGTTCCTTATTCTCTGTTGTAGATAGCCTCAGCAAGATTCCGCGCCGACGAGATGGTAGAAACTTGACTGGTACAACCCTTATGCTGCTAGCAAGGACGAGAAAAGAAGGGCGGTTATGAAAACCCTAAACTAGGATGATATGGCGTTATATTCAAGCTCAAAGGAAGGAGGCCTAAAATAATAAAGGCAGGTGAGTAAAATTCATACCTAAAGCGTACTGTGGGCATTAAGCGGGGCACTTACCACTGATGTAATGGGGCCTCAAAGTGTAAACTAATATAGTCAAAAGAAAATCCACAATTTGCGATAAATAGATCCCTAGGTCTACTAATAATTACTTTTGACAAGATCTATTTCCTTATACTTGTAAAAATCCGGAAAACCGATACGTGCAACTCACGAGAACCAAGATCTAAGGACAGTTTTTTTCTTCAATTCAAATCAGAAAAAACCGGAAACCGTTAGGCAAAATGGAGGCGATTCCCGCAAAGAAAGTTCTTCTTCTTCTTGCCTAAATATGTTATAAACTGACAGCCAAGGTCTCAATCTTCAGGGTCGCCGAAACCTTAAGCCATTTAGGACCACCTCCTAACCGAGAAGAATATTCGACAGCCGTCATATTTTGTTTGCTAACCTGACTTAACTATGTTGTTGTGATCGACTAATACTATATTTAATTTATTTCAGGAAATTAAAACGAAAAGACTAGAAACGAAGGAGATTTAGGAGTACTTTTTCCTGTGGAGACAATATTCCTTTATACAATGTTACCTTACTTATAAAATAAATGTTTTATCAAGTGGGAAGAGTTTATTTACCTTTATTTACCTGCAAGAAAACCACCAAAAGGACGGAACATTTGGTGATTGTAACAATCTGTCAAAAGTGGTTTCAAACCATCAGCGAGATTGGGATCA
This sequence comes from Psylliodes chrysocephalus, assembly GCA_927349885.1. Lineage (NCBI taxonomy): Eukaryota > Metazoa > Arthropoda > Insecta > Coleoptera > Chrysomelidae > Psylliodes > Psylliodes chrysocephalus. Next base: position 25,071,826 of record OV651823.1, on the reverse strand, counting down.
GTATCTTTCGCTCTTTGCAATGGCTTATAGACCCGCTGTCAATGAATCAACAGGCCAAACACCAGCAAGGGTCCTGTTTAGGCGTGAGATGAGACTACCGTGCGACCTCGAGTTTGGATGCCGACCTGGAGAAGATGTAGCTGCTGAAGATTATGTGATCCAGTAACGAAGAAGAATGGACGATATATATGAATTGGTCCGCTCGCATCTTCAAATCGCCAGTGACAGAATGAAGAAGCGATACGATACCCAAGCCCCAGAAGGATGTTTCAAGGAAGGCGACAAAGTCCGGCTCCATAACCCAAAAATACAAAAGGGTTATTCTCCAAAGCTTCAAAGGGTGCATATGGAGGTACCGGAAAAGCAAGATATGGTGTTACAACCGAACAACAACAAGACCTTCTCACGGTTCCTAAAGATTACTCGCTGGTCCATAGCACTTCCGCCAACATCTACGACGCTCGAGGTCTGGCATCTGTAATCCGGAAGAAGTTTGGTCGATTGTCAGGACTTCAAGATCAGTTACCAGCCCTTGGAAAAGCATTAAAACTTCAAGATGGATCGCGTTATCTTTTCTACTGGAGTCCAATGTACAAAAATTAGCTATGCCAAAAATGGAAAGCAACCTTCTGAATTGGAGGATCATTAGAAACATGGTGGAAGTAATCTTTCAAGATACCCAGGTTGAAATACTGGTCTGCAGCCATTCTCCCACCGTTCAGGTTATAGCGAAGACTGTCCCTTGTTACTTCCATGCAACTGGAATTTCTAAAAGAGGATCCGGTTGCAAATACAACCATTCAGTTTTAGTTCCAGGAGGAACTATTTCTTAAAAAGGGGGTAATGTCATGAAAATTCCTAAGCCATCTCTGTCTAAACTTTAAAGCGAGCGACCTTGGAAGTCCGCCACTCGATTCATGATCGAAGCAACGCTGACGTGTGAAGACAGTCGGACCGCGTCTCGAATATACAAGAAACGACGGAATCTGTAGGTATGCCGCTGACGCTTCAAGAAACTGCCGTTGATTCATAGAGATGGAATTTTCGGGAACGTCTACTAAAAACTACAAGCACAGAATTGGCTTGGTATAAATAGCCGACTTATCGGCGCACAGTTTAGTTTAGTATAAAACATTGTAATGAAAAATTAAAGTGTAATAAATACATTAGAATTGTTAGTTAGTGTCGTAAGTATTATATAAATTAAATAGTAAGTAATAAATAAATTGTAAATAGTGTGTTATAAATAAATAAAGTTTAACTAAATTAGACTACCGTCACAGTAATTTCAACCCTCTACCTTATTATTTTTTTCTCTGCTCTTTCCTTAGGATATAATTCAATACCTGTTGCGGTATTAGCCAAAGGAGTAATTGTTTTCCGATATTTTATGTGATTAAGATCTACCCCAAGTAACGTCCTAGGGGAAGAACTCTCATTTTATGTGACAAACATTGACAAAAATGCAAGGTGCCACACAAATAGTATCTAATTATCGTAACAGACACAAAGAGCTACCGCCAAAATATACAAAGTGTGCCAAATATCAGAACCAAATTAGTTAGGGCAAAATCAGATTTTAACAAAATTTCTAAAAAAATCAGTATGCTTTTTTTTCTTCTCTACATCCTGTAGGAATATATTTGTAATTTAAAAATATCTACTGTAAACTTGGGCCAAAATATTTAGTTATTTAATCAATGTCAGAAATTAATTCAATAAAGTATTTACTAATTTTAAATTTAAAACAAAATAAACTTAGTTAGTAAATAAGTACTAAATGATTAAAAATAATAAAACGTAAATAAAATAATAGTAAAATAAAATAGATAAAATACTTAATTAATGCACGTATGAGATGGAGTACCTGAAACAAAAAGAAAAACAATTATGAGCAATCAAGTTTACCAAAAGCAGTTTTATATTAAAGAAAGTTATGAAACGGTGATATTTGTAAGCAAAATACTTATTATCCTTCTAATTAACAAGAAAATTATATTGATAACTCTTCATATCAAAATATTGATATAAAAAATATATAACGTTATTGTCTATAATTACAACGACGTTAAATTCTTCATTATGTTGACACTGACCGCAATGCTTAAACTATCGATCGATATACAAATCGGGCCATTACTAGCACATTGACCGCAATATCACTAGCCCGCACCAACCATGGTACGGTGCCCCTAGAAAACTGACATCAGTAATCCCAAATTAAACGCATACACTGTCCGCAATGTGCTACGCCAGATTAGATAATGTAACTCACTTTACTTTTGATTACACCTCGTAGAGGAAAACAAAATATAAATAAATTGTCAAATATGTTTCTATTATTTAATACAACCTTGTTAATTTAGGATACACGGTTCTCTCAATACTTAACAAAATATATTTACGTCAAAATTGACAAAATTAACTATAACCGTTTTAAAGCGATGATCCAGAGAACACTTCGGTTATACCCTTGGTTAACCTTGAAATCACGTTACCAAAGTCCTAAATAGGTAAATGGTTATTGTAACGCATTAACGTTAAATTGTTTTTTTAAGAAAGGAAAGAAATTTTGACATTTCATTTCTAGGTTAATTTTTATTGGCTCTAAAGTTGAAATTGAGTGAGTTTTTGGCTTCTGCTTATGGACGACGATATAATAAATTTATGTCGCTACCTTGTTAGTGATGTTGATATAGTGCCAAAAAAAAAAAGGATTTAAAGGCTGAATATCAGAATTTAATAAGAAACGGTGTCACACTTTTTCTTTCGCATTGTACCAGACATATTTGATAAATTACGTATATCTATATACATAAATAATAGTATAGCTAATGTTACTTCCAAATTTGACGGAGGAAGTACTTTAATCTAACTAAAAAAATACTAACTGCATGACACTGTCATTATTAACCCAAGTCCGGACTTAGGTATTTACCGGTTATAATTAATGACGTTTCAAAGGGCTTAAATATGACGTCATAGAAAGTAACCAAGAATAACCAACAACGCTTTAATTAAAATGGTAAATACCGCAAATTACCGGTTGATCACTTTAAAACGGTTTATAAAAGATTGATGGATAAAAATTGGGTAATAGAATTTTCAAAATAACTTGATTACTAATTAAAATAAAACTAATTACTCAGTGAGAAAAACTATCCCTATTCTGCAAACAGCCACTCACAAAAATTACAATTAATTACAAGTTTATTATTATTGATAAGAAATTTAATATTATTCCGCAAAGCAACTAACTCAAATTTTAAATGATCTGTATTCTAGGTCTGCTTGAAATTTTACCCCAAGTTCGCGTATTCGTAATCCGATATCTCCTTATCTTAATAGTGTTAACATAAACATAGGCTGTGACTGTTTTGGAATACAAATATTTCGTGCGTTTAAAAACCGAATGTTTCGTAAAATAACTTATTAAATTTGTATAGAAAATAAAATCATTCTTACACAGTTAGCTTAGTTTATTCCATTTTCCAATGATTTATATTTTTCTTCTATAGCTAAATGCAGGCCGTCCCGTATAAACGCGCGTGACTTCAGCCCGACGCCCAACCAAGTGTTTTGCTTACGATGCTCATCTCTTGGTTTTTGTATTGTAATAAAACACATTACGAATGCGCTAATATATCTTTTTATATGAAATGTATGACTGTGTTTTAAAACGGATCAGATGAACATATCGAATTCCTAGCTAAACCTTCACTACCATATACTTTGTAATTTTGTTTTTGGTTATAATAGACTACCATATTTATTGTTCTGTCTCTGTTTTTGGACACAAACGACATAAATCTATCCAATCTTGGTTAATTTATTATAATTATACCTACGCCGTAGAAGGTGGATACGATCAGGATGGAAAAATGAAAATCTTCTAGCAATTAATCGCTCTGAAAAGGGGCACTCTGTCTGAAGCTGACATATGAAAGCACATAGGTACCGAAATTGAATACCTTTACAAATTCAGTAAATACACGTCTTTAGCGGAAAATTCTACTCGACCAAGCAAAGCGATTAAACCGTGCAGGACTGGAGCATATATAAAGTCCCTTAATAGTTACGTATTATGAAAACTACTCGTAGTTTTGTTTTATTCGGTTTGGATCCGCTTGAGCACGGTCCCACAGTCGCACTTGAATAATGGCGAAACAAAACTGTGAATCGAACGAAATTCTCACATAAGAATGGACGGTCAGAGAGGCGATGAACCGGTTGATTTTGCATTTGCATATCTTTTACCTTTAAGTCGTGCAAAGTCCATTTGTTCTTCGACATTCCGAACGATCCTACCGCACACAGAGCCTTTAGAGGCGATTCTAAGATTTTTATTTTTTTTATATAATATAAATATTTGTGACAGTCACCGAAGGAAACTGCGCCCTTCTCACGCTCCAATAAGAGAAGAAAGCCACGAGTTATAGACAAACTCTGCAAAAAATACTTAGTTTTTCTTGATTTTGTTTGCTGTCTCGAGTGATGATTTAGTGATTTTCGGATTGTATGATTTTGTATAGATATACATTTCCTTGGGCGTCTTCGCTTTTTAATTCACAGAAGCGATATTAATGGGGTCTATTGTAAACAAGCTAACGTTAGATGATGTCATTACATTTTGTTTCTACAAATTTTGAAACATATTACTACCATTACCTTTTTGACTTCAAACGATCTTATGAACATATTGTTATGATTTTTACTGTCACTTCATAACTTCACAATTAAAAATTCACAACTTAACTTACCTTGGCTAGCTTATTTACAATTTTGACCAATACATCGTATAATATCGTTGACATGAAGCGAAAAATGTATCATATTAAAAAACGTGTGGGAGCGTGGTTTGAAACATAAATGATAATGGTGGTTTCTAGTGGGTACTTTTACAAGAGGTTGATTTGGGTTCATCAGGTAAAACACTTTTATTCCTTTAAACAGTTACCCAGAAACATATGGGACACCTGCCTGGTATATATATTAATATATTTTAGTATACTATTTATTAAATTTAGTTTTAAGTGTGATTTGCGTTGTAATGCCATATAGGTATACCGTCGACAACAAAAAAACTTTAAAGCGGCCGCCAAAATGGGTTTGAACTATCTCGCAATCGCCGCCAAGTGTGGCTCGAATTTAGTTAGTCATACAAGAATTTTGTTAAAAAGAGATAAATAGATAAAATGATCTAGGCACATAAGTTGTATTAAACAATAAGTCGACTATAAAGGAATACCGCAAATGCAAAAAAAGGTCGGTCATTGGTGTACAAAACGAATTGTTAGCGGGAAGTCAAATAGCTAAAAACATCAACAATTCGACTTCTTTGATTTATCGCCCATAGACGGAGATAATAATGATTTTTTATTTCACTTATTAATTAATATAATTAATCCTAGAAATTGAAATGTTTGTTAATTATGTTTTTTGCAATGAGCCTATCCGAAATTTATTCTTAGTAAGTATTTAATAAAAATTTTCTTCTAATTTGTCTTACAAAGTAACATTTTTTGTAATCCAAAATGACCAAATAATCCATCACCTACTTTAAATAACTAGTTACATAAATTAAACTGGTTGTCATAATTATGTTTATTATTGAAAAAGAAAATAAATTTAAAAATCTGTATAGGTACCTCTATTGCTTTTAAAAGTATATATAGGAAGAACGAAGATTGGTTATATAAAAATACATTTGGACAATGTGCTAAGGCACAATTAGTAATAATTCTGGTTCATTCGATATTTTAAAAAGTCATCTTAAACCTGAACAAAATAATCGAAACACTGTTTCACCCATACACAACCCATTTTCTACTGGGTATCTTTGATTGGAAGTACAAACAATTGTCGGTTAGTCATTATTTTCCAAACAATTCTATAAATAGAAAAAAATTAAACAAACTACCAATATTTAAATAATAAACACACATCACGACGCCACTGGCTCTTCCTAATATCTTCTGCTTCTACATGTTGTAAGCGACCAGCTCGTCTATAGGGGTTAATCTTAGCAAAGTAGAGAAAGATAATGAATAATTGGAATACTGTATATTTCGTACAGAGTTAGATTATATTATTTTTTAATATTATTTTCGTGGTATACTAATGTCAAAAAGCATCGTATAATCAATACGCCCGGTAGTCAGTCCTTTTTAAAAATATAGTAATTTTTTTTGGAGCACCTTCAAAATATCCTATTAATATTATCATGTTAAACCTAATGCTTGTCGTAATTAAAAAATACACCTTTACATTGGCCTAATATATAGTGCTAAAGTTAAGCCTCAGTCCCCTTCCATTTCTAAATTCCGTTATTTTTAAAACAAAGATGCATTTTAATAAAATATTTTTGTGCGCCAATACTATTTCTATTTCTACGAAAAAAACTAAGACATATCGGGATTTATAATATGGATCTGCATCACTGCAATATATCCGTCGAGCGCACAAAATGCGATCACCTGCGAGTTAGTAGCAGAAGCTTCCGTCTAAATTAGGGAAAATAGTTTTGAGAACGTTTTTGGTTTATCGCTGTTATTACGGGTTCGAATATAAGATATGTAACGGCTCCCGATCGCTGAGGAGGTCGTTTTAAACTGCCACCTTAAGATATTTTAGTTTGAAAATACGACATCCTCATTTTAATGTTTATTTACTGAAAATAAGAATTAACGGAATATGATCTGTCTGAATGGCATTTCATATTAGGTACACTCTAATAAAGTCATGGGATCATTAGCTATTGGAAACCGGGTGTAAGGGTAGTGGCTAAAGCATTTGAAAATGTATCATATTTAAACAATAATTAACTAAATAACAAACATAAAATTAAATATAATTGTTTTATTGACTACTAAAAAACGTCTGATAAGCTACCTAGAAAAACAGTTGGATTGCATCCGAAAAGATATTGAGGATTAACCAATCATAGAGGGAACAAGAAGTTCAGCAACAAATTCTTTATTAATTAAAGCGCTCAAGGATTTGCAAACCATTACATAAGAACTTGATATTGTGGTTAGTCATATAAAAAGTAGAGAGACCTTAATAATGTCTTGACTTTAACTTTTGTCATAATCCTGTATTATTAAACTTTTCCTGCTATTGTTTAACTAAAAACAAAGCATTTAAAACATAATATTATATGCATCTAATTATCTAGACTTGCTAACTGTGAATGAGCTTACATTTTCATTGATACTTTTTCTTTTATATAGTGAAGTCAGGTAATTTTTTTATCTTTAATAGTCGCCGTTAATCTCTTTGTACACACTGTGAATAAGACGCCGCAACCTTCCCAACTAATTTGAATATCTTTTCTTCTCAGTGCCAAAGAAAGAACATAAACACTTTATCGTCAATCGAAACATTCCTTTTTTAGACAAAAAACAACTCTTTGTTTCGAATAACGTATTCCAAAAATCCGAAGAGGCGATTAAAATATAGACAGGGCTGGCTTGTCCAGATTCTTATTTTCTCGGTTTAATTTATACTTTTTCGGCTCTCGTATTGTAGACCAGTAATTCAATAATTGTTCGTTCTCGTCAAGAATTGGTCTAATTTAATGTAAGCTATTTGAAACCTTAAACCAATAAAAATCGCAGCTTCAACAAGAAAAGAAGAGAATTTCTAAATATCTAAAAATATATAGGTTTTCCATTGAAATACCATAGAATTAAATCGGAAGTTGCAGTTCAAAAGCGACATATATAAAAAACTTCAAATATACTTGGCCACCCGGTATATAAAAATGATGATGGTTAGAGAACGAGACTGATCTAAAAGCTATCCTACAGAACCTCCCCTTTAATTTAATTAAGTAGAAGCCTTAGTTTTAAATTTGAATTTACCGCCAGTAATATAACCTTGTCGTTTGACAGTCCTCATGAAAGTGTGGTTTCTGGTTCTGGTCGCTAAAAGAGCCTACGAACGACTGCGAACAGATATTTATACCTTTGTTGGTTTTATTAGTTATATAAGGGCGAATTGTACAAAGAGTGCTGTAAACATGCCACATTGTAAGTTTTAAGAAAATGGAGTTTTAAATGTTTTAAATCTGTCAAATACAAATTTATAAAAATATATATAAGTATATTACTAAAAATAGTGCCTTTAATTCGAAATAGAGGTAAAATAATTTGTAAGTGGCTAGTATCCTTATTAATAGATGTTTTGAGCTAAAACAGTCATTTCACGACAAATTGTGGCTTGCATCCTTTTTATACCCAGGGCTTTCTTTAAGCTGATTACAACATCCCTTATAATTTTCGGATAAGGATATCTCAAAAAGTAATTTTTTGAAAAAATTAAAATTCTGGCAAAATAAATAAGATACTAACATCTAGAATATGCATATATTTTAAAATTGTAAAGCCTTCCAGTTTCCAAGAAAAATTCACCTATGAATGGTTCACATGGGGTTTCAGAATGTCTCTTATTTGATGTTATTCCATAATTGATACGCCACCAAAACTTTCAGTCTGTCTAAAATTACACGGCAGACATTTCAGTTGGACGTCTGCAGACTGTTATAGGTCTGTCAGCAGTATAAAGACAAAACCTGGATGCATCCGGGAAAAGAACAGTCAGCGTGTTCTCGAGCAAACTCTATCTGAGCAACTTGATGTTCTCTGGTCAGACGAGGATCCATAAATGGTACTCTTCCTATAATGTCATCCATCCTCTCTCAGACGGTTACTAGCTATTTGCCTACAAATTTGGGTGTTTCTGGCAATCTGGAGTTTATTTTGTAGAATGTGCAATCATGGGTTCTTAAGGCAGTTATAGGACTGTCTAAGGTTAGGCTTGCTCTGGTCTTTTTGTATATTGCCTTGCCACTCTACAGCTTGTATATTGTCTTGTCTCTCTATAGCGCATTTCGGCTCTGTGCAATGCCTAAGATATTAACCACATACATTTGAGATCGGCCATCTTCAAATAATGTAAGGATCCTTACAGTTTCTTGATTTAAATGATGTGTCAGTTGACAAGAATCATCGATATTTAACAAATTTAACGAACAATTCACTTAATGATTAATGCCAAAGTTAAGAACCTTATGTTATGTTGATAATGGGGTGTTAATACACTGCGACCTAAAAGATCTATTGTGCCCCCTTCTGTCGCCACTGCACCAAGGAAATGTCTCAATGCCTATAGCGACCCTTCCAATCCTATTTACTCAAGGAATTGTAGGATTTGAAGTGGCTTCAAGTTAGGTAAATCTCCCTCTTCTATTTGATAGCCTCCTAGATGTAGTGCCCTTGGATTCTGGAGTGCTACACATTCAGTTAGGATGTGAATGGAGGTTTCGTCCTCCTCCTCACAGAATCTGCACTCACTATCCTCTACTACTCTCAGTTTACTTGGGTGTCCTTTTAGTCGGCAATGCCCGGTAAGGATCCCTGTTACAATACGTAGCCTGTTCTTGCTCAGGCAGGTGCAGGCTTCCGATCTTTTCTGGTTATATTCACCCAGAAGTATCTTGGCCTGTCTCAGCCCCAAGAGATTGTTCCAATTATCGGTTCTTCTACTGCCCAATTCTTTTTTAATCTCTCCTAATATTATGTTACTGCTGATACCGCAGAACGGCTCAGGTCCTACAAAGGGTGTTTGAGCCCCTTTCCTTGCAAGACTATTTGCAATCTCGTTACACTGTACCCCGTTATGTCCCGGGACCCAAGTGAGAGTAACTCTGTTTTTCTCGCCTAGCTCATTCAATTGTTCTAGGCATCTCCAGACCATTTTTAAGCTGATTACGTAAGAGCTCAGCGCTTTGATGGCTGCTTGACTATCGGACATGATGATAATCTCTTGTCTATGATAGTTTCTCTCGATGTTAAACTGGATACACTTCTCGATGGCGTGAATTTCCGCCTGGAAGATTCTTGGGTATTTTCTCAAGCTTTCGGAGTGCTTGGTTCTCGGCCCATACACTCCTATTCCAGTTCCTACTATGGTTTTGGAACCGTCCGTATACCACTGAATAGCACGTCTTTCGGTTGCAAGCGCGATGGATTCTTGGCTACATTGTTTCTTGCAGCCCAGCTCTGTGGTTTTGAAGTTTTTCACAAAACTGTATTTCTTTTGCATTTCATCCTGGGCATGTCCCAGGTATCTTTAGTCCTGAAGCAAGTAGACTTTCGTCTGATTACTCCGTTCCTGATCATTCTATATCGTGTCCTTTTTGCCACATTCTCTATCATCAAATGTAGAGGGGTGAGGCTTAAGATCACCTCCATTGCGGCCGTAGGACAGGTTCTCATTGCACCAGTAATGCAAACACAGGCTAGTCTTTGTACTTTTGAGATATTAGCTCTCGTAGTAGCTAAACTAGTTCTGTTACTTCAGGCTATAGCCCCGTAAGTGATGATTGGTCTCATTATTGCAGTATACAAAATTTAACGAACAATTCACTTAATGATTAATGCCAAAGTTAAGAACCTTAAAATCGGCAAACCGTAAGTTTCACTATATCTTTAATTTCCCTTTGTAAAAAAGATCCCAAGTACTTGCAATATTTTATGTCGAAGAAAATGTATTATTTATCAATAATATGCCCGTACTAACCGACGACGAAGAGTTAGTAACGCTCATCATCGTCTTACTAGATCCATCCGAAGTAAACACATCAACAAATTAGGCCCATTCTTGATGGGAACGAACAATTTTCGAATTACGGGTCTACAATACCAGAGTCGAAAAAGAAAAAAAGAAACAGGAAAATATCCGATCACGAAGCAATGATACAAGCTTTATTTACGGGCCCCAGGGCTATTTTGTGCATCGTTATCTGTTGCATTTCCTTTATTGGCCGAACATTTACACTCAGATAGCATCTTAATGGTGGGTTACGGTCATCGCGAAAATTTATTTATTTTTTATTACTTTCCTGCATCGGTATTTTATTATCTTTAGATCTTGGGCGTCGTGCACCAACCGTTTATTAACCAAAACCGCAGCCAGATTGAGATTTTTTAGATGACGTCGAAAAAAAAATTAGCGAAAAACGTTTTTCAGTTCGTTAATTCGGTGGCTCGTTTTGGACCGATTGTAATCTTGAAAAGCGCAATGGTTTTTTCAAAAATTACTATGGGAGAGAAGGTGTACTGACCTGCAATAGATTTCTTATCTATCTACGTAGCTTTTACAAGGTCGTGTTGAAAAATAAGCTTTGTACTAAAGAGTTAGCCCATTCATACACTTATAAATGGTTTAGACGTTCCTAAATTGACCAAACGTCGCGTCGTTGGTTGATGATAATGAATATTCTAGACAACCATCATCAGGGGTAATGTTCATAAAACAGCTAATACCATCATCAGGGGTAATGTTCATAAAACAGCTAATACCATCATGCATGATTATGTCATTACGGGATCTGGACTAAGTGTTAAGCAAACTATAAAAGATCTTAGAGTATTTTTTTTATTACTTTATTTAAAGTCAGTCTATTTTTAAGTACAAGGTTTAAACACTATCGTTGGTGAGCTCGCTAACCCCAAATTACAGAAATTTTACCAATTCTCTAGTGTCCTTACCAGAAGTAGTGATCTTTAACTAGTCCACCAACTGGACTCGGGACCGACAGCTTTACAATTCCTCCGAAAGATGGTGTTATTCCTTATTTTGAAATTATATATATATATATATATATATATATATATTACAAATAGGGCCGAAGTACTAAAATGTCCCGCTTTTGACGAAAATGCCACGCTTTTTACGCAAATACCACGCTTCCCTTTAATATTTAGAGCTGTACCTGGCTTATAAAAAGAGGACGAGGACCTTGGTTAACGAAAAATACTGGTTTTTTTTTTTTAGAAATTTCTTAACAATGAAAGGACCTCGGAAAGGACCTAATTATTTCAAAAAGGTTGGTATTCGAACCTGGTCGTCACCATTGTCTGTCACGCTTGCCCCTTTCGGAAATCTGGCAAGCCTACGTTATACCCTTCGTAGGTATGCTAGCATACCTTGGTATGTTTCCAATGTAAAAACTCAATAGACGAATATTTACTAAATACTTTGTATAACTCAAAGTAGCTTCTAAATCTACAACAAAATAAATAAAATAAAAAAGTCTTAACATTATGTCGTGTTTCTAACCAATTTTCTTTGTAATTATTAAATCATTTAGCTGCGCAATATTTTATAACAAAATATTTTATGCATAGCCGAGTTCCATTTCTAATGTTGTTACCGTTTTCTTTTCATTAAGGCATCACTGACCCGCTCTTAACCATAGTCATTATCGAAATGTAACTTTCACTTTAACGGCAGCAAAAATAGCGCAACGATAGTGATTATAACGATGAAATGAAATATCGACTAGAAATGGTACTTTTATAACAGTTTCAAATTATACAATTTAGCAAAAATTCGCCGTTAAATGAAATTATTACATTGTATAAAATACAAGTAACGGTACTCATTACTCATAAATAAAAAATGTTTCACTTAAATATATGAAAAACGATCAACGAAGTCGACCACAAAGCACATAGAGGTTCCACGTGAATGACCAAGGTCAAAACCGACAACTGACATTTTCTATGCTATTTGCTTCAAACTCTAGATGGAGCTACTGGTAAAATTCTGATTTCTTACTCCATTTTTAAGCTTTATGGGAGAAAAACTTAACCAAAGACTCCAAAGATGTGACGTGTATTTATTTATGTTTTTGGTTAATCTCATTTTTCCGTCTGATTTTAGTGATTTTTTGTTGGCTTTGGCTTTTGGTTTCTGTTTATAGTTTCGTCTTAGTTATTTGCAAAATTGTGATGTTTTGCTTTTCTATTTGCTACTGTGTTTTGCAATAATTTTGGTGCTACCGGTGCTATGTTGAAAACTTCGAGAAAAACTTCATTGATTCACCATGCATCTGCATCATAAAAAGACAAACGGGTATAACAACTAATTGATAATCAATTTATCACTGGACTAGATTCCGAAATCATTTTTCACATAAGAGAGTAATACACAAAGCAGTGGAGTAATACCACCATCTGTATTTGGAAGGAAAATACCTATTTATCATTGAATGAATAGTTAAGAGGATTCACCTTTAAATACAATCTTATATTACATTTGTCCTCGGTTTAAAAGACATTTATAAAATATATTATTTTAGTGTTAATAAAATGTAATATCCTAGTCTCTACTTCTCATTTAAATTATTGATAGATATTTTAAAGATTTGAGAGTAAGTATTCGTTAAATATGTATTATTATTTGCATTTATTTTTATCTAATAATATTTATTCAAGTTATTAATAAACATATTTTTAGAATGTTCTATTTTATTATTTATTGATATATCTTATATTTATTTAATAATAATATGCAGAACCAACTCTCCACATCAGACCCCTGCTTATAACAAATTAATTCCTCAAATTTGGTATAATCGACCTAAATTATTTTGTAAAATAAAAGTTTCGAACTTACTAGTTCCATTCTTTATTTTATAAAATAATTATGTGGAAATTATTTAAAATTTAATTTAAAACTACTACCTACTCCTAAAAATTACAATTTGAATTTACCGCCATCTGTCAATTGTCATTTTAGTTCCAGCTCCAAACACAAGGTGGCGCTAATTTGGTTTAAAAGTTTAACATTGGCGTGAGGTCTCTAGAAGATACGTGCTTTGTGATGTCGACCTCTGATGGAAGGCAGAAAGGGAAATATATAGGGCGATAATGATAATTTTTTAAACAAGTTGGTGTAATATGTATTTGCTAACACCACTGCAGTGGTCGAGTGATGTTTTTAGTTAATCCGTGTAATACCTTAAAATTTTGTGGTTTGTTATTTAAAATTTTTAATATTACGTCCCAGTGTAATGGTGCATGTTGTAAACCCATGTGAATAATTTTTTTTGTTCATATGCTCTCTGGGTGCTGTATTTAATTAAGATTCGTCTACTTTCATTTTAACCTCTATATCGATAGTCCAGTTTTTTTTGTCCTGTAATGCTTGAGGACCAGTTACCAGAGGCGGAACAATGAGTGATTTGAAATGCCAGGGTAGGCTTTTGCGCGACACTACTATTAATAAAATTTGTCTTGGTCACATTTCAGTTTGGAACTATTTTCCTTTTAAAAAATTGCCCGTCTGTATTTTATTCCACATAGTTTTTGAACTGGGTACTACAAGGGAGTTTTGATGTTGCTTACTAAGTGTATTAATTTTTAATTTTTAATTCTCACACAACCACCAACCATGTACATATATGCATTTAACGCAAATTTCATTAGAGATTGAAATCGAGAATGTATTTCTTGCTGACGAGTTCTAATAAGGACGAAACCGGTTCAAGAATGACGTTCTCCTCAGTAAGCAAAATCAAAGTGGTTTTGAAAATAATTTTTCCTACGACCACTTAGCAAAGTGACACCAATAGTCTTATGGGAAGTGCCCTATATCGCACGCGTGTAAATGAATCTACTTTGCACCCGTGTGTAAATATGAATCTACTTTCCGCATAATATGCTGTCAAATATGTGAAACGTCTATTTTCTATTTTGACTGATGTAATGTCCACTTTAATAGTAAAATCGAATATGTTAACAAATTATTAAAAGAATATTTAAAGTAAATACCTACATTATTTTTGCTTTTTCCTGGTTCATATACATATTTAATTAGATAAGTCAAATGAGAAAACTCTAGCGCAGATCGTATACTTGGCATTTTGCGACTATGGTTCAATTCCCGATGAATTATATTTCTTTTTGTAAAAATACGACTATTGTTTTCTATTTATTAAAAATACATGTTAATTATCATGATAACCCCTACAATATTCTTTTCGCTATTTATTTTGTACTATTTTAATTATTGTTTAGAAAAAAATTGTAAGTAGAGAAGTGGGTAATAATTAATAAAAAGTTTTTGTTCACGGTTGTTCAACTTATTTGTTAAAATAAAAAATAAACTAATGAAAAACATTAATGTATTTTAATAATTTTTGTACCTAATGTTATTTTATCTTTATCATCGTATGAAATTGTTTGTATTTAATTTTGACAAAACATTACCTATAAAACGCTTTAAAAATTATTCAATAAGGCATATAAATAAACAAATCTTAAACCAGCCATATTATGATGGATTTCCTAGTTTTAGTTTTTTTATATTTTTTTTTTGTTTTTTGGTCGTAGGAAAAATATTGTACATCACTCGGCTTATGCCTCGTGCGACAATATTTTCCACTCGTGTGAGAAATGTCACTTTCCACACTCGTAATGTAGCATACTATTTTATCTCTGCTGTATTTATTTGATTACAATTTAATGCATGTTGCGGTATTAGACAAAGGAAGTTATTTTCAGGGGACAAATAATTGCACGTATTATTTTGTTTCACATAGCTTCGAGAATTCCTAATTTGTAATTTTTAAACTAAAATTAATGTACAAATTTGAAACATGTGCTCCTATTTTAAGTAGATCACACTATAGATGATAACGCACAGAGTGTGCATACAGCAATAAAAAAAGTAAATAAATTAGCGGTCGTTATAAGTCATTAATCATTGGCAAGTGAAAAATAAAATCGTTTATATCGTCTCAAGTTTTTGTAAAGAGGGTGCTTTATGACCCTAATATACTTGGCAGCGAACGTGTTAAAGACTATCATTTTCTCAAACGATTACGGGCCCGGTGTTTATTTCCATTCCAGCGAGTTGTCACAATTTTTTCCGGAGAAAGATTACACGCTTGGACGTTGCCCTTCGTTCACGTGGAACATGACACGAGCCTCCAAGAGGTCAGGTCGGGAATTTTGCATTGTTAACTTCACAATTACTGTAACGTGTCTTGAAATTTTACAGATGGAGAGCTGTCGTCGTTCGTTTCTCCTTGCTCTTGGACTAGATCGTGTGCCGTATTGAAGAATGAATGCAATTCGGATCATGCGAATCGCATGCGAAACTGAAATAGCTTTGGTTTATTTAAAACGAAAATGTTTATTTCCAGTCACGCTTAGATTGCGTTTACGTCATTACGAATCTTGATTTTGTTTTCTAATGATTGTGATTCTTACTTTCAAATTCAAATTATTCACTTTACTCTGCTCTATTACTCCTACTTACTAACAACCTAATATCAGCAATTTTTAACATCCATAGCTCTGCATTAAAATAGACTGTATGGTATGTTGGTATTCAATCTACTATTCTGCCGGAGTTGGACATTTGACCTTTTAAGCGACCATCATCTATCTGTTATTTAAAGTATGTATATCGTCTAGCTTGGTCTCTTTACTAGACTTAGTAGCTTTGATAGTGGCTCCAGCATGCTTTTATCTTTTCTTCGCCTAATGTTAGAAATCTCAATGTAGTCAGGCATACACACTGGGTCTTATCCCCCATGTGTATAACCATATGGTAAGACAGATCCTAGTTTCATTAGGTCCTTCAACACAACCAAAACATAGTCCTGCGCACTTGTAAACAAGAATCATGCGAATCACTATTTTATACTCATGAACAAACATCTTGTTTCTGTTAAGAATTCATCTAAACTACTTGGTTACAAAATTTCTTGAAACTTGGTTCAATATAATCATGTGTCATCAATTATTCCTAGATTAGTGCGCATCCACGTTCTCGTAATAGCTCAGCAGTTAGTCCTTCTATGGTTTCTAAGACGTCGTGGATGCTTAACCATCCAAGACGTGGAGTAAATGACGATAAATGAGTGAGTAAATAGGTATGGCAGTAGGACCTTTAAATCGTAATATAATAAGGATGATACGGTGAAAAAAATCTAGAAAGAAATTTGGTTATTTCCTTAGGACAAGAAAGTTTTTCTCTACATCTTCCTAACCCTACACAGGATAAGTACCCACTTACCGAAACAGTAAGCTATTAGTATTTATGTATTAATTGGGTTGTGGTTTGTTTACATTTCCAAAATTTAATGAATTACGTGTTCCGTCTGTTCCAAAAGTTATTAGTGTGTGGTCATCGATACTACTCAGATTAGACGCTCAAAGGGATAGCGCTACACATAATTTAAATGGCTGAGGATTATGCACATTTTGTAATTTCGGAATTAAACCTTAGTTTACTGAATCTGTCAACATTATTTTATGTAACTGACAAATGTAAAGTAACAATCTAACTTTTATATCCAAAACTACCACAGAAACTTTTCAGGTGTACATAATTTAATTCAAATAAAAAATGTAAAAAACACTTTTGGTCGAACTGTACCACATTTCAAAATATCACTTAAAAACACATCAGCTTAGCCGCATGTCAATTAAGATTTCTTAGAATCATTTTGTCATTAGAATTATTTATTATAATGACATCAAACAAGAAACAACATCGACAATATAAAAAAAAAAAACAAGAGAAATACGCACATTAAACATTACTTTCAAATTTAATTTATAGAACTAGGGGACCGAGCGTCTTCGACGCTTCAAATTTTAAGAAGATTTCAAAAGTTACACAAGTCGCAATCATTTTAATAGTAAATTTTTGCAAATTAAAAGTTTAAGAAGTTTTAAAAAATGTATATAATTATACAGGGTGTCTGAAAAAGGTCTTTACAAAAACATACCACATATTCCTTAGACCAAAAGAAGTCGATTTAAGTAAAATTACCTTAGTACAAAGTTGCTTCGGTTGGGCTCCAAAGGGCCTTGAAGTTACAATTTTTAAATCGTTTTTCCCATATAAATTTAAAACGGCATATACGATTTTGTTGAAATTTGGTATGTTGGTAGAGTTTTATGTGGCAAAAAAATGGTCTTAAAATTTTGTCCTATAATAATACATAGGCGTAGAACATGATTTTTTAAATAATTGCACCTTTAAAAATTCTACGCCAATTGAAGAAAAGGAGTTTGAGTATGAAATTTAGATTGCGCAACTCATTTACTTTAAAAAAGGTACTCTTGATAAAACTCGATTACTCTCATGGTTTTCGCTAAATTTCTGTTTTAAGGAGGTCCTTTCGCCACCAAAGTTAAATAAAAAATATTAGATTATGACTAAAATTAATTTTTTTCTAATAGTTGAAGTCTTTATTTATCTAATAGTGAACTTTTAACTATACCTTACCGTGCAAATTTTTGAGAATTTTTTTTTAAATGTATTTGTACAGTGTCTTACGAGAAAGTAAGACTTCAACAACAATTTTCGAATTATAATTAAGTATACTATTATTTATTGATTAGACAGTAAAAAAAAACTAAAAATAAGGTTTTTGAAATATTTAGGTTTTGTTTTTTACAATAAAATATATAGGTTACCGTGGAATTTATTGAGAAATTAATATTAAAAAATAACAAAAAATTTTCAACTAGGTTACTTGCATTTTTTTAAGGGGTAAGATCAGGTGATCTTGCTGGCCATTCTATTGATCCTCGCCTCCCTATCCAGCGATTTGGAAATGTTAAGTTGAGGTACTGGCGGACATTGATTTGGTAATGTGGAGGTGCTCCATCTTGCTGGAATCATATGGTATTTGCTGGAACTTGAGGGTTTCCTGGATCAGGAAATAAATTTGCCAAACTTGGCACCACATCATTTTGTAGTAGTGCTAAATTATTATCGCCATTCAAATTCCCCTCAATGAAAAAGGGACCAATAATATGGTTTTCAACAATTCCTGACCAAACATTAACCTTTTGAGGGTATTGTGTATGGACCTCTCTCATCCAGTGAGGATTTTCCGTTGACCAGTAGCGGCAATTTTGACGATTAGCATGACCGTTAACGGAAAAAGTGCACTAATCAGAAAACATAACGTTTTCTAATTGGATGGTATTGTTAATCAACATTTCCATCATTTGTTCGCAAAAAAATGAGTTCCTGAGTCGGTATCATTTTATACGGATGCATTTTATTTTCATTTAATATGTTTAGTATCGATGTATGGCTGACATTAAATGTTGCAGATGCTTGTCTACTCGATGTATGTGGGTTTTCCTCAAACTCAAGCATCATATCTAATTTGATATCATCACTCAGTGCATTGGCAGCTGTTTTTTTCATCTGCTTTACATGTCCAAATTCGCGAAATTGCTTCTCTATTTTACTAATTGTACCTTGGGATATAGGCGGCAAATTCGGAAATTTTTCATGAAATAGACGAGCAACTTCCATTTGTGTTCGGGTGTTATCTCCGTAACCAATCATCTGTAAAACTGTTATTTTATGCATTTCTGTTAATCTAACCATTTTTATGAAATTCAAACGACAATTATAATATTGACAATATCCTGCAGTTATAATTATTACAAACCAATTTGCTAAGGCGTTTTAAACAAAATAACATTGCTATGATAGTTTTTTAAAAGATTTTTTTAAATTGATATTAAAAAAGAACACTGATATGGTTTTTGCTTAGGTACTTATTATAAAGACTGAAACGGGAAATAGTAGTGTAGGTACTCTAGAGAATTTCGGTAATAAGACGATTTTATTTTTTTTATGTTAATTTTTGCAATAAATTTAAAAACAATAACATTTTTGGATAGAGAATGAAGAGACCTTTCAAACGATATATCACAAGCCTATACTTCCCATTTAAAAAATTAGGGGTTGTAACTGTTACTCAAAGGGGGTTGAAGGTAGGGATCACATTTTCACTTTAAAGAATGTCAATTTATAATTTAAATTTGACGTGTTTCGGGATTTTCTATAAATATGTACAGTAATCGAAATAATGAATTTATTCCATTTGGCTTTTCCACACTGTACATATAGGTAATAAATAATGTTTAGAGGTAAACAAAAAATTTATATTTTGTATTTTTACCTGTTGGATAAGTCATCCAAAAATAGAAAACCCTCACACCATCTGGGGTTTGCATCTTTTCTGATATATTTAGCACCATTTGCACGTACCAAAACATCTTCAGGAAAAAAGTGTTCTAAACACTACTCTGGGTTTTTACGAAGGGGCTCATTTTTAAGGATCCCTACTAGAGAAAACCAAAGTTTTCTTTTCTCAAGATCTTGCGGAAACCTAAACAGAATATTAAAAAATATGTATAGGTGCTTAATAGGTAAATCATTTTTAAGGTATTCTACATTTTACGTTAAATTTTCTTTGCCACTATTCAATAATTATTTATTGGTATAAGAATAATTTACTAATTTATAAAAGGAATATCACTTTAAAAACTGTTTTAAGACTGTTTTAAGACTGTTTTAGACTACATAAGTTTTTGATACAATTTTTTGTACAATTTAAATTGTATATTATCAAACAATTTACTATGTGATCCTATACAGTTTAAATTCTATAAGAAATTGTATCAAATCTTGTACAAGAAATTGTATAGTCAAAACAGTCTTAAGACGGGTACCCTACTCCACTGGTTCAAATGAAAACAATATATCCAAACCTAAAAATACCGATAAAAGGATACATTTTGATTTAAATGATCTACCTTATTGAACACTACACATGCATGTACCATAATTCTTTATATTTCTCACAAAAGTTCACAAAACTAGTATTTTATAAAGGAATAAATCAATAAATCACACAGAAACTGTCAGAAATACAAAATAGCTGTTAGACCCGATTGACAACGTTGCGGCTGGTTACGGTAACTACATTTTATTCATAAAAGTTGTAAATTCGTAAAATAAGATATTCAGCCGTTGCCGTATTTACGGAGTTCTTTGCAACCCTAATATTTTGGTAGATTAATATTGATTTTTAATAAAAACATTTAGTTTATATTAAAACTTTAAAGAATAATTTGATTAAAAACATATTTTTATTTATATAATATAAAATTATAGTTATAGGATACATAAAATTTTATTTTTCTAAAGTAATTTCTCCAAATAATTTTTACAGGCTGATAAAACCGGCAAAGACGCAATAAACGAGAATCTGGTGGGAATAACGATTTGCTACATAAAAATGTAAATAATTTGGTCTCTTAGTTGTAATGTCTTTGTATTTTGTAATGTCTATACTATATTTTATAGAAATGTGGCGGAGGTCGCAGATTACCTACTTGGCAGTTGTAAAAGGTCACGACTCAAAAAGATTAGGAACCACTAAGTATAGCGATTATGATTTACTTTTATGGGTGCAGAAAATATAAATTTCGTTACTGCTACTGAAAGTCAAGGCAAAATATAAATAACAAGCCCCAGTTTTTTCGGAATAATATATATTTAAAATGTACCATCCTGGATGGTAGGATGTATAAATAAAATACTTATAACTGAACACCTGAACATATTGCTTGTTTAAAAATACACGGTGGGCGGTTACGTTGGCTGAAGAATACATCGATGACTTCATGAAAAATAAATAGGTACTTCGTCGCGATAACATTTTCTGTTCAAACTATCAAAAATCCATAGGTTCACTCAGCCCACACCTTACATCCTTGCTAATACTTGAAACTAATTATCAGAATTACATCTAAACTTTTATTATCCAGTGTAATTACATGCTTTAAAGGGTGACAGTTTAAAAACTTGCAGAGGTTATATGTCATGAACTAAAGATGATATTAGAAATGCAAAACCTATTAAAAACAATTTAATTTGTACTCCTGGACTAGAAATATTTAAAAATATTTAATTCAAATAAATATGCCATCTTTCTAAATGTTTTGTACTATTAAACCACCCTGTATAGGGAATAACTTATATCGTTCAAAAGTATTTTACTAGCTTTTCAATGATTTATGATAAGTAGGGGGTTGTTATTTTTTTATGGTGAGGTATATAGGTGACGCGTAGTGGGTTGATGGGTCGTTGTATTTGTTCTTCAATTCTACATTTAGTATTTTGATTACAAACTATTGCCTGCTTACTTTTATATCATAAAATACGTTTCTAATTGCTTATTTTACATCGTTAGTCTCTTACTTCGGTACAATGTGCGATTGTCCTGACGTTATTACTGTTTCCTATGTGTTTTCAGCGAATACTGATTTTTAAAACATATATAACTCGTTCATGCACAAATGAAAACGGCATCAAAGGTCCGTTGTTTTCTTTCTCCTTTGTAAAGTACTGCAAATTGAGGACAAGTTGTCTATTTTCTTCAATTATCGTGCTCAAAGGCACAGTATTGAAACTTAATGATCAAGAATATGGATATCGTTTTCATTTAAAATTTAAATTTTACATTTTGAAGCGTTAACTTTTTATGAATTGTGTGTACTTAATTGAACTTTAACTAACACGACACTGACGAAAACACATACGTCTGGATAAATCATTTATTGTATAGTTGGATTAAACATAAGCCCGTGTTTTCTCTGTTATAATAAAATATGTTAGTGAATAGAAATAGAGCAATTTTATACAGGGTGATTTGTTAAGGGTGGCGACCGCCCGTATCTCAGAATATCTTGAAGTATATATATTTTTTAAAGAAATAAAAAAAGCTGTGATGGTTTACTGCCCTCTAGCTAGGTACTGAAAAGAAGTTCTTCGAACTTTTTTCTTCGTTTATAGAATGTATGAGATTTCAAATATTTTTTTTTCATAATTTTAAATTTCCTGTTCTTGAAGTTTGTTCCAAATCGTTAAAATCACCTCTTGAGGCAATTAATCTATTAAATGCTGATAATAAGTCGGATATTTCTTAATTTAAATAGCATCATATCTAACTGTATACACCCCAAGCAATCTATTGATTTAGCCCTTCACCTAGTTGCTTGCCAGATAGAGAGATACCTGGAAAATAAGGAGTCTGCCTTGGATGTTTTCATCGACATAGAAGGTGCTCTGGAGAAACCATTTTTCCCAAAATAATACACTCACTAAATAACAGAAATGTTCCACAAATGGTTAGGGTGGGTGGATACATAACATGCTGTCAAAGAGAGCAGTAAACGTAAGTATAGAAGATGTGAATATAAGAGGCTTAGTTGCGAGGGGATGTCCACAGGGAGGGGTGCTATCACCTCTACTGTGAAACATAGTCCTCGACACCTTCATCAGCTGCCTCAATAATGACAGTCACTACATAATCGTATGAAGATGACCTGGTCATTCTGCAAACAGGTAATTTTTAGAACATACTCTGTGAAAGAATGCAAGTAGCTTTCAAAATTATACAACAGTGATGCAAAGACCATTCAATGTCCCAAGAAGACAAGGAAAATGATGAAAATAAATTAAAACCTCCAGAACTCCTAAAACCCAAAACTAAACTTTGCGGCAGAAGTCTAACCTTTGATAGCAAGTTAACATGGAACTCACACTTTAAAAATAGTAAAAAGAGCATACATTGCCTATGAACAATGCTGCCTAACCGTGGGGCGCACCTGGGGTTTTTCCTGCAGAGTCTTCGCACGGACTTACACGGCCATTATAAGACCTACGCTAACAAACGGTGCAATTGTCTGGGTACCGAAAACCCAAAAATTGACAGCTGTCCGCAAACTAGAACAAATTCAAAGAACATGTCTCAACATAACAGGAGCCAATAAAACCACACCAACCAGAGCCATGGAAGTAATTCTTAGTCTCACTCCCCTTGATATTTACATCAAGGAGGTTGCTCTGATGACAATGACACACCTCCGCAAGGTTGGAATAGAAAGAATCTGATGTAGGATCAGGAGGCACAAAAGTTATAATAGAACAAATGGAAGAGCTGGAAGTGGCAGGTACGATTCATATCTACACCGACGGTTCTAAAACAAAACAAGGCTCAGGATGTGGAATCTACTCCTTAAACCTAAACATAAAATGGGCTGTGAGCAGTAGCGCCAGTGTAGTTCAATCCGAGCTCACGGGAATTCTCATAGCAGCAAAATAAATCGCCAGAAAGGAACATGCTTATCTATACAGATATCCGACAAGCAATACTCACCCTGAACAGACCACGAATTTACTCAGGGTTAGTTCTAGAATGTCACAAAGCCACCTTAAGATGTATTAAAGGTCACGCCACATCGAAAGGTAACCGCCGTCGTTCTATTGGATTAACAACATCGGTAGTGACAGACCTAACTAAAGAACATTTAAAATTCAAAGAAAGATGGGATGAAACAAGAAACTGCAGAGTTGCCAGGGAACTGTTAGAATCTGCGCCTGATCACAGGTATTCTGACTGGTCATTGCCAAGTATGGAAACGTCTCCATATCATGGGGCTCTCAGAATCCGCACTCTGCAGGGGGTGCGAACATGAAGATGAGACCATCGAGCATATTCTCATTTTTTACAAGATTTTTGTTCGGCGAGTATCGGTTAACACCGGCCGGTATAAGAGAAACACCTCTTGACGACGTTGTCAACTACATTAAATCTGTAGGCTGGCTTACGACCTAGGTGGTGCGCAATGGACCTAAGGGGCCTAGTGGGGTAACCCACCCTCCACACGTTTCAGATATAGAAGGTGGCAATTTAAAGGATTTCAGATATATCCGCGAGAGCATTAGGCGTTTTCATTTTACAACAAATGGGTTTTACTTACATACTAAAGAAGGAAATCCAAATGGCATAATGCAAGCTTCGGATCTTGTGCTAGTTCTTGGCTGGTGTCTGCGCTTATTTTGTTTCCGGAATTCTTTTGAATGGGGGCGAGATTTGCGATATTTGGATTTTCTGCTAGTGCTTGGCTTATCTTGTTTTTGGCATTCCTTAGAACGCCAGACAAAAGATCACGTCGGAGTCATCAATTTAAAGGGGTTGTAGTTAAACATTTAATAATGGACAACCAGAAAGTAAAGTCTAATTTAATATTTTTATTTTGACAACTTGAATTCTGTCATTGATACCCCTTCAATAATAACATAAAACCATAACAACTAACAACCAGATTCTACAAGCAGTTTTATAAACTTTTATGTTTCATTGCTATACTCGATATCCAATAAAACAATTATTACACATTTTTTATAACAAATCAATTTGCTCATGACTCTTTTAACTTGTACAGTTACAGATTTTATGAATTCACATTTTATAAATTTAGGTATTTTTGTAGATTCTTTATTTATGCTGTAACTATGGAAGCGATGTATCATATTTATGTTTGTTAATGGGATTTATTTCGTTATTTGAAATGCGATACCGTCGCTATGACTGAACATTTTTTTTTGTAATTGTTGCAAACGAATTAATTAGTATGATTGAATGTTTTTCAATATAAAAATAAATGATGGATGTTTTGTACATTTTAAAATCCAATCACATCAATAAAAATTGTAACAAAATACTAGAAGAATATGAAAATGGGTCCTTTCTCACTGTTAATCAATAGCATTGTATTTGAAATTCAGCAATGATAAATGGGCCTAAATTTGTTATTTGAGTAAATGCATTCATGTATAAATGTATTGAATAAAATGGAGCTTATTAAAAGAACAAACGACTTACCTGTAAGGAAGTTCGTTCTGGATTATATGAGTATACTCGTCCAAATAGATATCACACCCTGTAGTACCAATATTACACTTTATCGAGCACAATTTTAAAGAGTGAATCACAAAAAATAGACAAAAAACACACTCTTATCAGCAGCGGCTATACCTGCCTCAACCACTGCGTATTAATTTCATTACATTATTTTGCATAAAAAGAAAATAAGTAAAACAAGGAAAAAGAAAAAAATTAAACTTGTGGGGTGGGTGTTTCACATGGGTTTGGTACCTATCTATTTGGACGAGTATACTCATATAATCCAGAACGAACTTCCTTACAGGTAAGTCGTTTGTTCTTTTAATTATATTTCGTATACTCGTCCAAATAGATATCACACCCTGTAGATGTTTAAAGAATTCGGATTTTTTTTTTTTTTTTTTTTTTTTTTTTTTTTTTTTTTTTTTTTTATAATATATAATATATTATATACTGTTTTTAAATAATAATAAAAAAACAAAGAAATTAAATCTTCTATTTTTTATTTATAAATTCTACGAAAAAAAAAAAAATATAACATTTCTAGCTACAAAATTATAAACATATATTATAGGTAATACATATTTTGAATAATAATTGGTTACTTTAATTCATCTAACCAATCAAAACAAAAATAACAATACAAACTAATCCTTAACAAAGTTAAGAACAACAATAAACTATTATTAGGCATTATTAGTAAGTACCTCTATAAAATTAATTTTTTTTATTTTCCAGCGGTCTATTATAGAATTTTTGAAAAACTTGCGACTTTGGGGTCCATCCTATCGTATTTTTTATTTGATCAATATTCAGTCCCCTTCTATAAACCGCTGAGGAAGTTGCGTGTCTAGTACTATGAGTATTGAATATATTTGTGTCAATTCCGCTTTCCTTTAACACTTGTCTTATCCAGCGGCTTATAGATTGGGCGCTTGCAGACTTATTAGGTTTTTTAAAAGTCAAAATTAAAAAATCTTCATCCTTTCTTAATGATTTTGTTTTTTCTAAGTATTCCTTTAGAGTACTTGCCACGCAAAGTTGTGGAAAATCAGTAAATACCTTAAATTCTAAAACTGGCTGTGCTCTTTTATAACTTGAAGTCTTTAATATTTGTGAAATATATATTTTAATTACGGAGTCTGTATCTGCTATATTTTTAAGCTCAATTTTCGAAATAGATTGAACCCTTTGTCCCGTAGCCAGAATTAACAACACTACCAATTTTTTAGTCAGCATTTCTAAAGAAAGCGTTTTTAATGGATACCATTTACTAATAAAATCTAAAACAGTAGATGGATCCCAAGTTGAATTATATTTAGGGAAGTTTGGTTTAATTCTAAATACTCCTTTAAGAAAACGATTAATTAAAATTTCGTTCCCGTTTGTATAGTTTAAGATAAGGGACAGAGCAGATCTATGTGAATTTAACGTAGGAAATGATGCGCCATTTAAAAATAAATCATTAAGGAAGGAAATAACATTTCCAATATCCGCTTTATATATATTCAACTTTCTTTGATTACAAAATATATACCATTTTTTATAAGTACCACTATATTGTTTGAGCGTAGATTCGCTCAAAGATTTAATCATAATTGGTATGGCTGCGTCAGGAACACCTCTCTCTAAGAACGATCCCCGGATAATTTCCCGGCTACTAACGAAAGATTCGCCCACAATGGATGGGGGGCCCTAAATGGAGATGATAACATGGTTTTATTTGGTGTAAAAATTATTGGATCCTCTATACAGAGGTCTAAAAATAGAGGATACCAATATTGGGTAGGCCAGAGAGGCACAACTAAAATTCCTTTGGCTTTATCTCTTATTATTTTATTTAATACCCTGCCAATTATGGAAAAGGGTGGAAATGCATAGAAATAGAAACTATTCCATCTTAATGTAAAGGCATCGCAAGCTAGAGAACCTGGATCTTTATGCCAAGAGACATAATTTTGACATTTTTTGTTAATAATAGATGCAAACAAATCAATTATCGGATTACCGAAACACGAAACAATTATTTTGAAAACTTGAATATTTAAACTATATTCGGTCTCAATCGATAAAGATCTAGACTCTAAATCTGCTTGTGAATTTTCTTTGGAAGTTATATAACTTGCATGAATAAAAATTTTACGTATTTCACACCACCTCCTTATATCTTTAGTTAATTGGTTTAATTTATGAAATCGTATACCACCCATTTTATTAATGAAAGCAATCGCTGTTTTATTATCAACGCGAAGTAAAATACGACAATTGGTTTTTTCAGAAGCAAAACATCTTAGTGCGTAAAATACTGTTAGTAATTCTAGATAATTGATATGATAATGTTTTTGTCTTTCATCCCAAAACCCATGGGTAGAATTGTTTTCGCACACAGCTCCCCACCCTGTTTTTGAGGCATCAGTGAAAATAACCAAGTTAAATTCTTGATTATGAATATTATTTGTAGTTGTTAAAATATTATCTTTCCACCATTTTAAGTCGCATTTTACTGATTCAGAAATTAACATGATAGCATTATACGATTTTAGTTTTTTAAGAGCTAAATACTTGGCACGTTCGAGATGTTTAATATAAACCCACCCATAACTTACAGCAGGACATGCAGCAACAAGTATGCCAACCACTTTTGAAAATTCTCTAATGCATATTTGTTTTTTATTTTGTAATTTAATAACCTTATGTAAAATTAAATTTCTCTTTTCCTGTGTAAGTTCTAGGGTGAGATTCTGACTATTGTAAATAAAGCCAAGGTATTTACAAACATTCGAAGGTGTCAATTTACATTTTTTGTAATTTATTATAAATCCCAAATTTTCCAAGACTAGAATAATATGTTCAACACTTTTCTCTGTTTCTTGTTTACTCTTTCCTACCACCAGAATATCATCTAAATATATTATACAGCAAATACCTTTTAGTCGAAGGGTTTTAAAAACTGGTTTCAATAATTTTGTGAAAATAAAAGGAGCTGTTGAGAGACCCATTGGCATTGCATTATATTCATAAAGACAATCTTTAAATTTAAATCTTAAATATTTTTTACAGTCTTTCGAAATAGGTATCATATAATAAGCGTCCTTTAAGTCAATAGTAGACATAAAACACCCTTTAGTTAAAATATCTTTTACCGATTTGTAATTTTCTAATTTGAAATGTGGAGGTTCAACTATAAATGTATTTAAATGTTTCAAATTTAAAATGAAACGATGTGAACCATCCGGTTTCGTAACTAGAAAAAAGGAAGATAAAATTTCTCCCGCGACATGTTCGCATTTTCTTATCACACCTTTTTTAAATAAATTTGAAATAGCTACATCCAAATTTTTTGATTCTAAATGGCTATAATTTCTAGGTTGATATATATAAGTTTGAACTGGAGCCTTTATAAAAGGAATTTTATAGCTTTTAACCCATGACAGGATATTTCTATTTTTAATAAAAACCTTCCAGTTTTTTTTATATAACCTTAACCTACCGGCGTACAAACTCACCGTGTTTATTTCCGATATCTTTTTCTCTCCTGATAATATGATGTTCTCTGAAATTTGTTCACTGACGGCTTTTTCATTTTGGACTTGTAGTGGGGGCCTCGGTTTTTTAACTCCTTTCCGGTACGAAGATGATTTTTGGCTTCCTTAAACTTCTCAGCAAAATCCATTCCGCATAAAAATTTGTCAGGCTTACTCTCACGCACAATTTTTCTAACCGTATGATTTAAGCTGGCTTCAATGTGGTATTTTCGTCTAGTTGACTCCATGTGAAAAACGTCGGTAAAAATCTTCCCCTAATCTATTAAACATGGAATTATTTCCGTCTTAAGATCCCTCATCAGAGTATTTTCATCAACACTAAGCAATCTGTTCAGACCTTTTGCAAGAGCAGCTAGACCGTTGCCAATCTGGCCTTGAATTATAGAGCTATACTTATCCTCTTTTTTCTGAGCTTCACTAATTGAAGCCAAAATTTCCGGATTGAGTTCAGGACTTTTAAGGTGAGGTATATTTTTAGGTATCAGGTACTTTTTTTGGAGAGCCTCCTTTTCTGTCTTGTCAACACCAAGATCAATATATTTATTCCAGTATGATGCAATAACTGATTGTACTTCCTCACCCCATAGTGGAGTATTTCCCACGGGTTCTTCCCCAAAAAGCAACAAATACTCCTGCGGTAATTCTCCATTTTGAGATATCACAGCGTCTTGTAGTACATCGACCGGTATATCATTTACTTCCTTTTCATTATGCACTTCAACTTCGTGAATATCATGCACTACTTGAGGTGAATCACCTTAAAAAGTAAAAAGGGAAAAATTACTTACCATTTTATAGTTTTATTAAATAAACTAGCTTTAACAGTTTTAGCTATTCGTTTAATGAGACTTAACAGTTTTGTCTCTTCGAACTACTGAGTAATAGTTTAATTTTAGCTTTAACATTTTTAGCTACGAGTGTACTCACTGTCGGTATCAGTATCACTTGAAAAACTTGAATGTTTTCGACGTTTTTGTCGAACACTTTGGTTTATGCGTTCCAATTTTCTCATTAAACGCCTCCTTTTTCTGTCCAAACGATCATTTTCGTCACTACTATCACTAACCCGTTTATTCGGCATTTTTAATTTTACTCGACAAAGCACAATAATGTAATGAAATTAATACGCAGTGGTTGAGGCAGGTATAGCCGCTGCTGATAAGAGTGTGTTTTTTGTCTATTTTTTGTGATTCACTCTTTAAAATTGTGCTCGATAAAGTGTAATATTGGTACTACAGGGTGTGATATCTATTTGGACGAGTATACGAAATATAATTTAAAAAATATATTTATATCCCTACGTATTATTTACATAAAAAACATTTGGTTGGGATTAATTCGTTCTGGTATATTAGAGAAAGAATCATATTTGAATTGTATCTCGTAATTATTCATTATCTCTTGAAAATACTTGATACCGATACGGTTAACGTTTTTTAAATGTGTTTATTGTGTATTCGCGTTATTTATTATTACATAGTATACCTAATATGCTAATATCCTTGAAATATTTTTTTATCATTATCATTGAGATTGTATGATGACAACGACGACTAAGCCGTGTTCACACAGTTGATTAATTGCTAGTTATTTATTGTTATTTGCTTGAATATAGGCTAAAAGTGTGTACTTTAATAGCTCTACACGCATAAAGAATAAATTATTTGAATTACAATGTGAATAAAAGTTTTGTTGATTGATTCGTCGGGATAAGAATATCTTTAGCTTTGTTCGAATTAGATGAGATTAACTGAGAATGTAATATCTCATAAGAATAATAATATATCCGTTTTTTTGTGGTGTTTGTATTTTGAATTTAATTCTATAATTATGTATATAAAAAAATATATAAATATAATAGTATTATTAATGTAATTTAAGCACTTATTTTTCTAATTCACAACTGGCTTTTTTATTTAAAAGGATGTTACATGATAATCGGTGGTGGACAAACGATACTAATTAACCAAATGTGTTCAAAATATTTACCACCAGCTTTAGTGCAAGCATCATCTTTCTTTTTTGAACATATATGCAGTTTCTCCTTAGTTATATTTTGTATTTCTTTTAATATAGGTGCTCCAGTTCATAAATATCACGCAAGCGATTTTGAATTGAACAATCTGCAATATTCCATAGGTTTAACAAAATTAAGGTAAAGCAAATGTATAGGGTATGCATTATCAGATATTTTTTCAATACTTTATGTCTAGGTTGTAGCAACAAATCTAAAAAAAGTCAGTCCTCGAAACACTGTTCATACCTGTTTGGGGTGCTATTTTTTTCACTAATTTGTTGGGACTTGGTACCACCATTTGAATTTGTATATCTTCAACAGTTTTTGTTATTACTGTAGGACTTTCAGATCTTTTTCCTTTTCATAATTTTGAACAAGTATGTGTTTATGACGACAAAAAGAAATTGTATTCCATTTATTCACTAGAAAAATGATCCTCAAATTATCGAATACAATTACGAAAAGTTCCATTTCGAAAATGGGTCAATAAAATAAAATTATTTTGTTCGTGTGTAAATATTACCTGAAATAAAATAAATAATCATTAACGGGTCCGTATAAGAATAGGAGTGCCGGAATTAAAAAAAAAATGGTAGTTCCTAAAAAAAATTTGCGGAAAATCCACAAAATTTTGAGAAAAATGAATGAAAAATTCTAATTTTATTGGTTATTTTAGTTTTATCATACTATACGGAGGTGACAATTTCAGTTTTAATAATAGTGTAATTGAATTAACTTACTTTTGTTACATTTTAACTGAAATTAGATATCTATGGAAAATTATGTTTCATTTGCTAATTTAATTTTTATTATAATTAAATGCATTGTATTGCCTGTTTAACCATTTCCTTCCACAAAACATGAAATGATCAAAATAATTCATCGAATCACCTTTGTTGACACTTGAGTTTGCAACGTTGCCATATTACTAAAGTTTCTCCAGGTTGTATGTGTCTAGGCTTTATAGATAGATGAGAGTTCAGAGCTAATTTTAAGCAAAAGTACTTGTTATGGAAAATCACGAATTTTTAAGAAAAATTTAAACAAAAGTTGTAGTTTTATAACTTATTTGCAATATTATTGACATCGAACATGTATGTATTATTCACAAAACACTTATGGTAGTATTTTATATTCATAAATAGGAAATGAAATATAAGATATGAAAAGAGATATACGTATCGGTGATTTTTTACTTTAAAATTTTCTTGGTGTGTCATTTAAATCTTTTAAGTAGTAATTAATGATTTACACGTAGGTAACCAATTAAAAATGCTTTGTGAATATCACGGTAAAACTATAGTTAAAAGATAAATAATATATTTAAGACTGTGTGATGAGGCCTTTAATTTTGATTTCCTGCACCTTTCATATGCTCACATTCGGGTGGTCTTCGTGTGTCTGAGAGCGTAACGAAGCACTTTGGCATTACATTACCAGAAAGGCCGTCTAGCTAATTTGCAAAATCCGGTCTGTCATTCTTCTCCGGTCTTATAGGAGTCCTTCTTTTCTTTCTTTTATTAGGATTACTGTTGCGCAAAGTGTTGTCTTTTCATTCATTTTTTTTTTTGGAACGCCATTTCGTTTGGGCGCCTGTCTCGGTGAATTCGTGTCGACCTCAAAAGGTTCGTATTACTTTTACAGTTATTTTTTAATTTTACAATTTTATGTCGTTTTAAAAGTTTCCTGTTTCAAACTGTTTTGTCGTGGAAGAAATGATTTCGTTTATAAATTAGGTACTTTCCTAATGAACAAACGAGCATTTTATGTGTATACTAATTTTAATGAACTACCTGTTTTAATGATAATGAGGTAGTCAACTGACAAGAGCACTGAGCATAATAATTATTATTAGAAATGCATATTAAAGGAGGGAAAAGAAAATAAACAAGACCTTTATATCTCACAAAGAAATTTGTATTTGAACGGCGATCGGTTTTGAAGTTTGTTCACTTCATCATCAGGCACACCTAGTGGGCAAGAGAAAAGGGAAAATTGATGAATTTTAAGTCAAAAATTAAACCATTAAAATTAAAAAATGAAGAAATGATGGAATAATAATTTAGTTTAAGCGAAATTAACAAAACTAATATACGAATACTACTAATATAAGAAATTCTGTACATTTGAAATTTGACAGTACATGGGAAAAACTGAAAAAATTAAACCACGTGTACAAAAGATTGTTGGGGAAATTTGGAAAAGACTAATAACGAAAGGCAATAATAATCAGCGAAATAAAAAATGAATAATGAAGAAGAAATATAATTGCTGTTGAACAAAAGTTGTTTTCTATTTAAAGCAGAGTGGAGAAAATAGAAGAAGATACAAATTGGATCTGTGCATTCAAGCAACCTCCTGAGAAAGCTTAAAGATTTCTCATTACTTGTAGATCCTCAAAACTATTAAGAGTGATTCTATTAAAGGTGTTGTGTAAGATTTTGAAATCTGTTGAAGAATCAAAGTCATGTCCTGTGTCTATATGTTGGTTGGCAAAATGAGAAAAAACAGTATGGTTTTGGTTCAGACATCTTACTCTGCTCTTTCAGTCGTGTTTTGAAATTACGAAAAGTCCTACTTACGTAGTAAGAATTGCAAGTGTTAATATTTAATTTGTAGATGCCAGATAAGTCTAAGATGTCAATTTTATCCTTATTCCTAATAAAAAGCTTATGTATAAAATTGGAACTCTTAAAGGAAACTTTAAAGTAGTCTTTGAAAAGGCTGGCCACTTTGTAAAAAATGCTACCTATGAAGGTAAGAGATACATTCTTCTTACTAGTAATTTGTTCGGGTATTATAATTTATGGGTTATTAATAAAGATATTGTTTTGTCGAATTTTATTTTGTTTCTTTCTCAACATTTTGGCAATCAGACATGGTTCATAGTTATAGTCAATAGCAATACTTTTTATAGTATTAAGTTATCTATCAAAGGACTCTTTTGTCAAAGGTATATTGAGTAATCGCTCTAGATAATAGTTAAAAGCAGTCAGTTTATGTGTAGCTGGATGATTAGAAGTATTGTTTATGACTGCCTGTATGCGTTGGTTTTCTAAAAATTTTATTTTTATGTGAAATTTTTAGATTCAAAAAGTACAAAGTCTTATCATTTTCTAACTCAAGTGTGAATTTTATATTATTGTGAAGATTATTAATGTAAACTAAGAAATTATTTAACAAATTGGCAGATATTTTTATACATAATTTTAAAAAAGAAAGACTGGTTTTTCTCATTTTGTCAATCATCTTATAGATACAGGACATGACTTTGATTCTTCAACATATTTCGAAATCTTACACAACATCTTTAATAGATCCACTCTTAATGGTTTTGAGAACCTAGAAATAATGAGAAATTTTAAAGCCTCCCCAGGAAGTTGCTTGAATGCTGTAACGTTTAAATTTGGCCTTATAGCGGTTTTTCATAAAAAGGGTCCTTCTATACCCGCATTTAAACCACTGTGCTTTTGGATCGATATGCGAACCACTGATTTTGTCCTCACCGTCGAAAGCGATTCAGGGGTCCCTCTGCGACACTCTGAGTGAGCATGAGGCTGCCCTGTATTCAAGATGTCAGTCTAGCGTTTCCGCCCTGACGTTAATTGTGGGTATGTGATCAGTTTGGGGTAGATAGGACCTCTATTTGAGTTTAGTTAGGCTATTTATTTGGTTTTAGAGGTTTGTTTGGTTATTTTAGCCCTTTCTGTCAAGAATTTATTTGGTAATAGAGGGCGCTGATGGGACACCTATTTTTCACTAAGGTATGTTGGTATTACTGGTTTGGGAGATGTCAATTTACGTTGTTCCATTTTGCTGGACATTTCGAGATTCAGATTCCACACGTGGGTTTTGTTTGGAAGGTACTGTTTCGAAATTTATTGGAAGCAACCTTTTTGTTTTAAGTTTACAACAGTGTGATTGGTAGTATTTATTGGTGACCACATGTTGTAGGAGCTCTTAGGAGGATATATTTAACCACGTGTTGAATCTCATTGGTAAGTTTTCTACGCAGTACTTAAGTTATGACGTATTATTTCTTTTTGTAAAACCTTCGTTCTTTTATTTCAGTGACCACATATATATGTAGTCTTTCTGAATAAGCACGTCAAAGAAATTGGTGATTTGGTGAATTCGTCTGGCTCTTTTTAGCTGTGAAAGGGGTAAATATGCTTTGATTTTAGTTAGAATGCTTACTTAGACCTAACCCTAGGTTGTTTCTTTTCGCTGTATATATTTTCAGTATATGGGATTGACTATTAACGGGTGTTATTTTGAAGTCTAAGGGTGTCATTTGCCTATTTAAATGTAATTGTTGGGTAGAACTCGCTTCACGAGCCGTCTATCCTGTTACTTTGTAAATCTGAAGATTACCTACATAAATTGATAAGCCGAACTTAATTAGTAAACGTTGAGTAATTATTACCTATTTCTAGACCTCGCTTCACGAGAAGGCTATGTAGGTACCTGGTTATTTAATTTTAACTTCTTTATTAACCAGGGATAAATAGTTATTTCTGTGTTTTATCTTACACGTTTTCTTTATGGTTCTTGTGACGGGCTATCAATTCTTGTGACGGGCTATCAATTCTTGCGAAAGCCAACACCAGTAGTCCTTGTGAAGGGCCAACACTTCTTGTGACGGGCTGACTAGCACATCTTTTGACCAGCTAGTACTCCTTGTGATCAGCTAGTAATCGCGTAACGGGCTAGCAACCTTTATGACATGCAGATTGATTTGTATGCCGAAGTAGGACATCAACCGTCTACTAGAGCAGCTGGAAAGAAGTCACAGTGTAGTTTTTGCAATCTTATTTTTTATATTACTATTTAATCTATTTTATTGGGGGGTGTTATTAGTACGTATTTTAATCTAAACCTAATGTAAACGAGGTTTAGGGGTGTATAGTTTATAGTACATTTTATTAAACCTGAAATACGTCACCAAGAGCTCTTCGTGTGGTATATTACTTATGGATAGTTAATATTTTTAATAAGTAACAGAGTTTTACTTGTTTTTACCCCTAGCGTCCGTAAATAGTACACTATTATTTGTTTATTTGCTGAAATACAGTAGGCACCTCATGTGTTACATCTTTACGATTACCCTTAGTCTCATTTAATTATTTTAAACATAATATAGCGTATTATTTGTAAATATTACTCCCAGTGATACTGGATTATTGTTATTAGTTGGGGAACCTATTAGTAATGTACTAAGTGATTTAGTTGACATTAATTTGTTAAATATTGAAGTGGTAACGAAGTTGACCCCCCATGTCAACACGATAAATTATTTATAATTATTAAACTTGGGTATATATTGAACTTTACTTATTATTTATCCCACTTGCTAATTTTCTGTTTGATTTTATAAACATCTGGTTGAGCATTTATTTTTATGGTAAAGTACACTTATAATATAATAGGAGCATACTCGATTTGTAGCCGCTTGATGGCCTTGTAGAGGAGATGCTATAGTTTTCTATTTGGAGTTTGGTAGTGAACTGTCACATGGATTGTTGGATGTGAGGTTAAACTCTTGGCGCCCACTTAAGAATATAACTTTTTCTACGACTCACTCCCTTCTTCACTGTTGTTGGTCGGCATCCAACATTGGATTAATATAAATCCCACCTCGGTGCTTAGGCACAGAAAGTAGGTAGCAATGCACAGATCCAATTTGTATCTTCTCCTATTTTCTCCACTTTGCTTTAAGTCTTGGTTTCTCTGAACACTCCGTCACGGTGAGCGGACAGTCCGTCTACCGTCGCGTTTTGACGATTTTATCCAACCAGCCTATTTAAATGGGAATGGTTTTTTTGAATCCGCTTAGCTAAGCAGGACGACGTCATGCCTCTGATTTGTCGCGAGTAGTCGGTTCATATCTATTGAGTTTAATATCATCGGAATCGTCGGCGTGTGCGGAGACAGTATGTGAATACAAATAATTATATTGATACATACAGATGACTTTATGACTTTATTTGTAGGTTTCTTGGAAATGTCGCTCTTTATAAAACTCAACACGAATTCAAAAAGATCTGTAGGAAGTCTAACATACTTCCTAAATCTGGTTTCATTTCCAAAAAGACTCCGCTGCACAGTGATATTAAAGGCACCTTCTCTATCGCGACATAAAAACAACTTATTCACTGGCCTATTGAAAATTTTGACGGTTGCAATTGCCAGTTCCTTTTATTCTTTCTCTTCCAACAATAATAACAACGCAAACAATTTATTTGCGTTCATTTTAGTACATTTCGTTTAAATTCATAATACATAAACAGAACGTACAGACATAGAGAAGGTCTCATTCTCTATATTTAACAAACCACCTCGAGCGAAAATCGCTGTCCTCAGCGATCGACGGACTGTCCGCCCACCGCGACAGAGTGTTCAAAGAAACCAAAGCTTTAAATATAAAACAACTTTCGTTTAACTTGGCAGGCTCCTAGACGATGGTAAAGCCCGTCTATGGAATTCCGAATAACCTCAGTCGGTATATTATTTGATTCCACTCTAATTCTGTTTTATAGATCTTCAATATTAGCTGGCCTATTTTGAGATATCTCCAAAGAAAGTAATCTAGTGGCGTTAAGTCTGGGGATTTTGGTGGCCATTCAATTGTACTACGTGGTCCAGTCCAGATATTCTGACATTAATACCAAAATGTGGGGAGCGTCGTCTTGTTGAAACCATAGTGTTTCACTGGGGATATCTGAATCTACTCGTTAGGAAACAACAGCTAGAGCAGGTACTAATTCAATTCTTAAAAAGTCGTAGCGTTCAGCTGTAAGGTTTTCCTCAAAAAAGTATGGACCTAATATTCTGTTGTTGATAATATCTGTTCATACATATACTTTCTGAGGACGCTGCGTATGAGCTTCACATATCCAGGGTGGATTTTCCTGACTTCAGAAACGATAATTGTGCCTGTTAAGTGCTCCATTTAAATAAAAAGTAGCTTCATCCGAAGAGTAATTCAGAGAAAATCCATTATTTTCGTCACATCCTCATTATTTCCTCACAAAATGGTATACGCCTATGATAGTCATCTTCCAAAAGCTCTTGAACAAGATATAATTGTACACAGAAATGATAAAAACTGAGCCAAAATATTTATCAAAGCCAGAAACTTGCTACAAAAAATGGAACAACTTTTTTCCTTTTTGAGTACACTGTTCAACAATTGCTTAGGATTATACTCATTTTGTTTCAGTTTCTTCTGAAAACATAAAATCCAACGAATTATGATGCTAGGTTGCGTTATCAGTTTTAAACCGAGTTTTAAACATGGTAAATAAATAATAGTTGGTGTTCTGACTGCCCAGGCTTTCCTGTTTTTAATAAAAACTAATTCAGAATTAAAGATAGCTTATCGATATTAGATTTTACCATCGTCTGGGAGCCTGACAAGTAGAGGGTAGAGGACATTTTCAACACCTGCTACGTTAATTCACCAATCGATAGCACTAAGAAGATATTTGTAACTTTTGTTTTTAAAAAAATTTCCCAATAACTACATAAGTAAAAGAAAAAAAAAGGGTATAGTTCATTGCGTAGCCTTTCAGTTGCACGTCACCAAATATGACGTAATATCATGTTTTCGGCATGTCTTTGATTACTACATGAAATTTGATGGCGACTCTACAAAATTTTGACAGTTGTCCGGATCGTATTCAGCCAAATAGAAAAAGTCTTTGAAATAAATAAGAATTGTGATATCAAAACATTATAAAATAAAACAAAATGTATTTTTATTTGATATTTATTATCATAAATAATATAACATTAGTAAATACATTCCTAAAATTAGTTATTATAAGACAACAAGGATCACTTGCCGGATGAAACCTACAATAAGAAATTAGATCTGTTCAAAAAATCACATAAGTTTTATTCGATAAACTAATTACCTTGGAAATCATTGAAATTTAACAAAACTGGTAACGTTAAACTTGTAGAACAACAGCCATTTTTGAATACAGTACAATAAACGTTTATTATGCGGAGTCCCAATCTGATTCGTTATCCGATTTGTTTAAATCAATGATTACAGGAGAGATATTACTTGCATCAATGATTTTTGCAGTCTCCCAATATTCATCAATAATTTTTCTTGCATGGTCTACATGCCTCTTCCATTTTTTTGGTGTAATCTACAATTACATAACAATTATAAACCATAGCATAAGAAAAAACTTTGCATTAAACCTGTTGAAGAGATTCGTTCCAAACACTAATTACAGTATCTGCAGTAATACGTTCTGCCGAAGTTATTTTTGCATCGTAATACCGTTTAAACTCAGACCAAACAAGTTCAATTCGATTGAACTGGCAATGATATAGAGGCAGTCTCAACACACGATGGCCATGCAAAAGAGCTAATCTATCTAATCTGTAAAATATGCATTTTTAATATCTTATTAAATTATATCATATCATAACATACCTGTATACTTTATCTGGTACATGTTTCTTGGCAATTTCTAACAATCCGAACACCATACTAGGCATTGGAAACTGTATATTCCTTTCTTTTAACCAGTTAATCAGAGAAACTTTGTTCCAACTTGCATTTGGTATTCTTTCGAGCAACGTTGAATGGTACGACGCATTGTCCATTATTATTAATGACGGTTCTTCTAAGCTTGGTAGAAGCTGATATTCAAACCATCTTTCAAAATTATCAGCACTTTTAAATATCAAGTTACAGTCATTAATAAACCCATTTTCAGAACCCGCATGAAAAACAATGTATCGTACACCTTCACCATTCTTCTTTCTGACTGCCTGTTCGATACCATCCTGCCAGATTTTGCGAAATCCTCCTTTCATCAAGATATACAGGCTTGAGACGATGAGAATCACTTTAATTTTTTTTTAAATCTCGTAAAAAACAATCTTTTTCGTGTAACATGTGACTGTTCCATGAGATATTTTCTGTTAGAAATGTTACAGCTTATCCACTTGAATTTTAATTCTTTTAAAGCCC
This sequence comes from Psylliodes chrysocephalus, assembly GCA_927349885.1. NCBI lineage: Eukaryota > Metazoa > Arthropoda > Insecta > Coleoptera > Chrysomelidae > Psylliodes > Psylliodes chrysocephalus. Next base: position 25,031,888 of record OV651823.1, on the reverse strand, counting down.
TACTGAGTGAAGAAACTGATGTATTTATCCCATATACATCTTCTAATTTTTACTTCAACGTATAAAGAGTCACATGCTCACCTACAATAAAGAAAAATGTTACAAAAAAAATTATTAAAACTAACCCTTGAAAATAAACTCATAATGAACCAGTAAAAAAATTTGTGTGTGAAATGGAAACATAATAACATTGATGAAGATATTTAGAACCTTATACAATCTAACTTGAAAAATATGTATTTAGTAAATACCAACCTTGACTAAATATTCTGTATATATTGGGACCACAGCTAACGCTCACAGAATCGGACATTTTAGCTGAGTATTCGCGATCTGCTTGAATACTTTCATTTGCCAATCGTCCTACAGTCGATAACGATATTCCTAAGGCGGCCGAAACACGGTAAAATTAATTGATCATTAATGAATTTTTACTAAACTTTAAGATGTGAAACTTACTTCATGTACCGCATTTACGGGCAATATAGTTTTACCGGCTTGTTTTTTTAATTGGAAATAAGCAAGCAGTTTTAATACGAACGCTTGCTCTTTTTCGCTATACCTCGGCATGTTTATAAATAAATAAATAAATAAGAAAAAAATAATATTCCAACTTCTAAAAAATGTGATTAACCAAAATAATTACAAATGGAACTAATGGAAGTACTGGTCTGATAAAAACTGTCAGACGTACACTTTGACGTTTATCAAAAATAGCTAAAGAGCGTGTTCAATATTTCAATTTGACTATGTGGCCATGACGTATAGCAAACGACAGCCAATGAAATGCCTGTATTGTGTCAATTGTAGTTATTTAATATCTACGTGTATATCTCTGTTGCGTCACGAAAATTTATAGTGGACGTACCGTTTTTTGCATTGCGATAAAGCGAGATAGATGCCGTATGACGTGCAACTGAAAGGATGTGAAATGAACTATATGATGAAATTTAATTTTTCACGACCTTTTTAAAAAGTTGGGTAGGGTTGCAGCTAAGGGGTTGAAGAAAAAAAATTCTATTTATTGGCTACAAATACGTCCAATGTAAAATTAATTCACGTGTTTCACCCTTTTTTTACTAGTTGAACAAATAATAATTAATCCGAACTTTCGTGCAACTCTGTATATATTGAACAGGCGAATATTAAAGGTATTTATTATTATACGATTAAGGAAAAATGTAACCAATATAATTTTTATAATCTGTATAGAATTGAGGAGCGTTCATTCAAAATCAGATTTGTCCAGTTTTTACATAAAATACGATTAATACAAATTCCGGGTATTTTTCCTGGATTCTGTTAATTCCTGACATGGTAATCGTTCAAAAACAGGCATAACCCATTTAAAAATCTGCATGTAAACATCGATAGTTCACTTAAAATCAGACATGTTCAGATTTAAAATAAGTTTCAGCGAATCGATCAGAACAGGACATTACCAATCATACTTTGACAGCTGGATTTATTTATGTATTTGTGTGTATTGTATTGAATTTTTTATACTCTACTTCCCACTAAATAATCATACATGTCCATTAATTTTTGTTTTTTTTTATTTTCATTGCATTTTTTTTTAATATTAATAAGTATAATATTAGTATCATTTTATCCACTATAACATTTCATGATTTGGATATGTTAAATTTTAAGTCCCTACGAATAAAAAGTTTTCGTGTTTTTCTCGAAACTACTTCATGTGCATGGACAATGAACATGTCTGGTTTTGAATGAACGCTCCTCAATTATGCAAAAATTAAGTTTAATTGCCTGACGTTAATACAAATCCCCTGACAAATCCTTATCTGCTAACAAAGTTCTGTCTCTAATTATTTTAGTAAAATCATGTGTGCCTTGAAATGTGAAATATTAAATAATAACTAGAAGAGAGCTGCCATTTTAATTTGATAAATTATAAAAACTAAATTCTTATTGCAGTTGTAACGTTAATAATATTAAATAACATGGTAACGTAAAATATTAATGAAAACAAATTACAATTTATATGCAAGTATGTTTTTCTTTTTTTTTGTTCTCTACTTAAATATAGAATAAAAAGTATAATCATTTATTATAAAAAAATTAATCAATAATAATTGTGCAATGTTTTAAAGGTAAGCAATATTACGACGGGCAATTAACATAACGGGTGATATTTTGGTTTTCTTTTCTTTAGTGTAAGCACTTCCACTTTTTTATATTCCTCCATAACGACGTCGAGGATTTTATATCGTAAAAAAAGACAAATTACAATTACGGTTTACAATAATTGAAGGGCTTAGTGGTTAAAGGAATTGTTACAATTATATAGGGTGTCCCATAATGTTTTGTTATTTATAGAGAGCAATAGTTTGGAAACGTTAAAGGTCTTTACAAAAACATACCACATATTACTTATACCAAAATAAGTCGATTTAAGTAAAATTACCTTAGTACAAAGTTGATTCGTTTGGGCTCCAGAGGGCCTTGAAGTTACAAATTTTAAATCGTTTTTCCCATATAAATTTAAAACGGCAAATGCGATTTTGCTGAAATTTGGTATATTGGTAGTTTTATGCGGCAAAAAAAATGGTATTAAAATTTTGTCCGATAATAATACATATGCGTAGAACTTGATTTTTTAAATAATTGCACCTTTAAAAATTCTACGCCAATGGAAGAAAAGGAATTTGAGTATGAAATTTAGATTGCGAAACTCATTTACTTTAGAAAAGGTACTCTTGATAAGACTCGATTACTCTCATGGTTTTCGCTAAATTTCTGTTTTAATAAATAAGAGTGTATAGGTTTCACAAAAATATTTATTTACAACATAATCAAAATAGAGATTTTACAAAAATTATTCAAAATGTTCACCATTTTCACGCATACAAAGATTTATACGTCGAAGAAAATTAAAATGTATCCTTTCCATAACCTCTTCATCGGCTCTAAGATTGTTTATTGCATCTTGAATACGTTGCCAGAGTTGTTCCTCATTTTCTACAGGTTCCCTGTAAACTGTGGATTTCAGATGTACCCATAAAAAGTAATCCATCGGTGTTGGGTCTGGGGAACGAGGTGGCCAGTTTACAGGTGCGTCATTACCTCTGCCTATCCATTTGTGTGGATATTGTTCATTCAAGTGGTTTCTAACGTTTAAAGAAAAATGTGGTGGAGCTCCATCTTGCATAAACCACATATCTCTCCGAAGTTGGAGAGGTAAATCTTCTAACAATTCTGGCAACGTATTTTGTAGAAAATCCAAATAATTTTCTCCAGTTAATCTTCGTGGAAGTATGACAGGACCAACAATAAAATTACCAATTATTCCAGCCCACACATTAATTTTGAATTCGTGCTGAAAATGGTTTACCTTTATTGCATGCGAATTTTCAACGGCATAAACATGTTCATTATGGGTATTAGTTTTACCTCTTCTTGTAAAACCCGCTTCATCCGTAAAGAGAACCTTCTTGACAAAGTTTGGATCTTTCTCTTTGCATATTAATAAATCGACAAAAACCCAAACAAATTTGAGGATCATGAACTAATAATTCTTGTACTGGCTTCTTATGGTATAGATATAGCAATTGTTCTCTAAGCACTTTATGAACGATATCTTTACTTACTCCTAGTTCCCTTCCAATTCGTCTGGTGCTTAATTCTGGATCTTCTTCAACACGTTCTAAAATGTCTTCTTCAACTTCAGGAATCCTTACAAAATGTTCTCTTCCATTATCAACAGTTGGGAGCAAAGGAACCGGTCTCCCGAAGACGTCTCTCAACAGCAGCAAAAGTTGGGTGGCTAGGTACACGACGATTTGGAAACCTTTCAGAGTACACCCTGACACTCACGAGCATTTTCTTCACAAAATCCTAATGTCAGTAACATATCGGTATATTCTGCATTGGTACATTGTACAGCCATATTAATAAACCACGCATTTGTTTTTTTAATTATTGAGTCAGATAGAACACTTTCAATCGTTAACAAGAGATTAGGTGTTAAAACTTGACAATATTTTTATTTAGATGAAACTATGGAAACCAACAATAAATGTTTTTGTATACATATTGCAGGCAAATAATTATTATTCCTCAAAAAATCGTACATGGCAAGAATCGAGTATTTTTGTTAAAAGTCTCGATTAGAGGTGTTGAAAAAGATATGAAAAAAGTACATTTTTATGTTTTTCATCATATAAAATTTTGTCCGATAATAATACATAGGCGTAGAACTTGATTTTTAAATAATTGCACCTTTAAAAATTCTACGCCAATGGCAAAAAAGGGGCTTGAGTATGAAATTTGGATTGGGTACTCATTTACTACAAAAAAGTACCCTTGATAACACTCGATTTACTCTCATGGTTTTGACAAAGTTTGTATTTTAATAATTATTGTTTATGTTCTAAAATTACTAAAATGTAAATTTCGTCAAAACTATGAGAGTAATCGAGTCTTATCAAGAGTACCTTTTTTAAACTAAATGAGTTGCGCAACCTAAATTTCATACTCAAACCCCTTTTCTTCCATTGGCGTAAAATTTTTAAAGGTGCAATTATTTAAAAAATCAAGTTCTACGCCTATTTATTATTATCGGACAAAATTTTAATACCATTTTTTTTGCCACATAAAACTCTACCAATATACCAAATTTCAGCAAAATCGCTTATGCCGTTTTAAATTTATGTGGGATAAACGATTTAAAAATTGTAACTTCAAGGCCCTCTGGAGCCCAAACAAAGCAACTTTGTACTAAGGTAATTTTACTTAAATCGACTTATTTTGGTCTAAGGAATATGTGGTATGTTTTTGTAAAGACCTTTTACAGACACCCTGTATAAGCGCCATGACTCTGTATTTATCAGATCGAGGAAGGTTGCGAGTTATTTAGTACCAATATCTGGTTTCAACAAAATGGTGCCACAGCCCACACCGCTACCATATATTTTTTCAAAGTGGAGTGACATACGTTGGCCCCCAAAAAATCCTGATCTGACCCCACCACGCATTCTGGGGGCATTCAAATTGCGAATTCTGGCTAAAACGCTATTCCAGAGGAAATAATACGAGCTGTATATTACAATTTAAGGTCCAGACTTCAAGAATGCTTGACACGGGAAGGAAGACATCTGGAGAATATTATTTTTAAGAAATTAAAATCCGCGTTTATTATTAACATTTTCACAATAAATTTATTTTATTTTAGGCAAAAGAATTTGTTTTATTTCAGTTGAAAAACAGCAAAACATTATGGAACTTTATATGTATTCATCGCTGATCGAGGTATATTTTCATGATTATAAAATTTTTGGCAATTTAGTTTGCTTAAGTCATCTATTTACCATTTCGAATATCACAAACTTCCACAAACAAATTCCATATTATATTTTTAATTCTGACAGTATTTGGTTAATTTGTTCTTTCAAAGTTTGACATTGTATAGAACTGTCATGTTTTTTAAGCCGGATGTACACTGGATTAACATTGAAATGAATTGTTTGGAACATGTTCTTTGATTATATGTCCGTACTTGAAGATAGGTATTTAATAAAATAATTGATACTGTTATTAATTATCCAATAGGTAACTTTTTTTGGCCTTTTTTGATCACTTCGAGAGAAATTTTTATAGAGCTTACAAATAATTAAAACAACACCGTAATGCCCAAACAATTAGAATACCTAGGAATACTCAAAGAATACTCGTGAGAATCTCAAGAATACCTAATGTATTCACCCCTTTAGCATATCAAATAGAAAAATACATGTCTAAACGATATCCACGTTGAATCAATTAAAATTAAAGAACGTATGAATTGACAGAAATAAATCAATTTAAATTCCTTGAGAGGTATTTAATAAAAAAAAGTATATCGGTTACAATGAGTGAATCTGGTTGTTAAACCGGAATGAACGTTATTTATACACCGGAACCTGCTAGTCTATCTATAGTCACTGCCAGGGCAGCCGCTATTTCATTTTGAGCATGCTAAGTATCAGGATTAGCACATTGTGAAATTTTATGAATTACAGTTAGATGCGCGAGGTATGTGTAACTGAAAAAAGTATTGTCATTGTGAGAACCAAGTACGAGTACACTGAACGACTCACTGAAAGTTCAATTACATTTTTCACGGCAATTTATACAGAACGTGCCGTGACTAATAGAAAATATTTACTTGTTTGGAATACATTTTTTTTATTAAATTCTTGCTGAAATGTAGAATTAAAACTATTTGAATTTTTTGTCTCATTTACCAACCTTTCCTTTTTACAATTATTTTAGTTTTGGCCTGTTTTATCTAGTACTATTATCACAAATATTTGGCAGGATATAAGTGGGTTAAAATAGAGGGCCAAAGTTAATTATTTCTTGTTTTGAACTGATATGTTTTTATTATAACACTGTTTTTATATGATTTTTTTTTTATAAATATAAAGTAAATATTACGTATAGTTAAACCAGAAATCTAGTGACTACCATAAAACAGCAGGTGGTCGTCTCTACGCAGAGACGTACCTACCCTAGCTATTAAGTTTTGTTCTATGAGTCAATAGTTGTGGTAAAATATTAAGAAAAATCGCTATAATTCAGAATTATTTATTTAATTATACAGTGTGTACTAAAAATAACGTAGTAACTTGGTAAAAGCAAAAATCAGTCTGACAAAGTACGAAAAAGTAGGTAGGTAATAAAAGTACTAAAAAGTAATAAATAAAGTATTTAAAAGTATAAAATGTAGGTTGAATATATAAAATGTAAGTATTAAAAAGTATAACGTGGTAAAATGGTAAAAGTAAAAATCGGTATGACAAAGTACGAACAAGTAGCTAGATCATAGTGATTGTTTCTACCCTTACATTGTGGATTTTATTCATAATAAAATATTAAAAAATGAGAAATGTAAAAATTCCACTATTGTCAATCCTGACGATAGAAGTTTATGCTTCTAAAACAATTGTCGATTTTAAATTACTCAGATAAGTATTTTTATTAATATAGTGGAATTTTTACATTTCATTTTCTAATATTTTATTTACTCACGAAGTTCACTTTCACTATCGTCATCCAAATTAATAATGAACCTTTATCTTGGTATCTTTTCTATATTAATATATGTCTTTTCCACCTTTTTTATATGGGAAACACACTTGGTCCAGCTGCTATCAGGAATTTTTGCAGCTTCTGTTTGAATAAGAGCTACCACAGTCGTATTTAAGGTTGGAGAAGTAATATTTTTTCAAACTGCTGACTTAAGCTGACGCCATATATGTTCAATTGGGCTAAACATACAGTGGTACGGAGGAAGTCTGAGCACCGTATCATTGTATAAAGAACTAAATAGTAGTCTCACCTTATGGAAGTTTCATTGGAGCGAAATGGATACTACTAATAGATGGCGCTAGTGAATATGGATAAGTCGATATTCCTTTGCAGTGGGCGGAGTTGAGGGTCCAGCAGAAATTTTTAAGAATGACTGAGACCGATCGATAAATTTCTATTTTTAGCTCTTGGATGAAATTTTATACACTCGTGATTGAATGTTTGGACTATTTTCTATCTGTTTGTTATTGTGCGTTAGTGCGTCTACGGGTAGTAGGTATTGTGAATGAGTTGTGTTTATGTTTTATTACTGAATTATTTTACTGTTAATAAAGGAACGAGTTCCCAAAAAAAAATTGTGTATTTATAACTGTTTTGAAATTAATAAAATAGAAAATATGCTTTTGTTTTTCGTTTTCTTTACAGGTTTTATCCGAATTAATTTAAAATAAATTATATAATATTAATAATAACAATAATAATACATTTCTTAAGTGTTGCAAAAATTGTATTTTTAATTTAAATACCTAAGTACTTGTCATAAGTAATTATAAACAACAGATTATTTCTTTAATCTGGTGCGTAACAATGTAATAAAAAAACCCTTAAGATGGATGGTAAATAATATAAATGAATTCTTAATATTGAAGTAAATAACACAATGGGTTCTATAAGGATTATTGGTTGGGGTTCGGCTTTGGGGGATAGGGTCGAAATATTGAAACTAAACTTGGTATATGGATGTATTATCCCATAAAAATAAAAATCGCTTTAAAAAATTCACCCCTCCCCACCCCTATCTGATATGGTGAGGGTGGCATTTCCAAAAAATTAAGTCAATAACTTTTTAAATAAAACAGTTGAAGACTACGATTTTTTATACATAAAAACACAAAATTCCAATTTTTTTGAAATAAAATTTCCAAATTTTTTTTGAACTTAGAAAAAATTTCGACTTTAATCTTCATAGTTCGGATGTGTGGGCTGGCATTTAAAAATAGTTACAGACGAGATAAAAATCTTATTTTTGGCATATTTACAATAGAAATGATTTGCAACATTTTTGTATAAATATCTTACCACCACCATCCCCTAGAGGGAGATGGAGGGTGTGGCATCCCCAAAAAATCAAGTTAGAACTTAAAAAAAAAGCAGTTAAAATCTACAATTTTTTATACATATAAACCCAAAATTTCAATTTTTAAATCAAATTATTAAATTAAATTATTTTTTTAATTTCTTTATTATATTTAATATTATTTCTATTTTTTCTAACAATAATCAATTTAAGATATCTACTTTGATTGAGCCAAAATATTTAGTAGCGGAAGTTTTTAATATTATACAAACATACTGTGTGTCCAAAAAAAAATATATGAATTTGGCTAAACATTAACCTTTATTTCTAAAAACAGGAGAACAATGTTACTTGAAAAATGTATCTAGAATTAATATTACCACCATCAAATCCTGGACCTGGACACAATTTTTTTTAGCAATACGGGAGAAGCGGAAGTGACATTTTTTAAATGAAATTAATTTCAACAAATTTATTTGAGATCATGTACAAGATTATTCATTATTAAAGACACCTTTTATAACAACTATTGCATATTCAAAAAAAGCTTTAAATAAAAGTTTGCGAATATGACTGACTTTTTTTAAATATGCCATAAAAACACGTATTCAGATTTCACGGAATACAACACAAATAAACTTTTTTAAATGGGATACCCGCTATGTTATTAAATTTCTGGGATATTTTTTTTCTAATTTCACAAATGTATATTATTGATAACCCTATCTTATACCGTCTGGTCTCGAGTAATTTAACGTTGATAATGTAAACATGAAAAAGTTAACATTATTAAAGTAAAAGCTATGAAAATCACAACTATTATGTTTGATAATAAAATAATCCAAATAAGTAGTTTACAGTGAGAAAGAAAAAGTGTAAATATTTATAAGATATTCGACATAGATTATCTATGATATTCGACGTTTAATTAATCAGGAAAGAATAAAGATCATTTCGAAATTTGAATAATATATATATCCTGTGAAATATGCACACCACTGATATGGTCATTTGATGACATTTTTACAAAATTCGGTCAATGTAAACATTATACAATAATAATTATAGCATAAAGGGAGGATAATTTATAATGAATAACCCTGTTAGGTATCATAAATTTTCAGTAAAAAAAATTTAATTCGCACTTTTTTACGTAGAATAAAAAAAATGTAATTTGGTGCGTTTTCTTGGTGCAGACATTTTGCGACACACTGTATATTCAAATCCAAAATGATGTATTTTCTTTTAACACATACCTAATACAAATTTATTAGCAAAATTTAAATACTTGTTATTTTCGGTATATTTCTCCTTTAGACACACACATTTTTAGTTTCATTGTCAAAAGATTTAAATAAAATTACCGGACCTTATAATATTCTATTATAATTTGATGATCCCGAGTGGCCATAGCAAAAAGACGAAATTTGAGCATGAAGATTTAGATGTTATTAACGTAAAATTAATGTTTTGAAATTAATTTAAGTTTTAAGAATTTAGAAAATAAAATTAAATAATAAAAAAAAAGTATCCACTCGGGGGTTTGAACTCAGAACCCTTCGATTCGTAGACAAGTACTCTAAATTTTCGTTATGAAGGCTTATGAAAAAGTTTTACTTTTTAACGCTGATAATCAGACTGCTTTTAGTTTCATTAAAATCTCAGTTTATTTCTAAATATAGACGATTATCTTGTGGAATGCTATTATTTATTGATTCTTTACAAGAATCACTAATTTTTATTTATATTTAATCTAAATAACTAAAAAAATATATACTGACAATTAATTTGACGAAATTGTCACTTATAAAGTTCTAACATCTGACGTAGAGGGCGTATCTAACCAGTAAATAAAATCGTTAGTTCAATGATTTTACCAATAGATGTCGGGCGCGATTGCCTCCAATAACTTTTACATGGCGATTATCCTACTATATAGTTCTTTATACAATGACCGTATGTCCCAAGCTCTCAGCTAATGTATTGAATAGTTTTTTAAAACTTCCAGTAACTGCTTTTTTGTGTACTTTTCCTCAAAGTACAAATTATTGTTTACCATGTATTCTTGTATGATGTCGTTTGAACAAGGTGCCTTATCTAGTCTTCGACTGTGGTAGCTGGCATTATCCATGACGATAACACTGTTGGGTGGAATATTTGGCAAAAGTTTAATTTGGAACCAATCTTCAAATAATTCGGCAGTAGTGTCGTCATGGTAATCGACTAAGGACTCCTTAATATTTTTTGCCGATAACGATAACGCATTAGGTATAAATCTGTTATTGGTTCCTGCGTGTATTATAGTAATACGTTTGCCTTTATTATGTGGCGCATCAGTCTGGCACAAATCAGATGAGTCTAACCAACTTTTGTTTGGAATATCGTGTGTATCGAACCAAGTTTCATCCAAATACATAACTCTTCTGCCAGCTTCTCTAAAATCATTTATCGCCAATAATTATTAAAATCTGCATTGCTTAAGGCGCACAGATTCCATTACGACTTTTTTACTGTTATTAAATTTTTTAAATTTAAACCCGTTTCTTAAAAGAGACTTCCTTAAAGTCTCTTTGCTACACGGGATGCCAGTTTCGTCCTTTTCAAGTCGTTGCATCAATATATTTAGTGTAGGCACAATTTGCTCTCTATACAAGTCATATTTTCCTTTGAATTAGGTCTACGTCACAGCTATCTAGTTTCTTTGAAGTACCAGTACCTTCTTTTTAAATTATTATTAGAAAAACATATTCTTTACTATTTCATGAGAATATATATTTTAATCCGGACCTGGGAAAAACTTCAAAACCACAGAGCTGGACTGCAAAAAAGAATGGAGCCAAGAATCCATCGCGCTTGCAACCGAAAGACGTGCTATTCAGTGGTATACGGACGGTTCCAAAACCATAGAAGGAACTGGAATAGGAGTATATGGGCCGAGAATCAAGCATTCCGAAAGCTTGGGAAAATACCCAAGCAACTTCCAGGCGGAAATTCACGCCATCGAGAAGTATATCCAGTTTAACATCGAGAGAAACTATCATAGACAAGAGATTATCACCATGTCCGATAGTCAAGCAGCCATCAAAGCGCTGAGCTCTTAGGTAATCAGCTCAAAAATGGTCTGGAGATGCCTAGAACAATTGAATGAGCTAGGCGAGAAAAATAAGAGTTATTTTCACTTGAGTCTCGGGACATAACGGGGTACAGGGTAACGAGATTGCAGATAGTCTTGCAAGGAAAGGGGCTTAAATACCCTTTGTAGGACCTTAGCCGTTCTGCGGTATCAGCAGTAACATAATATTAGGAGATTAAAAAAGAATTGGGCAGTAGAAGAACCGATAATTGAAACAATCTCTTGGGGCTGAGACAGGCCAAGATACTTCTGGGTGAATATAACCAGAAAAGATCGGAAGCCTGCATCTGCCTGAGCAAGAACAGGCTACATATTGTAACAGGGATCCTTACCGGGCATTGTCGACTAAAAGGACACCTAAGTAAACTGAGGGTAGTAGAGGATAGTGAGTGCAGATTCTGTGAGGAGGAGGAAGAAACCTCCATTCACATCCTAACTGAATGTGTAGCACTTCAGAATCCAATGGCACTATAGGAGGATATCAAATAGAAGAGGGAGATTTACCTTACTAGAATCCACTTTAAATCCTACACATCCTTGAGAAAATAGGATTGGAAGGGTCGTTATAGGCATTAAGACATTTCCTTAGTGCATTGGCGACAAGAGGGGGCCCAATAGATCTTTTAGGTCGCAGTGTATTAACACCCCATTCCCAACATAACACAACATATAAGCCTGATCACAGGTATTCTGACTGGTCATTGCCAAGTACGAAAGCATCTACATTTTATGGGGCTGCCAGAACTCGCACCCTTCAGAGAGTGCGAACAAGAAGATGAGATCATCAAGCATATCCTCTACGATTTCCTGACGCTCTCATTTATTAGAAAACTTGTGTTCGGCGAGGATTGGCTAACCGGTCGAAATAAGAGAAGTACCTCTTGGCGACCTTGTCAACTACATTAAATCTGTAGGCTGGCTCACGAACTAAGAGGTACCTATCTACTTAGGAGGATGCACCATGAGCTTAGTGAGGCTTAAGTGCCGTTAACTCACTCTCCACACGTTATAGAATACAGGCAATAAATAACTATGGAAAGGTAAGAAGATTTTCTAATATGTACTCTGCTATAGAAGTTATTCTCCTTTTCAGGGTGGTTTGCCCTTCATTACAATAAATAACCTAACTACCTAATTTCCTAATTTGTGCGCATGGGACATGTATGGCAAAATAATATGCCAATTTTGCTATTATCAACCTTTATATTTGGTTATAAGGTGGGAACTACGATTTATAAAAGTCACAAAAAAAGTAGAAATTTTTAATTTTGACTATCTGTATCTGTAACGTGTGGAGGGTGGTTTACTCCTACGGTACTAAGGCCTCACTAGGCCCATTGTGCATCCTCCTAAGATGATTTTGACTATATTTATATGAAAATTTGAACTTCTCCTATTTCCCTTTACCTATTTAGCTAATTATATTTTGATGAATCCGTTATTCATTCCGATTTAAATACAGGTGAGAAAATCCTAATTAGTTGTTCGATTTCGCCTTTTTAACATCAGTGAGATATTTTATAAAATTCTCTAGAAATGGTATATACCCTTCCCATATAAATACAGGTAATACACTCAAGATCTTTATTTTAAGGTAGTTCACTCGTAAAACGGCTTTTCTTAAGAATTCAATAAAATTGAAATATAAGGTTAATGAAAGTTTCTTTTACGTCTTTTTAACCGTCTGTGAAACGAGATATTATCAATTAAAATGTGCATAATTAACACTATTGAAGCCTGTCATGTATGTACATAAGCAATGCATTTATTTCAAGATATCTCAAAAATATTTTTTTAAAACTAATGTAATGTAAATTAAGTTATAAAATGTTCTAAAAAATTTTTTGACCGTCTCGGTAAAAAGATATATTTTTATAACAGTCGACGCGTAGTTGCGTAAAATGATTAGACCTTGGCAACATTGTAATCGCTACACTTAACACGCGGTAACCTAATTACACTCGATCAGCTAAGAGGTTGTTATAACTTAGCGACGTGTTCTTGAAAAATTCATTCGTCTACTGTATTTGAGAACTGGAATCAGCGGTTCTTTTTGAACCAAAACAAACCCTTAAAATTAGCATGAGGAAGTCACAAATTTCTATAGCACACCATTCATATATTTGCGACGTTGCCGGAGAGATTTTATTTGAAATTGTATGTATGAAATGTGTTTTGTACAGTCTCTTACAAAAATAAAATTGTTTAGCATTGAGAATCTTAAACTTTTGGTATTCACCATTTATGCGATATTTTTATGTGCGACTGTCGCGAGTGAAATATTTCTAAAATTCTCTAAAAATGTTTTTTTTTTGCAAATTGATGTGTAAAGAATTGACAGTGAATTATTTGATGGCTTGTTGGGACACCATAAATCCAAGCTTTATACCTCCTGTGTTCATCAAAGTTCTAATTTGATGTCTGTAAAATATTTGGTTCCTTTACTCCCTTAGTCTGTTTATGTAAAAATATTTGGTACTTATACCCCTTTAGCCTAAAAATATTTAATCTTTCTACCCCATTTAAAAATGTTTGGCTCCTTTACCTCTTAAACATGCATGTATAAAAATATTTGGGTCCCATAAGTCTTAAGTTTGCCGACATAAAAATATTTGGACCCTCTACACCTCAGGTTTACCCGTACAAACATTATATTTGAGCCCTTTTTGATACTTATATCAAAATCAGATATAAGTTATATTCTAGATCTACATTTATTTAAATTTAAAACAATTATTTTCACTTTCAGTTACAATAAATAACAACTAAAATAAAATCCTTCAAAAGACGTTTAAACTTCAAATAATTTATTTGACGTTGGAGAATGGATGTGATGAATTAGGTGTGATGAATTGACAAAGAAATGAACAAGGGGTGTGATGTGTCGCAGAGATGAATTGCCGTCGTGACGTATTGTCGCGTGATGAAATGTCGTGAGATGTGTGGTCGGAACACCGTAAATCAAATCTTGCGGTATTCTAACTTGATGCCACTATCATTTCCGCTTACTAATTTATCATTAATTTGGTATTTGTTTGCGTTTTGAGCATTGCGCAGACAATTGATATGTGCTGTCTACAGAAATCTTACGTATCCAAGTTGAAAATGTATTAAAATCTTAGATAAAAGAGACCAGAGATATAACATACACCGGTTTTAAACCTGCGCAAATGTTGTCAATTTCTAAAGAAGGGTTAACGGAGTGGGGGAACTGGGCGGCGACACGCGGCGATCCGAACTCTGTGACAGGGACCGGACTTTGTTTATTAGCATCTTAATGAACTATTAGGTTTATTTAAAAGGTGTTTAATCGAATTTTGTATTATGAAATCAAATTATCGTGATTTTTTAATATCAAACAGATGCCACGACATTTTATGTAAAGAGAAGACCTTTTATAGAATATTTCGTTAGCGTTTATTTACTACGGACTTTTCTGCAAGAGATTACAGTAAAATGTTGAAATAGAATATATTGTTAATAGAGCAAAATATGATACTCATTGTCTACGAGTATTATAAAAATAGCATGTGCGCAGGCTAATACTGCAAATCTACCCTTATGAGTTGAACATTATATTTTTTCTACGGCTATTACATATTATTAAAAATTAGTCAAAATGAGAAAATGCTGTTTTGTATTGTAACCTCAGAAAAAGTATATTAAGGCTTCTTTCTTTAAGAATATTAATTATTATAAAGGATGAGTCACATAAAACTCTAGAAATGCATATGTCTGAAACCAGATAACATTTTAAAATTTAAATCTATTAAAAGTCATTTGGTCGCTAGGGATGAGTGATTATCGAAATAAATTATCGATAATTGAAAATAATCGATTATTTTCGATCAATAGATTATTTTCAAACGATATATTTTTTGTCATTTCCTTTAAAATCGACTACTTGATTATCTTTGAAAAATCAAAAATAATCGATTAATTAAAAAGCCAATTAACCGATAAATCAGTGTTTACAAAATATAATATAAATAGAATTATCGTTTATTTTAAATAATCGATTATTTTCAAATAAACCATTTTTTTTTCGTTCATGGAAACAGATTATTCGATAATCTTTGAAAAATCGAAAATAATCGATTAATCAAAAATAATCAATTAATTAAAAAGTCGATTAACTGATAAATCGATTTAAAAAAAAAACAGAATGATCGATTATTTTAAATAATTAATTATTTTCGATCAATCGATTATTATCAATAATCTATTTTTATTGTATTTCCTTTAAAATCGTTAATTCGATTATCTTTGAAATACCGAAAATAATCGATAATTCCAAAATAATCGCCTAATCGAAAATAATCAATTAATTAAGAAGCCGATTCTATGATATATCGATTATTACCAATAATCTATTTTATTGTATTTCAAAAATATTCGATTAATTAAAAAGTCGATTAACTGACAAATCGATTTAAAAAAAAACAGAATGATCGATTATTTTAAATAATCGATTATTTTCGATCAATCTATTATTATCAATAATCTATTTTTATTGTATTTCCTTTAAAATCGATAATTCGATTATCTTTGAAATATCAAAAATAATCAATAATTCCAAAATAATCGCCTAATCGAAAATAACCAATTAATTAAGAAGCCGATTCTATGATAAATCGATTTTCCAAAAAATAAAACGAATTATCTATTATTTTCTAATAATCTTTTTTTCATATTTCCTTTGAAATTGATTATTCGATTATCGAAAATAATTGATTATTAAAAAGCTGATTATCCAATAAATCGATAATTTTAAAAAAATAACCAAAATATCGATTATGTAAAATAACCGATTATATTCAATCGATTATTTTCATATAATATCTTTGAAAAATCGAAAATAATCAAATAATTAAAAAACCGATTAAACGATAAATCGATTATTTTGAATAAATCTACTTTTTTGTATTTCTTTAAAATCGATTAATACATTATCTTAAAAAAAAAAACGAAAATAATTTATTAAAAACAGCGGATAAATCGATTTTCATTAAAAAATATCAGAATTATCGATAAATCGATTATTTTTGTAACCCCTATCGGTCGCTTGCTTTTATCTGAGCATTTAGCTCCAAAATTTAGAGATTCGGATTTTTTGATCCAGTTATCTTTGAAATCGCATTCGCTTGTATAATAAATAAATATTGCTAAATTTTGGATTTTTTTTAGTAAACGAAAATTATGTTCGAGTTGTTTAGGGGTTTGTAATGTAATGATATTTTTACATTAACACTGTCATTTTAATCTCCGTTTAACACAACGGTGGAATCGGACCTAACTCCTGTAACTTTAGTATTTTTTTTTGCTTGTACTAGATTACTTTGTTTTAAGACTGAAAATTCAATGTCACTTTCGATTTGACCGCAAATAAGATGAACCTTGAAATTTTAAGTAGGTCATCCTGTATTTCATCTAATATTCTTATAAAAATACCTTATAAAAATAAAATTTAGCTAGCAACTATGATTCTTTACCTCTTATTTATCTACCAAAAAGGGCTAAAAACTACCTTTAGAAAACATTCTTATAAAACTACTTTTTAAATACAAAATTTCGTTAGCAATAATGCCTATTTACTATTTATTTAAATTAAATGTTCAAAATTTTACCCTTTTGTAAATTTATGTAAGTAATATGAAATCTGAGTTTGTGATGCTTAATATTTATTGAAACCCCTTAATGCGGATCTGAAGTATTCAGCCCAGAGAATCATGGCGCTTTATGTCAAAACGTTAATAAATATTTACCGCTGAAAACGAATATATTCATAACAGTAGTACTTGTATTATAAGTACATACAATTTTTCAAGATACATCGTGACATTTTGAACTTGAAATTGATTAACTAGAACACTTTAAATTGCTAAAATACCAACAAATAAATCAAAAAACAGCTGTCAATGGTGATTAAACTCAGGTGGAGGTGTGATCGCTGAATGGAAATCGGAGCAATTCGGGTGGCGTCGTGCAACAATGATTTTCA
The DNA here is from genome assembly GCA_927349885.1 of Psylliodes chrysocephalus. Taxonomy (NCBI): domain Eukaryota; kingdom Metazoa; phylum Arthropoda; class Insecta; order Coleoptera; family Chrysomelidae; genus Psylliodes; species Psylliodes chrysocephalus. Next base: position 25,014,365 of record OV651823.1, on the reverse strand, counting down.
ATTGGTGGGTTACTTTGGCTTAAAATAGACAACATGCGCAGTGTGCAATGTTACATCTTCGGTCTCTTTAATCTAAGATTAAAATATACAGTATTCTACTTAAGTTGGAATAATGGAATGATGTATTATTCATTTAAAAAAAAGTATTCTTCATAAAAAATTCTGCATAGTTTGAAACTCAAAATCTGATATCAAATATTGTCAGTAGTATACGAGGTTTGTAAAAAAATAAAGTAGTTTAATCTCTCTGGAAAATAATTCATTATTTTTGATACTTTTTTCTCTTAAACAACCTTGGAAATTTAGTGACAGATATCTCACTGTATCCAGTGTGCATTCTAGATTCAAGGCATTTCTTTATAAGCTTACTAGAACATACTATGGTTAACAGAGTAACCAGAGCATTTCTTTAACGTACTGGCTAGCCGACCGCCGGCGCACATACGTTGATTTCAAGGATTTAGGCGGTCAAAAATCAAATTTTTAAAATGAATTTAAAAATACCACAAGCATACGAGAGCCAAAGGAATGTTCCAGTAACAATATTTTACCATCCCCTCTTGCGAACCTATCTTCGTGCGCGCGCGTAGTTAGTTGAAACTTGGTCGTCTCACGGAGTGCATGTCATTGTTCTTAGCGTCCTCAGTGTAAACATTTAAGCAAAGGTAAATTTTGTGGTGTCCACCTAATATTTTAAAGTTATTTTAATGGATTCGAATAATACAGGTAAGAATCAATATTTATTGATATGTTTAAATGTTTTTTAACGTTATATAATAATATTTATAGAAATTCAATAAAGGGTTGTTTTAAATGAAGTTTTTACTAAATTTTAATGTTATTAGGATTTTTTGTTATATTATCGCGTCTTCTCGGGTAATACTTGTTATTGTATTATATACTTCGTACATTAGGCTAATTAATGACATACAATTTGAGTGCGGATAGGTGCGGATGACCAAATTATGTTTTTTTATGGATTAAAAAAAAAATGGAATTTTAAATCAAATGTACTTAACTGCAATTTTCTTTATTTTAGGTACACCTGGTACTTCGGGTACAAAAATAGTTAGCCGCAGATATCTTTACGATCTAATGCAACAACATGAATTGCCTAACTTGGATGAAAAACTTAAATTTCTGGAAAATCACCTGTTGTCCTCTTATAGTGATACACCAGATAATCTAAGCAATTTAAAACAAAGATTTGCGTACTTTAAAACCTCAATCAAAGAAAAATGGTCTAAAGCCCATAGAAAAGAAGCAATATTTCTTAAAACCAATGAAGCTTGGTTAGAAGGAACATTTGAAATGTTAGCAAATAAACAAACTCGACTAGGTCGGCCTTCTAAACCATTTGAAGATTGTAGTGAGAGGACTAAAAGAAGAAAAACAGAAGAAATACGTTCTTCGCTTAGTAAAGAAGTAATTGTTCATGCAGCGCAAACAACATTACAGGTTCGAGGAAAAAGGGATGCTTCGAAAATATTAAAAGAAATAACAAATTCTCCAACTCGTGCAGGAAAATACAGAAACGCATACAGAAAATCAGACCAAGACGAAATTACTTCTTTTACACCATTACAAGCCCTAGCCATGTTTGTTGAAGCCGATTTGACCAAGAGACAATATGAAATCATCAGGAATACAAATAAATCATTTTATCCGTGCTACAACCTATTGTTAAAGGCAAAAACAGAATGTTATCCGCCCAAAGATAGCATGACTGTCACAAGTACCTCTGCAGAAAGCAATTTACAAAGCCTAATTGATAATACAGTTAAGCGCTTATCAATGGCGCTAGAAGAAATCCTTTGTACTTTAAAGGACAATGAAAGGAATTCTTTGAAAATTATCTGTAAATGGGGTTGTGACGGATCCCAACAAGCCAAATATAAACAAAAATTCGACGATGACACTGCTTCAGACGCAAATATATTTCTGAGTTCTTTTGTACCACTTCGAATAATGTGTGGCAAAGAAGGCAAAAAAATAATTTGGCAAAACCCAACACCGTCATCGCCTAGATATTGCAGACCAATTCGATTTAGGTTTGTCAAAGAATCTACTGATGTAACAAAGGAGGAAATCAATTACGTTGAAGAATCTGCCAAGAAGTTAACATCTACTGAAGTAATTTTTCATGGAAGTAAATTCATATTTGAACATATCTTCAAAATGACGATGATCGATGGTAAGGTGTGTAATGCTGCAACAGATACAAAATCAACAAGTCGGTGTTATATATGTGGAGCAACATTTAAAGACTTTAACAATCTGTCCCAAAAGTATACAACTTCTAAAGCTATTGAATTTGGTCTATCTATACTACACGCCAGGATTAGATTGTTCGAAAGCGTTTTGCATCTGGCGTATAAATTACCAGTAAAAAAGTATCGAGAGAGGAGAACTAACGAAGAAAGGGAGTTAGAAGTACTTACAAAAAAACATATTCAAGAAAGATTTCGAAAAGAAACTGGATTGCTAGTCGACATGCCAAAAGCTAATTTCGGGAATACCAATGATGGTAACACTAGCAGAAGATTCTTCGAAAACCCTCAATTAGCTGCCGATATAACAAAAGTTGATTTTGAATTAATATATAGACTGAAGGTTATACTGGAAACTATCTCAAGTGGTCATAAAATAGATGTCCAGCAGTTTGATGAATATGCCATGGCTACTGCGAAATTGTATGTCGACCTATATGGATGGCACCCAATGACTCCGACCATGCATAAAATATTAATTCATGGTGCAGCTATAATTGAAATTGCTTTATTGCCCATAGGACAGTTGTCGGAAGAGGCAGCAGAAGCCAGAAATAAGCATTTTCGGTTATATCGTGAAAACTATGCTAGAAAGTTCTCAAGGGAGGACTGCAACCTCGATATATATAATAGATTATTACTAAGTTCAGACCCATTATTAAGTAGCATGAAACAAACAAAAAAAAGCCTTAAACTAAAATCATTTTGCCCTGAAACAATAAATATGTTAATTCCAGGTGACCCGAATATCGAATCAGATATTTCAGACACAGATCAAGATTGATCTATAAACAAATAATCAAATCTTTTAAAATATGTATTTGTATCTAAATTAATAATGTGTAATCAAAATATTTATTTGTTCGTAAAATTTGTCATTAAAAAGGTTTTTTTTTAAACTTTGTCTTTTTTTTCTCATTTTTTTAAGGTTTTGGCGGGAAAATATGCTAATTTGAGAATGGGCAATACTTTCCAAAAAGATATGTTATTTAAAGCCAAAATACACTGTAAAATAATTTTGACCGCCTAAATCCTTGAAATCAACGTATGTGCGGCGGTAGTTGAATTTAATAAAACGAAAACCGTCTTCCGGCGGCACGGTCTTATCACATATAAAAAAGCCGCCGAAAATCTAACCTAATTTGTTGATCAGGGCGGCATGCTATCAGTGCATTGATAAATGCCGCCGGACGACGGTCTACTGTATTTAAAACATTGAATGCCGTCGGAGAAATTGACATAACCTTATTTCTTCCATTTCTATGTGAATTTTCACTTGTTGAATATTAAATAAAACTTAGACACATGGAAGGAAACGATCAATTTTATTATAGAACTAAGAACATTTAAAATAAAAAAGGTATTTCTAATGAAAATATATTTTTGATTCAATTGACCAGTATTTATGTATTCGGAACATTTGTTTGTTGTGCTGGTTGTGCCAATCTCTTTTTTCGTTTTGCGCTTAACCTAATGACAGTATAGGAACGACCTTTTGGCGCTTACCTCTTTTTTTCATGGCAATGGGCATTTTTATTTCATCTATATTTAGAACTGATGCAGTGCTTGTGGAAGGTACGGAAGGGCCATTTTCTTTTTTTGAAACCACATCTAATACTCAAATTTCACAATTTGTAGCAATATTTGGATCGTTATTGTATATAATTGGTAAATCATTATGTGCGACTTTTATAATAGTAATATTATCATTTCGTCCCACATATGGAATGCAATTTTCATCAACATCCTGAGCAAACAGTGCAAATATGGGGGGCTACCTTGCCCGAGCTTGTGTGCAGAGCACTAAGTTTGAGATGTTAAAGAAATCACACTTACCTTGCTAATAGTGTGGTTATGCTTAGTTCCTATACTTATTATTTGTAGCTTGGTACCACACACTGAAGCTCTTAAAGTGATATGGGCGTTGCATCCAGACCTGTACGTACTAAAAAAAGAGAAATCCAGCTTTTTTATTTCGCTGTGACTAGGTAAACGCTAACTTGTACGCAAATCTAAAAGTTAGATACACGCGAAACGTCATCAAGCCGATGATGTCATTATTTAGCGTGCGCAAATATTGTATTTTTGGTACACGCTTACTTGTACAGTAAGTGTCAGTGAGGTTATGTATGTTTGTTATTTAATCGGGTTGTGTTTACACTTTAGAATATTAATTAGTAAAATGATTTCTTATTTTTTGATTTGTTTAGTGTTTGTTTGAATTTATTATGCAGTGTGGACAATTATTTAATTCTTTTAATGAGTTTAACAACATTTTAAAACAATATGAAAAAGATAACAGACAAAAATTTGTGATTAAGGGCAGCAGAACTATTAAAATGGCTGAAAGGATTTTAAAGCGTAAATTAAAGGAAGACCTTAAATATTACGAAGTTCAATATAATTGTGTTCATGGTGGTGCAGTAAGAAGACGTGGAAAAGGCAATCGTAAAACAAGGTAAAAATTACATACTAATTTTATTATTGTCAATTTGTTATTAATACCTAATTATTTGGGAATCTTCGGTACACCCGTGTTGAATGTGTATTTTATGTATGTTTTAGAACTTACAAAATGAATTGTCCAGCCATAATCAAAATTCGGGCTACTAAGACAGGTGATTTTCTCCAAATTAAACAATTAGTGGAGAAACATGAAAATCATGAAATGTCAGAAGTGTAATATGTACTTTTTTGTATTTTTTTTATTTTAATGGTTATTTGTTATTTTATAACCCTCTCTCTTTCAGGTGGTGTACGATTATTTGCCATCAAACCGTAAGCTAAACTCTAATGAACAAAGTACTGTCGAGAATTTAATGGATGTCCGTGGGAATAAAAAGCTAATTCAACAAAAAATATTGTGTTCAACTGGAAAATTGAGCACAACGAAAGATCTATCAAACATTGCATATGGTATGAAAAGTGCTAGTAATGATTTAGAACATGTAGTAAAGGAATTGAAAGATATTTACAGTGAGTTACTATTATATATATAATATACTTATACAGGGTGTCCTGAAATTAGACGGTCATAATTTAGCAGCGTAAACTACATGCTAAAATAGGAGTAAAAGTTCATTTAAACATAGGTCTGAAAACGTTTCGTTTTCAAGATACAGGGTGTTAAAAGTTAAGTCCTGATGACACATTTTTGTAAATATTTTCTAAACGTTTAAAGATAAATAAATGAAATTTGGTACAGATTCTAAACTTTTTACGTTATATTTAATGGGATAAACCCCAGTTTTTGATCACCTTCATAGACGGGTTAATTAGGGGGAGCTTAGGGTAAAATTAGTTTAAATAAATAGTTTAAACGTCTACAGTTTAAGAAATAAATTCTCATCAATCGTTTTATTGGGCCAAGGCCAACCAAACCATTTGGAAAAAACAAGATTGTTTATAAAATAAACATTTAAAAATCAATTAAAATTAAAATTTCTTTATTCACCGGTTTTCCAGGCTGAAAAAATAAATAAAATATTTGATTCCACAGGCCTACTAATTATTTTTTGCACTTTCGAATAAGATAATATGAATTTATCATGAAATTTTCAAATGCTTTTCTCTTGAAAATTGTGCGTCCTAAAATGTGTCATCAGAACACCCTGTATCTCGGAGACGAAACATTTTCAGACATATGTTTATATGAACTTTTACTTCTATTTAAGAATGTAGATTAAACTGTTAAAAGATGACCGTCTCATTTCGGGACACCCTGCATATATATTTATTTATTTTACATTTATTTTTTTAGAATGCATTTTACATGATTCTGTAAACCAATTTAAAGCTCTATATTTTTCAACTGATTCCATGAGAAGAGCAATTAAATCCTGGCCTGAATTTGTCTCTATAGATGGTGCCTATAAGTTATTGCTAACTGCACACGAAGACAATGAAACATTTTCTTGTTTTATGAATATTTTTAAAGAAGAGAATTCTATTTGTGAAAATCAAATAAAAAGTTTTCTAGGCGATAAGGATTTACTACAAAGAAATGTGATCAAAGAAATTTTTCCTCACGCCAAGTATACAAACTATGCCAAAAGACATCTTGGACTCAAATATAACTGGTTTGTTGAGCTTTAAAATTATTGTTAAAATAAACTTACATAATTAACAATATTCCTTCTTCTCTAGCTGATGTTAATGAGATTTTAGTAACTGACGAAATGCCTAATATAGAAGTTGAATTCAAAGATCTAATGGAAGAACAAAATAACAAGGACATTTTATCTGTAAATGGACATGGTCAACTAACTATACCAAAAGACATCTTAGACTTAAATATAACTGGTTTGTTGCTTATTTGATATTATTGTTAAAATAAACTCATATAATTAACAATATTTTTTCTTTTCTAGATGTTAATGAAATTTTAGTACCTAACGAAGAAAAAATTTTTACTGAAAATTGGCAAAAAATCGAAAGTGGATATGGGGAATCAATTTTAACTATGGAAAGCAACGAAAAAATCAGAAGTAAGATTTTCATAGATACGTTTTATTTGTAATCGCTATAAATTATTATTTTTTTTAGTATTAAGTGAAATAGTATTACGGCCCAAAATTAAAATAAAAGGAAGACCTAAAGGAGCCGATCAAACCGTTATTGGATTAAAGCGAAGACGAACTAAAAAATTATTTTCTGAGCTTTGACAATAATAATTATGTTATGTATAAAAATTATTTTTACAGTATTTTGTACATGTCATGTCAACTAAATGTATATTTTGCTAACCTGAATATATATTTTTTTCTACTCCTATACTATAAGTTATTAAGACGACTCTATATGTGAACCGGCGTTGAAGAGAAACATAACCTCGAAATTTTTATCAAAAATGAGGGCGGAGGGAGGGAAGGGTTTTTTTATTTCTTTATATTTTATTTTTTTTAAAAGAAACTAAAACATGTTTTATATAAATAGTAAATTTTGCAATGATTTTTAAAGTCATAGTTATCAAATATATGGTTTAAAAGTAAACTAGACATTTTAAGTTAAAGTTTATTTACAAAATCTCCAGTAACTCTAAGAATTTAGACGGCGAATATTCAGATATTTACATATATGAAAGTAATTATTCTGGTGTTGGATTACGAATTTCCATTTTCCTCAGATATCTAGCATCAATTATTTCGGGTAGGAGACAGGTGTAGTAAAATTATTATTAATACATGATTGTTGCATAATATACTATATACACATTGATTTATTACAATTAAATTTGAGACATATCAATAGTTCTGCTACCCTTCCCTTAATCACAAATATTTATCTATCAAACGAACACTAAACACACCAACAAAATTGAAAAATTAGCGTGTACCAAATATACAGTCATAGAGCACGTTAAATAATGACGTTATGGCTTGATGACGTTTCGCGTGTACCTAACTTTTAGATTTGCGTACAAGTTAGCGTGTACCTAGACACAGCGTTTTTATTTGCGTAAATCTTAAATCTCGAATAAAAGTGGTCTCAAATTATTACCTTGTCACTCTCTTTCCTTTTCCAGTCGGGTTGAACTTTCTCCCACCATTAATGCATGTATATTTCAATTGGTAATATTTTAATTTTGGATCTAGAAAACGATCGGTTTTTTTTCTGGCCGCTGAAATTGTTCTGGCATCTCTCTTCCAAAAGGATACAAATTCTCGTTTGGAATAATTATCTAAGTCGTTCAAAAAGTCTTCATAAGTTTCAAATACGTCTCCTAACTTCATATTTATCACTCAGGAACAATATTAATATTCAACAAGTGAAAATTCACATAGAAATGGAAGAAATAAGGTTGTCAATTTTTCCGACGGCATTCAATGTTTCAAATACAGTAGACCGTCGTCCGGCGGCATTTATCAATGCACTGATAGCATGCCGCCAGTGTTTCCAGAGTACCCTGAAGGAATGTAATAGATGAACTCTCAAAATTGTAATAAATTTCAAGAAAATGTAATAGAAATTTTAGTCAACTTAAAATGAACTATACATAAAAAATAGATTCTATTGCTGCGTTTGAGAATTCACATCGGATTCATCTGAGATGTAGTAAATCTTTAATCACGTGATTTAGTATACGTAAATGTAATAGGACAGATGTGTCCGATGTGGATAAAAAAAACACTCGAGAAGTAAAAAATGCATCCGATGTGGATTCTCAAACGTGGCAATTGTATTGATTTTTGTCGCATTTGAAAATCCACATCCGATGCATTTTTTTACATCTCGAGCGTTTGTTTATCCACATCGGACACATCTACATCTGCGTTTGTTTATCCGAGATGTACCTATCCAGATTACATTTTTTACATCTCGATTTAAAATGAGATGTGAATGAGGTGGTCGTTCCATGCCGGAAAGTAAGTTTTCTGTGAAGCCAAGTTTGTCAATTTATCCATTGTTTATGCTAGCGTGAATATAAAAGTAATTAGTTTGTTTAGATTTCAAATTTAGGTTGATTTGTGGTCTCAAAATTCAAATTTAAAAAGTATAAACTTCTAACTTGTCGCAGATAAATTCAGAACGGTTCTGTACTGGGGTTGAAACAAATCTTTTGTAAAGAAAACGAAGAAAAAAGAAATTCTGTCTCCAATGCAAGGTCCAATGATATAAGAAACTTTTTAAGCGCTTTGGGCATGTTCAAGAAAATATGTTTGGGATGAACAACCAAATAAACCTGTTTAAGATGGTATTAGTTGTATGAAATAATAAACAATATATTAGGAACATAGAAAATCAAGGGTTAGGTTCAAGTTTATCAATCGTGAAAATGTAATAGATTTATTGGACATATAATAATGTAATAAACCCTTCAAAAATGTAATAGATTTGTTACAATTGTAACAAACTGGCAACACTGCATGCCGCCCTGATCAACAAATCAGGTTAGATTTTCGGCGGCTTTTTTATATGTGAAAAGATTATGCCGCCGGAAGACGGTTTTCGTTTTATTAGATTCAACTACCGCCGGCGGTCGGCTAGCCAGTGCGTTTCTTCGTAACAGTTTGGTTACTTTCGTGACGTCATATGTTACCAAAGCATGTAACTACTACTAACCACGTCGGTTATGTGGTAAGGAGCACATTTAAACATATCGAGGGTACTCTGACGTAACCTCGTATCTCAGGATACACTACTTTACAGGAGAGACAAAAAATATTTTATTAGCTAACATAATCAAAAATTTTTGATTATTTATTGTTAATTGGAAAGTTTTATCGCTTTCTCATCAATATATAATATACTAATTATTTTTAAAAAATATTTCAAGTTTGATTGTTTGTTTAAATGGTGAGATACGAGTTTACGAGTAAAATGCTAGTTACGAGGTTTTATAGGTTTAAATAAAGTTGAAAATAGTTGACGAAAATAGTCTTTTATTTAAAATACCTAATTAAAATACTGTTTTTCAATGCAATATTGATATTTTAAAGTAAAAAAAATAATTATTCACGTTCTTTTTACTCATTTTTATGATTATAGGCACATAACTTCTGACAAATGTATATAAAAAACTTTTCTACTATTTATTGCAACAAAAAAAGTAAATAATTTTTATATCGTACTAGATCAGATTTTTTATCTACATTTAAACGAATATTTAAACATTGTCGATGATTTATAACTCATTTCTGATTCAGAAGTTGTTAGCATTTTTGGCGTATCATTAATTTCAAAACTTTAACTAATTTTTTAGCGACTCTTCTTTTGAGGCATTTTCTAGAAAAATACGAGGAATGATTAATCAAATATGAATAAATTGTACAACAAATTTGACAAGTAAGTGAAGTTAGCATTTGTGTCATCAAAGAAATTCAACTTACCTGATATTTTATATCTTCAAAAATATTTTTCTATTAATATTATATGCTATCAGTATTTTAAAATCAGTCACAAAGTTTTGGAACACATTTATTACAAGAAATAAACGAAATTCTCAAAAAATTTATCCAAACCAGTCCAAAAGCCAAAAGTTATTTTCAGCTTTTACCGTAGAAACCTAGAGGGCGTGACTGCATGATATGAGTTACATGTTTTCAACATTCCGCATCTGAGATACGAGGTTTTATTTTGTTAAATAATTAACGGGTAAAAATTTTAATTTAAAATTTTACACAGTTATGTAAAAACATATTCTAAAGATGAATTTGGGTTTAACTCAAAACCCCCAAAAATCGAGTTACGTGATTACGTCAAAATACCCTCGATATTGAGCATGCGCAAAGTGCAAAGAATTTTGAAGAGATCCTAAAATTTCTTAAAATTCAAATTTCTCTCAAATTAAATTAAATATGACGTTAAATATGTTATTTTACGAGAGTATGGTGTCATCACCAGAGTAACCACAATACTGTAACCAAGTGAATGCAGATGGCGTTAACATTTTTATTTGTTGATTATCTAAACACTCTTAATCGCTGTTAAAAGCTCTTAAAATAAAATACTGTATTTTATTGAAATGCTACGAAAATAATTAAGATGATGTTCTATTTGTCAATATGCAACTAGCAATACAAGAAAGTAATATTGGTTGTCTAGATTATCAGTAATGTTTTATCAAAATACAATTTTATAAATAATCTAGTCAAAATTAGAAAAAATATTGTATCTATAAGACGTTACGAAATGCTCGTTCATGTTGCGGAACCTCGCCCTGCTTGTCCCGCAAATATTCACTCGTTAGATAAAATAAGGCATTTCGTAACTGGCTGCATAAATAGCCATTATAGCTGTAATAGTAATACTGAAAGAATGTAAAATAATTATACAGCAATACGTTTTATTATAAATATATATGACCAGTATGTTCCATTGTACGTTCGCTTATTGTAAATTTTGACTCCATTCAATATTTTATTTGTCCTGTTATTGTAGATTTTCTTATATCATTATTGAAAATGTTTTGTTCGTATATAGGGGCCATTTTACGAATTTTGGTTCAAGGCCATAACACGATTTGTGTCGTGATCTAGTGACGCCATACATATAGGGAAATAGATCTGCCGATGAAAGAAAGATGAGTAGTGGAGAGCTCATTTCACGGAAGGTTTGGAAGTGATCACTTCTGCAAGCCGGGACAACCGGCAGGACGATCGGTGCAATTATTTTTAAACTGTTATTCTTCCTTTTAAAAAATATCTATTTTGTTCCATTCTATTTAAAATTCGTTTATTTTGCAATAATAATGCATATACGGAGTGGCCCAAAAGTCTGGAAACGGCCAATTATCTCGTAAATTGCTAATCCTAATTGTACAAAATTTGAGGTACATCTATTTTAGGATACGGAGATTCCAGATTTGATATTTGCACTGTTGCCAGATTTGCCGTTTCTCTTATATTATTAGTCACTTTGGTTTTTCAAATTAATCACCCTGTATATTCAGTCACTATTGGAATCTCCTATTCAATACGAGTTCAACCATATGTAACACTTATGATTTTATGTAGTCTGGAAGGTCTTAAATATAATATCTTCTATTTAAGGTAGGATATCTACAACTCAAAGAATGGAACACTTTTCTAGTGGTTTTATTAGATTTGTAAGGAAAACCGGGAACCAACTTTATTTAATTTTTAATCTTTTGAAAACACGGAACAATATTATTAAAATAAAAAGACCAACTAGAGATCCTTGACTCTGCTTTTTTCTTGGAAGACATTCCTGGCTTGTAATAACTTTTCTAATCGAAGGTTTTGAAATTTTTGTCAAATGTGTATGCTTTCTATGACACCATAATTAGATCTTTTATTTTCCAATTTTAATTGGTGGTACATATTTCGAATAACTTTTTGAGTTGAGGGTGATATCTACATACCAAATTTTTGGTTAATATCATTCCCCTTCTCCTCGTCTTCCTCCTCCAATTCTTCTTTATTCTCAGAAAAAAACTTTGATGGGTTCTGCCTAGAATTATGTATGGTCACTTGGGGTAAGAGCGCGTTATTTGAGGTAAATGTAATAATAAAAATCTAAATAATAACCCAAAAAAATTCAATTTTAGTGTGGCACTTACTCTATGTTTACGGAATCAGCAAAAATTTTAAATATATATTACTAAAATTTATTATAAATGCCAATTGTTTGTTTCATTTAATTGTACCACAAACTTTGAAATGGTAATCTTAATAGTCTCATGTATTTACTAGTAATTAATTAATTAATTAATATAAATTTATTCAGCTTGTCACTTTTTTAATAAAGTATTTTCGTACAATTTTATATTTTTTACATTTTCTCAGTATGTATTAATATTTGACCACTAGGTTTAAGTCAAAAATCAACATTTTCCACTATAGAATTTGCAGGTAAAATATAACCTTTTCTTTGTGAATCACCCTGTATAGGTAAACAATAATTTAAACTACCACAACCGACTTTGAACTGTTTAAATTTTACAATTTATGTGGATATTTAAATATCACTTTAGTTGTTTTTAAGGTACAACTGATCCTATTTATTTGAAAAATAGTTAATCAAAATTATAATTATTTACATACTCTCAGGGATTACATTATTTTCATCACTTTTACAGGGTATTCAAAAAGCCATATTTTTATAAACCAAAAATCCAAACCGTGATTACAACACTGGATAAATAAATATTGTCCACCTGTGCTCAGTCAACACGACGATAATGCATAGAAACGTACCGAATAATCAATTAGAACATAAGTTAAACAAAATCACAGAATTACTATTGGATATCTCAGTCCACGTTGACCGGCTTATCGTGGGCTACAGCAAATAGAAATTCGAGAAAGGCTCGATTCGACCAATTATTGGAGACGCTAAAATCAAGGTGTTATAATTAATCGAGCCGACATTCTGATCGTGCAGCGATGCCAGGCATAAAATAATTATTTGATACTCGCTTCCAGCATATTTGCTCGAAGGTACTGTGCGCTTAACATACACAGTCGTTTAGCTGTAACTAAATTGAACCCATCACTTTAGTTTTGCAGTTTAACAACTGTGTTTTCTAAGCTGAACGTCGGCGGTGTCTTTGTAAATTATATATTAATAATACTAATATTTAATTGTAGAATAGTAAAATGTGTCTACTATACAAGCGGATTTCAATAATTCTATTTAAATTATTCAAGAATAATTATTATAAATAGTACGAGTATTTAGAAGTATTTAGAAAGAAAGTGTATTGAGTAAGATGACAATCATGTGACAATGATTATAACTGTCAGATAATGGTTTCTATCAAAAAAGTTTGTTTCACAATCATGGTATGGTAATTCTTGCATCACATAGAATACAGCACTGTGATATTATCACTTATTAATAACAAAATTTAGTCAACTCGATTGGTCTAAACCCGCGTCACGTGACATTGGAATTATATTATCTATTTAAATAATTATAAAAAAAAATGTAGAAATAATGGTTACAAAAATATGAAAACGACGATGTAGAAGATGATTTCAATGAATGCGAAATCCGTAAATTTTTTAGACGCTAGATTTTTGTGATTTTTTAAAGTTTAAAAGTTTCAAGTACAGATTGGCCGATTGCATGCAGATTGACTGATTAAGACACTCTATACCGGCACACATATTCTATCCCGGCTTAATTTGAACACCCAGGAATTCGACGAGATGTAGGAGAGGAAGTGGACGGAGTTTTTTTAATACAGGTCACGATCCTCTTCTACTCTCTTGCACGTTTCGTGGCGGTTTTGACGGTCATCGTGGTTTGCACTATCATAGGTCACGAAACAATGGAAACTGATCGGTTTGTTTTTCTCACTAATCCTACTCGAGCTTGGTTTTTATTAATTCCGGATTTCTAAGGGTCTACAGACTATAACGGTCTCAAGAATATTTCCCACGATGTTTAAATATTTAAGAAAGATTGATCGGGCGGCAGAGGCGTGTAAATTATTCAGCAAATATTCGATCTACACAACTAAAAACAATTATCGTTAAAATAAACCAAAGAGATTTGCCGTGTGCATTTAACTTTTATTCCGTGCAAATTATTTCATAAAAAAAACACTTTTAGACTGTAGGTAACTATCAAAAATATATTGTTATGTTATTTTACTTTACTTTAATTTTAACTTATTTACTCTTACTTTAGGGGTTGAGTTCAATCGTTTTTATTTCAAAATTTATAATTGTCTTGTTATATTTCTTTTATGTATAACTAAATTTTCTAAATATAATACCTTCAACTTTTCAACAACACCTGATTTAATTAAATTTACCTACCATTAATAATAATAATATTAATAATTTATTTCTGTAGACCTGTGTACATAGGTATAGAAAACGTCACATAAAATTTACAAAGACAAAAATGTAGGAATACAAACAAACTTGTATACAGGGTGGTCCACCGGTAACGCCTCGGTCTGTATATCCAAAATTAAACTTTTTTTAAAAAATCGGTTTTTACGGTGAGATGTATAACAGAAAAGGCAACAATTTAAAAATAATTTCAATAATACAGGGTGCTCCAGGAAATTGGAATATATCAAAGTTAGGTTTTTTTTAATCGGGACACCCTATATTTTATTGCATTTTTGAAATCTACAAAGAAAATTAGTGTAACTTTGTTAAGGGGTTGTTATACCTAGAGTTTATCATTTTTGATATATTCGAGGATTTTTAAAATTTTGGGGTGTTTAAAAACTGCAAATATATCCTACATTTCTTAATATTTCAAAGTGATTTTTTTAAGGTACATTAAGCGTCTTCTGGGCTGTAACCTCAAATACTTACTGATCAAAAATATCGTATAGGGTGTTTACGAAATAGATATTTATTTTACGTAGATTTAAACACCAAAAACTTCGTTATTTTAAATAGAACACCCAGTATATTTTAACATTATTAGAAATATCTTTCGAAACACTTTCAAACAATATACATAAGTATTCCCTATACCTATATGTATGTTGTTGTTTTAGAGAATAGTCTAGTTCTTATAATTTATGTAAATAATTCATTAAATTTAGTTAATCAAGGTGTCTGGGCATTGATTATAAACCATATGTCATTTTAATTTAAACTTTTTCCAATAGATATTATTTTGTGTTTTGTGCAATGTTATTATTAAAATGAAGCAATATTGTATGCAAGAAATGGTGGATATGATTCTCGCCATAGGTGAGTGTTATGAAAACTGTTTTTTAGCAACACGGGTTTATGCCCAAAAGTATCCAGACAGAAATCAACCTGATAAGAGAACTTTTGAAAGAGTTTTAGAACGTTTTCGTACAACAGGCAGTGTTGCATATTCACAACAAACTGTGAGTAAACCCGTAGTTGATAATGAAGACAACGAATTTCTAGTATTAGGTTCAGTAACGGAGAATCCTCACATTAGCACCAGGGAAATTTCGAGGCAAATAAATATACCTAGAACCAGTGTAATGAGAATTCTCAAGAAACACCGATTCCACCCTTACCATATCCAATTTCATCAACATTTATATGGTACTGATTTTCAACAACGCATAGATTTTAGTTTATGGGCGCTAGAACAGGTAGGAGAAAATAGAGACTTTTTCGATTTTGTCTTATTTACAGACGAATCCACTTTCCATAACAATGGCTTAGTAAATCGCAATAATTTCCATTACTATGATACAGAAAATCGGCACCTATTTAGAACTATTGACCGACAAAACAGATGGAGCATAAATGTTTATGGGGGATTATTGGAGAGAAAGTTATAGGCCCATATTTTTTTAATAGTCATCTAAATGGAAATAATTTTTTGAGGTTCCTTCGTTCAGATTTTGGGCTGCTTCTCGAAGATATACCATTGAACGTACGGCAACAAATGTGGCTACAATTAGATGGTGCTCCTTCTCATTTTGCGCGGGACGTGAGAAATTACTTAGACCGTAAATTTCCTAATAAATGGATAGGAAGAGGAGGCCCATGCCATTGGCCACCTAGATTACCCTGTTTTAACACCCCCAGACTTTTTTTTATGGGGAAAAGTCTTGTATACAATACTTTGATATATTCCAATTTCCTGGAGCACCCTGTATTATTGAAATTATTTTTAAATTATTGCCTTTTCTAATATACATCTCACCGTAAAAACAAATTTTTTAAAAAAAGTTTAGTTTTTGATATACAGACCGAGGCGTTACCGGTGGACCACCCTGTATAATTCGTTACAAACAATACATTTTAAACATTTAAGTAAAATTATAACATTTAAGTTATAACATAACATTTAAGCAAAATTACACTATAAAAAGTCTGAGCTAGTAAGACTACTGTTACTCGGGTTTTGAAAGTTTTAACATCATTTATGCATTTTATGTTATCTGGAAGTTTATTGTAAAGCTTGGTTGCTGTAATTGTAGGTCCTTTAATTGCCATAACTAATTTATGTCTAGGTATAATGAGATTTTGTGCATTTCTTAAATTGTACCCACTATTAATCAAAATATCCCCTCTACAAATATAATTCTGACGATTGGACCTTACATATAACACACATTTTAAAATATAAACGGAAATAACACTTAAAATTCTTAAGTCCTTAAAAAGTTGTCTGCATGACAAATATTTGTTCTATTAACATTTAAAAATAGCCCATTATTGTCACAATAACTACTCATAGTTTCGACAGCCATGTTATCTTGATTTCGTAACAAAAGAGTGTCTTTATTTACAACACTAAATGATGTATCATCAGCAAATTGAGCGATAAAAATAATAGAACTGGCTAAGTCGTTAATAAAAAGAAGAAAAAGAGTAGGACCTATGACACTACCTTGTGATACACCGGAACTGACTTTTCGAGAAGTTGATAGATATTTTAATGAATTTGAATTAAATAGAACTCAAGTTTATGTAAAAGTAATTCTTGATTGACTGTCTCGAAGGTTCAAGAAAGATAAAAAATCAAAGTTAGACATTTATTATGTTTATCAAAATTTTTAGGATATGATTAATTATAACATAACTTTAAAGATGAGATTTTTACATTCGACCAAATCTAATTAAAATATCGATTCATAACATTAGAATACAATAATATAAAGCACCTCTAGTTAATAATATGATTTTTTGTTGTTATTCTAACAGTTATCTCACTGTGTTCTGCTCTCATAGTTGTAGACCATAAAAAAAAAGATATATTTTGTAACAAAATACCTATGGCACTGGCTCACATTTAGGGACTTTAATTTTCACCAACCGCTGTCAAGATGATTTGGTCACGTGGGTTTCGGGTATTGTTGAAGACCCAGTACATAACTGTTGTAACTACTGACTGAAACATTTTTACACGGTATACTGGTATAATAAGATGATTAAAAATGTCTTCAATTTAATAAAAATTTAGTAAATAATATTTTCAGATATTAAAATTTTTATGAAAAGTTTCTTCTCAATGTCAGCTACTGAACACAATAAAAACAATTTAATGTATTCTTAATATAAACAGCCACTAACAAAACGACATAAAACTGATGCCCGTGAAACAAGAAAAGAAGCCCTGCCAAGTCCATAAAGCTAATAGGAGATTAACTGATCCCGATAAGGTCAAGGGAAATTTCCATTTTAAAAGAACAGTATACGTTTAGATATGTTAATTTCCTGGAAACAAAATTTTATGGAAAATTTCACTTATATAAAAAAAATAAAAAAACAATGAACCGACCCGCTTTTAGTTTTTTTTCTATTCCTTGCCATTTAGGCATGACAGAGGAAGAGAGGGGAAGTAATTTCTTTTCGTTTTTCGCGAGTCGCTATCTGACCATGTAATATTTTCCATGCTGGTTTAAAATTAAACGGTGCTCATCATGTTCGCTATAGGCAATTATAATTGTGGATCAATGGATTTCATGTTGGAAAAAAAATACTATTTCCAAATGTTTTTATTAATAGTACTAAAGCTCGTCAATAGCTACTAAACAAAACAAAACAAAAAAAAAAAGAAAATAGGTTAACAAACAAAAGAGAAAATGGTACTGAATTATATTGTCTTTGCCTATTACGTATATATAGATATTAATAGAATATAGGTCTGTGATGTTTTATAAAATATTCAAGATAAAAAATTAATTTCATTCAACTGGAAACTAGAACTATTGTGAAATGAAATGAATTATTGTTTATCTCATCTCATCTGCTATTTAGTTTATAGTTACTATGTACGCGAGGTCACATAACAAAGTTAATCTATTTTTGGGTTGGATCTAGAGTTAATTAATGATTCAGAAATGCAATTATTTGCTTTATTGACAAGGATCATGAAAACATATACATGTTGTCCTCGGATGGACTGAAAAAGAGGAAAAACTTTTTTAATTTCAACTTTTAGAGAAAATGTTATTCTTCATAAAAGTTTTTGCTTGTTTCAAAAATTAATAATAACTCAAACAGAAGTTGAATATTTCTTTGTTTTAGTGAAAAATTTTTCCAAAAAAAAAGAAAATAGTTATTTTATATTCAACATGAATTATTAAAAAAGTTTTTGTTTTATTTTATATTATTCAACACGAAAACCATACATTTCAACACATTATTCAGCTCTACGTAAAAAAACCAGTGATACCGCGAGACGAGAGATTCTCGTCTCTCGTCTCGACGAGACGAGATATATTTTCTCTCGAAATCAGATTTGAGATAAGACAGTGTTTTCTCTCAGCGACAATTTTCATGAAAAGCGTCTCGTAAAAATTGAATTTTTAAAAATATTAAAAATGGATAATTATACCAAGATGTCTTAAATTTAATCCATTCTGTTTTCCAGAGGTTACTTTTGGAGATAAGTGGAAAAGAGTATTTTTAAGCGTTTTTTCGAAATACTGTCAAAAAAAGGTAAAACAAATGAACGTATTATGTACAGTGAGGACGTAAATTGTCCCTCTTCCCTCTTATAAATGAAATAAGATAGAGAATTGAAACAAAAACGAGGTAAAACTAGATAGATATATTTTTGTGATAACTAGAGGCACTTTACTTTAGACGTAAGATAGAGGGTGTTACTATTTTTTTAAATTTTCTAATAGCAAGTAGGGTAATATGATATCTGATTTGAAATATATTTTCATTATCTTTACGTCCATACAAACTGTTTTGGGTTAATGTTTTTACAGTAAAGGGCATCTCGTTAAAATAAAAATCATATTTCTCTAATTTCACCTCGTTTTTGTTTCCTTCTTCCATTTTGAAGTTAAAGAGGGCCCAATTTACGTCTTCACTTTTAAAAACATGCTTCAAAATTACAGAAAAATACTAACCAATACACAGTATTTACGTTTTTAGTTAAAGTCCAATTTGGGCCACTTATTACTTCAAATGTCAATTGTAATGTGGTACAGACTGACAGACAACTGACAGAGAACTGACAGATAACTGACAGACGACTGACATACAACTGATAGACAACTGACAGTGTTTCTTATTTCTGATTTGGGTACTAAAATTCTTTGTTTTGTCTTCAACTTTCTACAGTTTTTTAATGTTTCGTCCGAAGTATGTCTTTTCCAAGGTTTTTCCAAATTTAAATTTGATATATGTTTTTATCACAAAAGAAACGAGATGAGCCAAAGGCTTTCTCGAGCGAGAAAAGCGCCTTCTCGTCGAGGCGAGAGAATAGTTTTCTCTCGCCCTACGAGACGAGAGAGGCCCCCCTTAGTCGCGTCTCGCGATATCACTAGCAAAAATTCTTTATGGTACCTTATTATTTCTTTTAAAATTTCAACGTTATTTTCCAAATTAATACTGTAAACAAACATATTGTTTTAGAATAATTGACACTAAATGCAAAGCCACACGATAACTTTAATTTATAATGGAAAAATATCATTATTATTAGTTTTGAAACAAGCCAAAACTTTTATAGAGAATAACATTTTTTCGAAAAGGTAAAAATACAAAATACAAATAAATTTTTTCGAAGATTGCAATGCGTACTATTTTGAAACACAGTGTCTAGGTACACGCTAACTTGTACGCAATTCAAAAATTTATACAGGGTGTTAAAAAAGAAGTGTCACAAAATGAAATGGTGAATAGTATGACCCAAAATAAGCAGAAAAGTCTTAATAAATATATGACCGCAAATTAACGGTTTCGGAGATACGGACCATTTTGTGTTTATAACAATTTTTTATTATTATAAAAAAACAATGATATTTATAAACAATCAATAACAACATAGAGTTAAATGATGTTCAAATACTGACGTAGCGCTTCCCTCGCATTGCCATTTGCACGACCGTACATAAAATGCATGTCAGCTAATTCAATATTAGTGTAAACAGGCATAACGAAAATTTATAAAATTATTCACCCACAACAAAATAATAACTGCAAATAGTATCTATGAAAAAACATCGGTAGACTCCGATAAGAAAAGCAAGTTTTTGAGAATGAAAAAAGATAATCAAAAAATGATACAAAACACTCCGTATCTCTGAAACCATTCATTTGCGGACATATGTTTATTAAGACTTTTCTGCATATTTTGGCCCATACTACCCCCCGTTTTATTTTGTGACACTTTTTTTTTAACACCCTGTATACACGCGAAACGTCTTGATAGAGTAGGTGAGCTGTGTGCAGGCCGTTGGTGTTTACGCCGGTCGTAGCTAGGTATGGACTGAATTTTTTTGTGGCGGCGAAGCCTCCCACCTCCCACCTCAGCAATATGACGTTTTGCGTGTATATAATTTTTTGATTTGTGTACACTTTAGCGTGTACCTAGCAACAGCGATTTTGAAATAGTGTCCTGTAGTATAAATGGGAACTATGTCAAGAAAACATGAAATACTAATCTCTCCAAATGGGTTGAATTTATTCTATTAAAACAGAGAAGTACTTGGTAGATTTTTCTTTAAATTTACAGCATGGATGAGTCATATCTTGAAAAAAATTAAAACGTTAAGAATAAAAAAATCTTTCATATCTTTGTCTAATCTTAAAACTGATAATTTATCACTCCAAAAAAAACCTACAAAATATCTAGTCAAATAACCTGAATATTGAAAAAAAAAATTAAAACCCTGTATCCTGTATATCAGTTGTAGATATAATTTAATACGGTGTTATAGTGCGGTTTTCAAGGATAAATAGTGAGTTATTGTTGAGGTTATTGTATTTTTTGGGTACTCAATCCTGAAGTACTTACTTTCATTTTGAATGTATCTACTTGTACTTAACTGTACGAGTATATCATGTTCAAATATATTGGACTGTACCCTCAGAATATTTTATTTATACTTATACTTTTTTTGTGTGTCATCGGCTTCAACTACTAAGGTTATTTCGACTCGTGTTTTGTGTAGGCGTTATTACTGTTTACCAGCGCCACTTTAGGAACAGCACTGTATATGTATACTTATATTTATACTTATTCAAGTAATTTTTCTCATACTTATTGAAGTAAATTTATTTGTATTCGGGTAAATAATTGAGTGTGTATCTACACTTCACAGCATTACTTACGCAGAACCAATTATGTGTTTCGCATATTATAGGATAGCACTTAAAAAGTTAAGATACGAGCACGTCAAGGGTTTATTTAAATGTTAAACCGATTTTAGACATACGCCATTTAAATAATAAAATTTTACGACCTTTCATATTCCCTTCTCGCTAGAGTTTCGAGTTAATTTATATTTCACGTGTTGTAATAATCATGTAAGTGCTTTAATGTAGAGTCAGTCTTACGTGTTGCATAACATAATTGAATCTAACAACATTAAATAATTATTCCTATTTCAATCATTTTAGTTAGTTATTATGGGTAAAATTATGTTGCAGAATAGAAAATCAAGATCTTGATTGTACCATTTTTTATTTTTTCGTTTATAGTTTTCTAGGGGTTTATAAGTTACTTCATTTGTAAGCGTAAAGCTTTCGATGCTTGTTTGTGCTTTCTTTAGTACTATTAGGTACAATTTTTATTTTTGTTTTGTTTAAAAATATTTTTATTTAGAAATCATTTTTCTCTTTTTTTAAATTACGTTTAACCTTGTTTTATGTTTGGATTTTTTACTTCTCAAATTATTATAATTGGAAAAAAAGGAATATTTAATGATCACTACTTAAAAACTATTTAATTAAAAATAAATAAATAATGACAATATTGAAGAAGGCACAAACGATGTTTTATTGAAGTAACACCTAAACCTCAAGAAAACTACAAACGAAAAAATCAAATTAATCAAATAAATATTTCCACAGCAAAAATATATGGAGCTATCTGACCTAGATTAGATTTCAGAGGTGTCCCCGACTTTTCAGATTTCTACACCACAGTTGCCTTATTAATAGAGCACTTTGTATGGATCGATGTTTGATTAATGATATTCATGTTGCTTCTCTAGTGACAATGTTCATTTGTCCATTATGGAGATCTACTATCCACTATTCCTAACGATTTGTCGTTTTTGGCACAACAGATCTGTCTTCAACTTGGCTGAGACTTTTTTATGATTTAGTTAATGCTTTAGCAACCACATAGAAAGGTTCAAAAGCAAACAATAAGTCTCGGGTTAATTAATCAGTCTTTTCATTGTCAGTCTATTTTGATTACTTACCTCTTTCAGATTTGCACCTACATATGATTTACAAAATGCAGTTAAAACCGCAATTGCCATCTTCTCTAGGCCAGGCCGGAGACTTTCAATCCATTCCCAATCTGTTGAGGTTTCGACGCATGACGGGCCAAGAGAGGCCTGAGTGATGTGGACCAACCCACTCTCCAACACCTTACAGAAAGGCACTGTCTAATAAAGTTATGGGCCTCATTAGCTATTGAGAGATTTAATAAGCGTTCTTACATGCGTTCTTTTATCGTCAATGTCAAACCAGAGAATACCGAACTTGGAGAACCGACAGTAGCTGTCGGTACCTTTGAAATCGGGTGGACCTTTTTCACAACATGACTTTGATTAATACACAACTTAATACGCTGAAAAAACATGCTTATTTTCTACACTGAGCGAAATAATTTGGCAAACTATCTGAAATCATTGTTATAGTCCATGCGCAAATGTTGTAATGTGATTTAATTAAATTGAAGTAGTTAGGGTTAATAGCAATGGTGAAATTTCGGCAGCAAAATATAATTCATTATGTAATAATTATTTGTTATAAAAGTAAAAGACGTTTATTATTTTATAATTTATCTATAAAATTTGTTCAATATTTGGTTTATTTATTGTTAAAAATGTAATAAAAGCCCCATATTTAAATTAAATTACCTTTTCCTAAAGTAAAAATAAGGTAAATAAAATTAAGGGTACCAAAAAAATTTAGATAACAATTAAAAAGACATTAAGTTTGAGAGGTTTAACTAAATATTTGCAATGTGCATATACTTTCACGGCTTTTAGTTTTAAAAAGTACTTACATATTTTTAGAATTTCTGGATTTGTATTATATTAAAAGGACTTTCAAGTTTATTACTCATTTTTGTAGAAACAAGTGTTTTCTCGCGAAGATAAGCCAGATGTCATTTAAGGTTTATGTATTTAGAGTTAAATACCTGGCCTGGCTATCACCCAGACAATACAAATATGTCCATTGGACGTCCATTCGATATACAATTTTGGATGTCTAGAAGTCCAAAAATTAGTTTTTTTTGGACTTACGACATCCAATGGACGTCCAGTGAAGTATAAAAATGACACACTTTTGACCATTCAGAGGACGTCCAATTCTGGAATATATTTGGACGTCAAATACTGGACATTCAAAAAACGTCCAGGATTATATTTCCATTGAGACCATATCACCACTTTTTTTACAAAACCGCAACTCACCACACACTATTTTATATTACCTATTAATGATTTGTTTATTATTTTCGTCATTTATTTTTTTTAATTAAAGATCGCAAGACCTGAGCAGAGATCGAACTCACGACACATCCATTATCGTTTTATGCTTTCAATCGCTGATAGAATGAAATGCAATAGATTCAATTTGTCAATTTTTAATCACCAATTATATTAAAAAAAGGAAGTGTATATAGATAAGAATTATCTGGTAGGCTTAATAAATAATGACCTAAGATGGACGTCCACTGAACGTCAAAATACTACTAAACTTAAAATTAAGTCCAAAAACAGACGTTCTCTGGGTATCGATATTCAGCTGTCAAATTAATTAGCAAAAACGGACGTACACTGGATGCCCGGATATGGACGTCCTGACCCAAAAATGGATCTAAAATGTACGTCCATTGGACTATGTGTGCTGTCTGGGCATAGACGAATTTTTAGAAATAGTACTTATTTAAGTATGTACCAATATTTCCAAAATCAACTCCAGTATGATTCATTTAATAAATATAAATATGAATTGGCAAAACATCTTTATATTGACATAATTGTAACTTACAATAATAATAATAATAATAATAATAAACCTTTATTCACACATAAAAAATAGAATTACATAAAAAATTTCAGACGCATAAATAATTTGTAGAATAAAGTATTTAGCGATAAGTACTACTGTACTTGTTTCGCTGTAATATAACGAATAAATATTAAAATATCCACATATATATATATACACATACATACACATAAGGGTAAATATATACATACATATACAATAATATATATATTACACACTTAAAATAAAATAATATACAATTTGGGCATAATTTAAATCATCAAAAAAGAACGAGAAAAAAATAATATATTATACATATTAGTCTGTCGTGACTTGGTATATAATTTAACCATAATAAAGGGATTTCGCTCATTTTGACCAATCCTAATTGAAACACGCGAATATATTATATTTTTTAAATATAATTTCAAAATAAAATAAACAAAATCTGCAGTTCATTGTTTATTAAATTTATTTAAAAGAAGACAAACATATATTTCATAAAATCCAATACCTACATATGAAAAATAAAATGTCAAAAATGATTAAATCATTATACTTAATATTTATACATGTGATAAAATTCTCAGATTCCTAATAACTTTTTTGGCACATTTTATATCTATATTAGAATACATAAAATATCATTTAACATTGCTCACATACTAAACACAACTTGGACTGACTTTGACAGATAACATCATTTTAGTGATACACAACTTATTTTCGCACATGCGCGTTACAAAACGCTTCTCCTTGATCGGTATTCTCGGGTCAAACTAGGATTCTTCTGTGTTTTTAACCAATGCCAACTGTTTAGAAACGAAAAAATAAGAGGAATAATAAATTTAAGGACCCTTTGGATATTTTTTATTGTAATTAAATAAGTATAAGATTTGTTTGAGATATTAAAAAAATGTTTGGTTTTAAACAACAATTACCTACCGTCGCTTGACGCCTCATAAAAGAACAAAGCAGACACCATTGTAAAATGAAGTGATGTCCTATGAATTAAAATACGGTTGGCAACCCTACTTCACGGACCGATTCCGTCAGAAAGTCCGCTCTGTTTTCCAGGCTAACGTGAACGAATGGCCAGCCAACACTATTTTACAGACTCCAGACCATTCCAGATTTGCTAAGCGGATTTTACGTCTAATTTTTCCCTGAATTAATTCATGAAGTGGCTTCATGAATAAATTTCATGGTGTAAAAGCGAAACTTTGAGAGCGAAGAAATGCATAAAATTATTTTAGATTTTTTTTTATAAATACATTCTAATTTTCATACAAACTCAATAGTAAAAATCTAAATAGAAGGTTATAAAGGTTAAATTGACACTCTTACTTATTTATATTTTTTAGCCTTACATTTTTCTAATAAATTATTAAAACCATAATTACAATTGATATTGCATGCAAAGCCGCCCTTAAAAAAATTCGTAAATAACACACGATAATGTAAGAATTTACTGAAACATTAAATATTAGTGCAGGGCATAGTGGCACATTCGTTTGCAAAATTGTTTTAATTCGTAATTTTTTTTTAAATGTCCGGAAGTTTTTCCTGATTATAAAAGTGTAAGATGACATTCGATATCTGTTGATGTTATTGTTTAAACAACGAAAAATTAATTAATCCAGAAAATGTTTTTTTATATTCTTTAGGATATTTCGAATAAAAAAAGTCCTTACGCCTATCATCGTATCTTTAACCCTTTAATTGGTATGAATGTTTTAAAATCCGAAATTGACGAAAATTCTAATTTTCTTGAATTAAATAATATATCTTAAAATTTAAAATGATATAGTTTTAAATTTTTTACCAAATATTCAAACTATAATAAACAAAATAACCTAAATAAATTTTCAAAATTTAGTTTGTTGTTATGTTTCCTACGCGCGTGTACTTTTAGAGAGAAGTACTTCTATCTCACTTCCAACTCAATATATAAGATGGGTAAGAGAAAGCCCGATGACGCGCTGAATCAATTTTTTGCTGTTTTTCAGAGGTAATAAGTTTAAAATAAAAATTATTAACATTTTTCATAACACTTTGTTATTCTAAATAGCACCGAAAAAATTAAAGGGGTGATTCTGTGATGAAAATTAATGTGAGTGTTTGGTATAAAATTTTTTGAAAAAAACCCTCTCCGGAAAAGTTACACCCCTTCGAAAATTGAAAAAAAAAATGGTTTTTCATTTTTATTTTCCCTGTATATCAAGCTAAAGACACGAAACTTGGTAAACAATATCTGTCAATAAAAGTACACTTTTTGAAATTTTTTCAACCCTGAAGTATACTTAGAAGGGGTTGAAATAATCAATCCCTAAGATATTTTTTCTTAAAACTTTTTTTTTAGATGAAAATTTTTTATTTAAAAAAGTATGACTGAAAAGCCCAATTCATTGACTAACTTTTTTATCTCTACAAGTTTTTTTCGAAAACTTAAGCATTTATGAGAAAAAAATAAATAAGCTCATGTAAAATAGCATTTTATTAAACAACAGCCAACCAAATTATGATTCTTAAGACTTCTACAACTAAAAACATAAGTGAACAAACAATGAACAAAAACCTGTCGAATATCGACAATACAATTATAATAAATGTTGAAAATGACCGCTTTCAGCTTCAATACAAGCATCTACCTTTTTCCTCATAGAATTGCGTATACGATGAAATATTCCTGGAGAATTTCTTATAGTTTCACACCCTGCTACAATGCGGTTTCGCAGATCATCGATATTTTCAACTGGGTTTGTGTATATCAAAGATTTCAGATATCCCCATATGCAAAAATCCAAAGAATTAAGGTAAGGGGAGCGGGCTGGCCAGTTTACAGGTCCTCCTCGACCTATCCATTGATTGGCATACACCTCATCCAGGTGAGTTCTTGCACGTATACTAAAATGAGCTGGTGCACCATCGTGTATAAACCATAAATGTTGCCTAATTTGAATGGGAACCTCTTCAAGAAGAACAGGTAATTCTTCAAGGAGATGACAATATGCTTCACCATTTAATCGTAGCGGAAGAAAATGGGGACCAATTAAATGATTATCAATAATTCCGAGCCACACGTTTAATGAAAATTGATACTGATGATTTCCTTCAAAAAAGCCATGAGGATTTTCGTCAGCCCAAAGGTGATTGTTGTGAAAATTTCTAATACAGTCTCTTGAGAAACTGGCCTCGTCAGTAAATAAAATATTACCTAAGAACTGTGGTGCTTGGACAATCATATTAATAAGCCACTGACAAAAAATCACACGGGGTAAAAAATCTCGAATCATTAACGCCTGCACCCGTTGAAGATGATAGGGATACAACATTTATTCTTTTAAAATTCTAAAAACAACGGAATGGCTTACATGTAGGACATGGAGCTATTCTCCTGGTACTAGTTTCTGGGAATTCTTCAATTGAATTAAGTACGGTTTCTTCTACAGCTGCAGTTCTAACTTCTCTAGTACGACCAGAATCATAACTTCTTTTTTCAAAATTACCACGTTCCCGCAAGCGTCGGTGAATAGTTGTGAACGTAGTATGATGGGGTAGTCTACACTGTGGGTACTGTTCAGCATAAAGTCTTTGCGCTTCCAATGAATTACCGTTAGCACGACCGTATGTAAAATGCATATCTGCCATTTCCAAATTCGAATATGCATTCATATTTTCAATCAACTAATATTTCCTACAATACACAATAATAAAACTTGTGAAACAATAAGATGGGTAACAGAAAATGACACTACACAATCCTGGTATCAGTATTAATGTTTTTATACAAAGCACAGGCCACTAGACTTGACGCAAAATACACTCGCGTTAGCTCATCTTTTTGAAAATGCATTGCATTAGATTTTTTTTCTCGTAAATGCTCAAGTTTTAAAAAAAACTTGTAGAGTTAAAAAAGTTAGACAATGAATTGGGCTTTTCAGTCATACTTTTTTAAAGAAAAAATTTTCATCTAAAAAAAAGTTGTAAGAAAAAATATGTTAGGGGTTGATTATTTCAACCCGTTCTAAGCATACTTCAGGGTTGAAAAAATTTCAAAAAGTGTACTTTTATTGACAGATAATGTTTACCAAGTTTCGTGTCTTTAGCTTGATATACAGGGAAAATAAAAAAGAAAAACCATTATTTTTTTTAATTTTCGAAGGGGTGTAACTTTTCCGGGGAGGGTTTTTTCAAAAAATTTTATACTAAACACTCACATTAATTTTCATCACAGAATCACCCCTTTAATTTTTTCGGTGTTATTTAGTGTATTTGCCGATTAATAGTTTTGTATCATGTGATTTTTTTCTTTTTTAGATATTTTTGATTCACATGATTTCCGCAATCATATAGCGATTTCTGGATGACTGCGGTGATTTCCCTGTGACTTCCTATAGATTTCTAGTTACTGCGGTGATTTCCACATGACTTCAATAGATTTTTCGTGACTGCGCTGATTTATGCATTGACTGCGGCGATTTCCGTACTGATTGCGGCGATTTCCGTATGGATTGCCACTATTTTTTCAAAATTACAGGCATTTCCGAAGGATTTTTACGACAATGTATGGCTTTCTAGTTGGTTTCCAGTAAAAAACATTAGTTGAGCGTCATATCAGGAGAACTAAATTTTATATAGGACATGTATGGCTCATACAAGAAAAAATAAAAACTAAAGTTTGTATAAGACGTGAAAACAACGTGAAATTTGTTTTATTGAATTAACTTTATTTTTTAACGTTAAATAAGTCACAATTTTGTCAAACTAAATGTCAATATCTGTACCTCGGAGCCAGACTATGTTAAGTCCAAATTGGCCAAATTTTAGGTAAATATGTTAAGTGACTTAAAATTTTGCGGCGCATGGTTCGATATTTTCCATTTTGACGTATCTTTTAAAATAACAAAAACAGCTCATTTTTTAACTACGCTAAGCCCACACTCCACAGTCTAAAATGAATATATAAAAAATGCTCTCCTGAAAAACTAAGTTTTTGGACTTAACATACTCTGGCTCTGGGGTACAGATATATTATTTAGTTATTGAGATTAAATGCAATTAAAAATGAATGATGCTTGTGAAGAATCGGTAAATAATAGCATGTCACAAGATATTCGAGTATATTTACAAAGACTCGTAAATTAAAATTTTTGTTTTTTGTTTTTTAAAGTTTATTTTATTTAATAAATTAATAAAAGACATCAACTATTTTTAAAATAGTCATTTTATTTTAATTATCTCTAAATAAATTTTTAAAATTTTGTAAATTTTTGTTAGTGGGTCGTTAAAAAATATACCTACTGTACAACTTGAGTGGATTATACGTATTACATATGGCCATCATATCCACTTTTGTTGCACAAACTACTATTGTGAATCACACTTTATAAACGTTTTATTTAAACATCTACTTAAATTATATAAATTCATAGTAAGTAACACTGTCCCTGTCAACTATTATTCTAAAGCTAAAGGGATGAATCAGGGTGTGTTTTTATCCCTATAGTTTCTGTGTACTATTTTTTACATAAAAATCTGATGTGTCCAACACATGACTTTTTTGTCTAGTTATTACAAGCTTTTTCCGGTTAATTTGTACAACCTACTGTATCGCCCCTGTAAATATTTAGAGATTTTCCATACCTACACATCTAACTCCAAATATTTTTTACATGTATTTATCTCCAGCGAAAATATTGAAAAATTAAATTTTACCTTTTGTCAATTTTTTCTATTACGGTCCATTTTAAAGATATATCATGTATAAAACAAAAATTTTAGAGAATTATATCGCAAACAAGTTTTTTTTTTAAGAATTTTTTTCACCAATCGTATATAACGGAGATAGTATTAAAGTAAAAAAAAACTTTAAAGCAACTTTAAAGAATTTTCTTCTAGCGTAAATAATATAAATATATTCATAGTAGAAAAACGACCCCTATAAAGTACCGCCCCCCCCCCCCCCCCCCCCCAGATGTTCCGACAACGCCTAAAATGTAATGCACTCATTATTAGGCCCAGTTGTACCACTCCAGTTTAAAGGAGGTTCAACTGAACCCAGTTTAGACTGTGACAAACGTGGTACTAACTATACCCAAATGTCACAATCAAAACCAAGTTTAGTTGAACCTCGCCTGAACTTAAATGGTATAACTGGGCCTTAGAGGATTAATCAAAGCTTAAGTTTAAAATTTAGTGTTTTCCTCGAGTTTTCCTCTTTATCCGTTCACGAGTTGTTGAGTAAACAGACACACACATACATCATCGTGAAAATAGTCAAACGGATTTAGGGAACCCCAAAACGAAAAAATCTGTGAAAAAAAAATCATGATTCCTATCTTTCCTTATCTGTATACAGACAGGAAAGTGAAAAATGTATTCTGTCAATAAATTAATTCCTTTTTAAATAAAATAGGTACATTTAAAACCCTAATTAAAACATGTATGACCCCCTTAATGGAATTAAATTACGGGTTTCGAGCTTACATTAAATTGTAATTAGATGAAACAAAATGGATTCTATGTATTTTGAGGCGATCTTTTCGAAAAAAGGTAAAACAAAATGTAGCAGTTTTTCGAAAGTACCGAAATTTTGGATTTTGTCAATTTTTCAATTTTGCGCAGGCGCATGTCGGAAATAAATCAATATTTTTAAAACGCAGTTTACGACATTTGAAAGCTTAGGAAAAATGCTAATTTTTATGTCTCTTGAGAAATTTTGATCCGATGCACCGTTCTCGCGGTATGGACGATTGAAATTTGTTTAGTATTTTGAGGCGACGAAGGTCGAAAAATTGAATTTGTTAAATGTACAAACACTAAATTATTCATAACATTGGTAAAAATTAAGATATTTGAAAAAACAAAAATGCGTTTTGAACTTAAGGGATGTGTCTAGTGATTTCCAGAAGGGGGCAAGAGAAATCCCAAAATTGGGCATATGGCGGAAGGGCAAAGTGTACCGCGGTCCTAATTTCATTGTTTGCCTATAACGGCCAAACTATTTGAATTTTTTTAATGCCACTTACAAAGCTTACTCTTAAATGTGAAATCTTATGTGTGTGTGAATTTCACCTACATCGGACCATAATTGGCTAAGATATAAAACAATTAAATAAATTTTTTTCCTTAAAAAAAAAATAATTTTTTTTTCTAAAATTTGAAGAGGCACAAAAATGCCAAAAATGCACCCAATGGCTCAGAACTTTTTTTTTGAGTACTCTATTGTGTCTAGAATACGATTACATTACAGAAGATTCTGCAAATATATTTTATCTATTTTTTTGACCACTGTTCATTGAGTGACGACCAAAAAACACGGTTTTTGAGAAAAGTTGCCTAAAATTGACAAATTTTTAGTTTTTTGGTCTGAAAATTAAGCAAACCCAAATTTTATGTCTACTAAATGTATATACAAAGTTTAAAGTGTGTATGTTCCTTCTAAGTTGTAGAATTCTCCCGACAAAAGTCCCATTACACGCGCTCCGCGGGATTCAAAACTCGTGTATACAGTACATTACTGTAATTTGATTTTTTTGCGATTTCCAGTTTTAAATTTCTTACATATCTAAATTTATTAGGCTTAAAATTTATTAAATTGTATTTTACTGACTTGTTATAAGACGTTTCTTGAGTTTTGTTCAAAATATAGAATTACCGCCAAATTAGCCGCACGTCGCATCAAGGATAGTAATGGTCTCGGCGTTCGCTATCTGACAAGTTTAAACTTCAAACGGTCATATTTTTACAAATTGAATCGCTTGATAGTGTTCATCGGCATAGATTTTTAATAACCGTGTTCAGCAAGCTCTGTGTACACGTGGCTTTTCGAACTTCTTCCGCAATTTATTAATTAAGTACGTTCCTAAATTAAGAAAATTCTATCACAGTGCTATAATTTTTTGTTTCCAGGTTGCAATGGCTGGCCTGTGTTTATTATGTCATCAGACACTTGCAGAGGGTGAACTATTGCAGATTTGCAATGCGACCTATGACATTCGAAATATAACCGAAAATTACGCATTTTTTGTGCTTAGAAAATTGCTCGATTTTTTCCGTAATTTGGGCACTTTACAGACTGAAAATATATTAGAATCAGTAAGTTTAATGAGAAACAAGCTTACTTTCTCTCCCAATTGCCAGAAAATTCGAGTAGCTTCAATTCTCGCGAGAATTACCGATCTTTGCACACGTGCGCTCAGAAAACAGTGGATGCTAGAAAAAATGTATATGCCACAGTTTTTCGTGTCTTTTTTTTTCTCTATCATCTGATGGAAACAGTTTTCTATTCAGATAATTAGTTTTCGAGTTAATTAAGAAAAAAGTACGAGAAATTAAGAAAAAATTGTTTTGCAATTTTTTTCAAAAAGTTCGGAACGTAACTAGAAAATACGTATTTTTGTCATGCATATATATCTTCTCCCATTTCAAGTTTTCTTGTAAATAACTAAAAACCAGATAGAGAACAAAAAGCAAGCTTATCACCAAGTTGGAAGTTACACTCAGGCTTAGGATTAATTTCCTAACATTTTTAAAGTATACCTTTTTGTGTATTTTTTTTGTGCTTTTTTCGATGGCGAAGTTAGATTTTTCAAATATATTTTTTTTGTTAGATGTAATTCGGAAAACCTGGAAAAAATCATATGGGAAAAAAATTAAAAAAAGCTACGCCTTCCGGTTTCCTGCGAATTCCCGAAAAATGATGGCAGATTTCGCCGCGGGACTTATTTTATTTGAGAGCCAACAAAAAAATACGCAACTTCTCTCATGGGCACATATGTCTAACATTTATAATTTCGCCACAAATTCATCGCAAATTTCATGTCCATGGTTCTGCTCAAAAAAACGAAAAAACGACCTTTTGGTAAAAGCACTTCTGGCGGCGAGAAATTCGCCATTATAACTACCTGTGCAATGAATTTCCGAACTATTTTTGCCTCCTCTTTCGAATGGTGCATTTATTTTCACTATCGGAATGATACTTGCCCAGATAATTAGCATTTTTACAATGGAAAATTCCGGAAAACCCGGTTTTTCCTAATTTAAAAAAAATTGAAAAACTGCTACATCTTTTTTTTCTTTTTTTCGGAAAGATCACATCAAAATACACAAGGTCCTTTTTGTTTCATCCAATTACAAATTAATGTAAGCTCGAAGAGGCGTTTTTTCGTTATTTAATTGGACTACCTATAATAAAATACAAACAATTTTATTATGCATTAAAAAAAATCAGGTGAAATAGAGACAATTCTGGACCACCTTGGAAGTATCTTCTATCAGATCAGATCAGAAATTTAATGAACTTTGCCAAAAATGGCATTTTAAAATTATTAATAATTGATGGAACCACACTTTTGATAAACGTAAATGCAATTTGTTTAATTTTACACAAGATGGCTTAGTTGGCCTAGTCAAATCACAATGGCGAATGGATGAAATGTCAACTGACTGCGCGCGATTTTTAATGATTGCTAGAGATTGCTCAGCGACTGCGGGAGATTTCGGGGAGACTGTGAGGGAATTCTGAACGACTGCGACGATTTCTTAGCGATTGCCGCTAATTTTGATGGGACTGCGGCGATTTTCAATGGGATTTCGGACATTTTGTACATGTATTGCAGGAGTGATTCGCCCCTCGGTAAAATCACTCCCTGAATTTTCCTTATCCGGCTTGTTACCAACAATTTTTTAATAAAAGTAATTGCTTACTATCCCAATAGTTAATTAATGGATATTTATGTTTTTAGTCTATAAAGATTGTCACTGGATCATCAAATCAGATTTATCTCATCTTTTAAATCGAAATGTACACTCCGTACACATAACAATATCAATTGTTTGTAAAAACTTAAATTTAAAATAAACTACATATTTATGTATTTATAAGAAATAAAATAAAGAGTTAATATAGAAGTTAATACTTAGTTGTTTTGTTTTTCTACCGACCTTTGTACCTAATTGAGTTATTGGGAGGCTATAACAATACTTAATCTACCCACTCTGTATATATAAAGGTAATTCTACGTATGTCCTTAAATATAATACAAATTGGAAAATACGTGGTTTAAATATGAAATAAAATAACAATAAATATTTATCTGTATAATAAATTTGTATTTGTAAGTCTATTAACCAACATAAATGGTTTTTTAATCTTTCAAGGTTATGAATTATTAACATGTTATTTTTGTTCAGTCTTTGTTTTGATTATCTTTTGCTCATTTCCACCTTACTTATTTTCAAAAAAATACAAATAAAATTATTATAGTTAAAAATTCATAATTATGTTTGTCTTTTTTGACTCTTAATAATAATTATAATCAATTATTTGTAGATTTATATGTACCTACTTATTTTATTGGTTAATTTATTTAGATTTTAGTAAGTACTTATAGTACCTACCTTAAGTATAGTACCTACCTGGTAATTTGACATTCTTTTTAAGAAAAAAACAGACGTACATTCAGTATTGCCTAATTAATATCATCTGATACCTTATCAATTCTTGTTTAAGACAGATCAATTATCATAATTTTTTGATTATTAAATTAGATAACTACCTAATCTAATCTAGTAAGTAGTAGAAGTAGGTAATATGTACCTTTGATTATTTTAGAAATAAGTAAAAAGTTAGATAAGTAGGTACCTACTCGGTAGATAATTATAAAAAAAACAATGTTGCTTACCTCTTTGATTTTATCTCGCCGTTCTCTGGCAACAGCATTTTCATCTTCACCCCCAGTTATCAAGGGATAGCTACCACTCACAGCTGGAGGAACAGTAACATAATCTTTAAATTCTTCAATTCCCTTAACCACCTCAAAATTACCTTGTTTTGTCGTAGAAGAAGTCTTAGGTTTACCAAAATCAGGTCTTTCTAATACCTTCAATTCACCGTCCTGCTCTATTTTCGCTTTGAGTTTAGCTCTATCACCGATAAGATGAGGGTCTTCCCTAAAGTCTTCTTCGTGCCTCAGGAGCTTAGGAGATTCCTTAATATCTTCTAGGGGTGGTGGAGGAATGAGGAGCTCCGGTCCAGCTCTTTTTATCGTGTCGTACACTTTGTAAACACTTTCGGCCGTACCGCCGGTCCTAAACTCGGGAAGGAAAAAAAATGTACCAAAACATACTAAACCGAATGTTACGAACACTAAAAATACTACATATTTTTCTCTAGGCCTAAAAGAACGTCTCGAAAACGGCACTGGAACACCATTCACGAATCGTTGATATGTTGGTAAAATGCCCGTCACCGTCATGGTCTGTGTTTACACAAAGTTTGTTATCGTTGCAAAGATTTTTTGATTTTAGCTAACATTCGCGATAGCACGCCATTAACTGATTCACTGACAGCTGCTCGCAGATTTCTGCTTTGTGAGAAACAGTGAAACAGAGCACAGGTGAAATTACAAAAACATCTCTTGACATTTCAGATAATTTCATCTTGCATACTACAGCGCCCTCTTTTAATCAGAAACGTAGTCACTTAATTCATCGAGTGAGATTACTCTATTATCGACCGTAAGTCCAGCTATCCACCTTCAGATGGCACTACAGTAAACTGAATAAATGTAAAAATTCCTTCATACAAATTTTATTAAGTGTTAAATCCAATAAATGTGTTAACTTTTCGCTAGTAGATGTCACTGCCATTCAAAAATATAAATTTCTACATCAGCACAGATCTATACTAAGCTGATGGGTCATATCATTGTATAAATATATATAGTAGGTCAACGCCTATGTAAATAAAGTTTGATTATAATATCTCCATCACATAGCGGTTCCAAGCGGACAGTAGCTAAGTTAAGAGAGGTCGGAGGCAGAAGATAGTTTTCTAGACGCCGCGCCAGAGAGAGAAGTTACGATTGTTTGATCATTGTGCAACGTAATCGCTGTGTTGTCATTTTACGAATTTTTGGATGGTACATCAACGGTACATCGTCTCTAGTTTAACAAAAGTGGCAACTGTCGCAGAATAGTTGACCAGCCTATAATTGGGATATATTAGTTGCTTACATGGCCTTTAAATGGATGGGCTAGCATTATGCAATTTTCTAGTTTTGGTGTGAATTTAAGTTATTTTACGCAAATAAATGCAACCAGTGGGTCCAGTTGTATGTTATATTTATACAATGGTTGTATCTATATTATTATTTATTATACGTCCCAGACTTTAAAACAGAAGTTATACTAGGTAGGTAGGTAGGTGTTCAAAAATCCGTGTAGTTTGTTTTTTTAAATTAATAGGTATTTTATTGTAGTTTCTGGTTAACAAATAAATTAAAACTAGGTATATTAAATAGTTTCATTAATATCAAAATAATTGCTGTGAGAATTTAACAGTAAACTTTGTAGGAGAAAATAATATTAAAAGTTAAAAGTGTTCTTCTCAAATTATGTTTTTGTCTGTTATTTTTGTAAAGTGGGCATCACTTTGTTTTTCAATGTTCGATGTAATAATTAATGAATATTTTATTCAGTAAGTAGGTATATAGAATATGTTTTGTTCAGTCTTCTGTTTTTTTTTTTATAAAACAATACCTAATAATGTAGCTGAAATAGGTAATTACTATAAATAGAAAATGTTTACAAAAGAAAAAATGTATAGGGATTGAAAAGGGAAAACATTTATTTAGGTATATCCTAGTTAGTTTAATAAACAATTTTGTATTTTTTAAGCTTAAATGTTTTTAGGCAGAACAGTATTCAGTTTACATTAAATACATTGATTTTTAAACAACAAAAACATTTTTAATTTAAAATTGTACATATTTTTACGTTGCCATAGGGTTATAAAAAATCGCATAAAACTAAAAAAGTAATTTACGAAGTAAAACATAAGCTGATTATATTTACACTTTAAACATAGAAAAACATTTTTATGTAAAATTTATACATCGTTAGGTACATTCAGGTATCATAAAAAAATAGAAAAGGAAATCATAAGAAAAATAAAGAAAATGGTAGGTTTAGTTATTTATGCTGAAGAATTGATAATTTTGTATTTTTTTTGGAAACTTCATTTTTCTTTGTTTTCTTTGTCACTTCCGTTTTAGAACGATTTTTACAATTTTTGAAAATTTGTGTTACAATTAATAATTCAAGAATATAGTTCCTGTGAATTTTGCAGTTATTGTCACAATTGTACCATTCTGGCAAAATTATGTGCATTCTCTCCTCAATTATATTACGTAAATTTTGTAATACTTTTTTTGTGCAATATTTATCGAAGTACTCGGCAAATATTTGGAATGATAATTTCGTAAATGAAGTCAACAATGTTGATGGATTTTTTAATCCACATTTGTCACTCATATCATAACTTTTGTAAAAAATTAATAGTTGGTGTTTGTCATCCATATCTCCTGAACCTTCTAAATGATTTTGACAACCTTCGCATTTAAATTTATGTAAACACTTTTTTAATAAATATCCTGCAAAATATAAAGTAGAACACTCTTCCAAAGTGACAGGGGCTTCGGAGTAGTCGTCGACTGATTTCGATGGCCCCTCCAAGTTACTTTCACATTCTGGTTCATTATTATCTGCTTTTTCGTCCTCAGTTAAGTCTTCAGTTGTATTCAAAATATTGAGTGTTAATGAGGTATTTGAAGATAATAGATTTCTGTCTTCATCAGAATTTGATCCAGAATTTGCCTTAGCAGGAGGTTTCATAAAATTATTAACTATATTTAATTTAAAAGCGGCTTTAAAACTTCTCACAGTAGGGTTTCGATTGTAACCTCCTTTCTGCCTGTAAACCGAAAATTGATTTTCTAAAGGGTCCTGAATTAATCTTCCGGTTAATATATATTTAAGACCTTTGTCCTTTAAATCTAAATAAAATTGTTTGACCGCATTTATGGTCAGTAAAAAACCATCGAAGGAATCAGGTCTTGTTAACTTGCCATTACTAGTCTGTTTATACAAATCTCTAAATAGTTCGTATCCTCTTTGAGTAGCATTAATAACCTCGATATTCTGGTCACAGTAAGCTCGACTACATGGTCTTGAGCTATAAGGACTTGTACTATTTAGAGAATCAAACAAATTATTTATGGTTTCAATAAAATACGCCGTATTTTCAGATGTAACCGAAACTAATTCACCTGTTCTGGTTGCTGTTTTAATAGCTGCAGCTACAGAATGACTAAGTAGTTGAGTGG
Source organism: Psylliodes chrysocephalus (assembly GCA_927349885.1). NCBI lineage: Eukaryota > Metazoa > Arthropoda > Insecta > Coleoptera > Chrysomelidae > Psylliodes > Psylliodes chrysocephalus. The sequence goes on along the minus strand of OV651823.1, from coordinate 24,975,575 downwards.
CAAGTTTTACATTCATTTTCTCGAAAGAATTTGGGTGAATATGTTTTGGTGTTAACTTTATTAGAGCCCTTCCAGTTTTGCTGCTTTGGTCGAGATCGTACAATTTTTTAACATCAGCAAATCTTATATATTTTCCGTTAAATATAAAATCAGCTTGAATAAAATTATTTCTGATGCATTTTATTAAATGTGGCACATCGAAAAATGCAAAATACCTATGCCCGTCTATTTGAAATTGTGGATTATCTACTGTAATACCCAAATTTCTATACAATTTTTGGTTTATTCTGGACAAATCGCATACCATTCCTATAGGTTCCAAACCTGTAGCTTTGACCATTCTCAAGCCATTAGTAATTATCTCTTTTAGAGAGTCAGCATCCACACCATCTCCTGTCAAAAAAAATGCAATTGGAATTTTCCATTGACTGAATGTGCCTCTAATCATTAGTACTAATGCTTGTCCAGCAAAAATTGGGTTTCTCTTGTTGGTACCAAGGTCTTGAAATCCCTCTATAATGTCCAATTTTCTGTTATATTCAATGGCTTTTTTAACGGCCATTTCATCAAATAATAAAATGCATTTCTTGTCAAGACTAGACATAGTTTCTGCTTTCATTCTTACATTTTCAAATATTTTTTTGTTAAATCCAGGGTTACAAATGAAATTTGAAATCCAACTTTTAATTGTGGATACTGCCGGTAAAATAACTCCTCTCCTACGTAGAAATTTGTACGTGCCAGGACCTTTGTAAAAAATTTCTAAAGCTGTTTTTTTTTCTATTGGTGACCATATCCGTTTTTTACCTCGTAGTTGCATCTTTACCAAAGCTGCAGAAAATTGAGTAAGTGGCTTGTTAGGAGGAGTTAATGATGATTTAGCATTACAAATTTGTTTTTTTAAGACTCTGATCCGTGTTTGAAGAATATTATTTTTTTTCTGGGTTTCCTTTAATTTTTTTTTCAAAATTTCAGGATTATTATTTTTTGGACGCACTTCCCTCTTCAATAACGATGACGAAGGAAGATTTGAAATCTGATTCAAAAATGGATCGATTGTATCATTACTACTTTCGTCACTTTCATGAGAAATATCTCTACTTGTTGAAGGCTGTGACAAATATGTTTTTGATACATGGGTTATTTCAAATATTTCTTGCGTTTCATTTGTACCATACATTTTTGGTATAGCGGTGCTTGGCAATCGTCTTGAAGTTAAGTACCGGTCCTCAAAATGTTTGCTGCATACAAATTTTTTTCTTAAAGATGTTGGACTCAGGTTTATCAATGCAGCATTTCCTACAATATATTTGGCAGTTAATATGAATTTTTAATAAAATATCGAAATCTACCCCTATATTTCACGTTAATGTTTAATTGCCAGTCGTCCCGCTTTAGACTTAATTGTCCCCCTTTTTCACTTATTGTCACGCGCCACGCCAAAGTACCAAAATGCCCCGCTTTTTACCTAAATACCTCGCTTTTTACTCAAATGGCATACTTTGTAAATCCAAAGTTATAAATAAAGAAATTTTTGAAGAGATAAGATTTTTTTTAAAAAAACCCCGGAATTGTTTTAAAAATATAATCGGAGGACCTTTTTTTTAGATCTCCACACAAAAAAAAACCTGATTTAATAAAAATCTTTTTAACGTGATCCCCAGTGATCACCGTTGTCCCGCTTTTCCATTTCCTAAATCTGGCCTACCACCGAGTGATCGATTAATGTTATTTCCATATACGTTAATAAAACTAAGTACTTAAATATTTCAGGGCCAGTCCAACCTGTTTTTACCATACGTCTCTTACCAGATTTTAAAATCCACTCCTGGGTCAAAGAAGGGTTTTTAACTGGAAATCGAAATAACCGTAGTGTCGGATCTCTATACGGTGTCAATCCACAATTGAAATAAACACACTTATTTCCAGACATCTGTCAAAAAAAAAAAATGTATTTTAATATAGGTACTATAAGGCATTATTTTTTCCTATAGGAATTACATCTGGAAAAAATATTTATGCAATGTAAATATTAAAGAAAAAAAAATGATGAAATTAGGCAATTTTATCATACACCTAGCTTACCTTTTTTTTTTAACGGAAAACCAAATTCTTGTTAGAACCTAATAATAGCGTCCCAATAAAATATACTTATGTAGGTATATCCTGATCGCACAAACTAAAACTTACACCTATTTAATAATTAAAGAAAACAACAGAAGCACACCGTAAATATTGCAACTTCCAACAAAATCAAATGCACCAAATACACAAAATGGAATAAAAATGGCAACGTTTAAGTTGTTTAGTTGTAACACATCGCCATCTATGTTGAATTGTCATAAGTATTCGAGTCTCGGAAAGAATTGCCACTCAAACAGAGTATCCATCTGGTGGTGGTCTCTTTTCAACTTCAAACAAATATTAGCATTGGACTGACCTACTAGTTATATTTATACAATGGTCATATAGATATAGAAATGTATTTACCATTTTATCGCTATTATAATAGGTTTATTTAAGAGCAAACCGGACCTCTCACGAAGGCAAGAATATTTTAAGGGTATTTTAATATAAAATTGTACTTATATGCGCTCCACTGTGAATGCCTACCTACTTAGTGATATTATGTGTCTTGAGAATATTGAGAGCTTTAAAGGACCTCGCACCTCGCCTCGCACAAATCTTTTTAGAAATGGCTTATCGTGAGATTCTTTTGAAATTCAGATATGTTGTAGATAAGATCTACTGATCAAAGGTTACCACTGCCGCAACTCCCTATTACCAACCGTTTGGATAGTCAGGGTGTTGAATATGAACTTTCTGATATTGGAATCCATTTAGGCTCTCGCCTGTTATAGCAAGGGCAGAAGTTGGAAAAGCTTTTGGTAAACGTCAAACCACGTCGGACGGCTTCGAGAAGTTCGCAGTTATGTTTACCTGCCAGTGTTGTCATAGAATAAGTAATTCTAATTTTTTACCGGCGGAATCGGACAATCGCATGTATTTATGGACTATAAATAATTAATAAACCTGTATTATAATAGATATCCAAATCATAATTCTACAAAATTTCAACATGCAGCTATTTACAATTTATTAAACTACCCAGACAGCACACCAAATCCTTTGGATATCTACTGAACATCCCAATATCCACTGAATGTCCAGTTCATGGTGGATATCTATTTTATATCCATGAGCTGTAATTTATAGACATGCAAAAGTCCATAAATAATAGTAATTATATAGCAAATTATTAAAAAATTACGCCATAGTGGCTAATAGTACCGTTCAGATATTTAAAATTAATTTTTTTAAGGTGTATTCAATATCGCATGGACATCCACTAAATATATCAAAGTCTAGGCGCAAACGCAAACCATCGTGGATATCCACTAGATGTAATTTTTGATTTTGCTTACTAAGTATAGATGGCGATACTACTTTCGCATCTACTCATGCTCAACCCGCCGTAAGTGAGTTCGATCGAAATTTGTTTCTCCATTAGAGACGAGTCGAGAATTTCCATTTATTGCTGAAGAGTCCTAACAAGGATAACTTTCTCCTTAGTAGGCAAAATCAAAGGCAGAGTGTTGAAAATATTTTTTATCTGTTATTTTCTTTCGGCTTTATTCAATAATCATTGGTTACTTATGAACCTCTACTAAAGATACCTATAAAATATTTTGCTGAATATCCGAATTCTTCTATATCCTGGGATATAGACGGACACATTTGGTTGGCTATCCATATTGGATATCCACAGAATATATTCTGTGGATATCTCTGGGATTTCTTGTATTGTCTGGAAGATACTCATTAGATATTTTGCTGGATATCCATATGATATCTTCTATATTCTGGATATAGACGGACATTTGGATATCCATATTAGATCCACGGAATATTTCTGATATCCTGTGGATATATTGGATATCCACAAAAGATATTCTGTGGATCCACATACTTTGATTACTATACGAGGCAAGAGAGAGGTCCGACACGCCCAAAAAGGTTAGAAAGGGTAGAGGTAACATAGGAAGCATTTATCGCTGCGCGAATTTTGCCAAAACCGAAAAACTGGGTGGAAGGAGTAGGGAGATGTTCTGGGCCGGACTTAAATATTTGTATTGTAGTACCTAATTTTGGTGGGTAATTAAAAGATGAAAAATTATGAGACGTTTGTTTGACTTTATTTGTTAGCACGATTCATGTATGACGAGGGCAATATATAACTAGCTAAGGGCCGATTCCACCGTTGTTAATGTAAAAATGTAATTTTAAACTCCATTTAGTAATTTAAACTTCGTTTTTGTTAATATAAAAATGTCATTTTAATCTTCGTTTAGTATTTTAAACTTCGTTTAACAAAACGGTGAAATCGACCCTAAGTAAAAGTTTATAAGTACTTTTTGCTCGAATTACACACAAGATTTTTTCTACGATCACACCAAAATAAAATAAATAACTAAATTTTATTAGAAATGGGTTACATTTTCGTTCGTTATAATATTTTAAGTTTATTTGACATAGGCCTACTGTTCTAAAAATGTTTTGGTACTTATATCCTGGTAATTATTTATGAATTAATTATTTACGGAAAATACCGTTCAATGAATTAAAATATTAGAAAGTCAATTAATAGTTATTTATGTAACCAGTTACGAAATGCCTTATTTTGTGTAACGAGTAAATATTTGCAAAACTAGCGGAGCGAGTTCCCGCAACATGAACGACTTACACAAAACGGCATTTCGTAACGTGTTTATATACAAGATTTTTTCTAATTTTGACTTGATTATTTATAAAATTGTGTTGAAACATGATTCACCATCATTCTTGTGTAGGTACTTCCAATCAAATATTTTAGAAAATTGTTGTATTTGATTGCTCTACGACGTTTTTTTTTTCAATAGTAATAATAAAAATAAGGGACATGTGCAGTGTTGCCGATCTAATTTTTGACATTACCCAGGAGAAATTTGAAAACAAAACATTTTTACCCATTATCCTTAAAGAAGTATGTCAAAATTTTACCCCCAACATTTCTGGGAAGTTTTCAATAACGGTGTTATTTTAAAAATTAAACGCAATTTACAGCTTTTCTTTTTTTGTTTTCTTTTTTGTTTTTAAACGTAATGTCATATTTTCAAATGTGAAATGTCACTATTCATTGCCTCTTTTTCGATATTTGGTTTGTTCGATTTTTCGTTTTTTGGATTTTTCTATTTTTTATTTTTAGATTTTTCGATTACTCGATTTTTCGATTTCTCAATTTCTCGATTTCACGATTTTTCGATTTTTCAACTTAGAAACCAAAAAAGAGGCAGTTTTATTTATTTTCATTTCGTAACTGGTGACATAATCAACTTTTCGTAATCAGTTGCATAATGTTCTACTTTATGCAAATGTCCATATAAATATTCTTTAAATTTATTTAAGCCAAAAATTATTGCAAGGACCTTTTTTTCAGTTTGGGAATATTTTTGTTCGGACTTTGATAAGGTACGCGAAGCAGAAGCTATACATTTTTCAATATTTTTTTTTTAAACATGACATATCATGGCCCTTATTCCCACATTTGATGCATCTGCGAATAATTTAATAATTTAACTCAGGCTGAAAATGCACAAGAGCATCATTTATTTTTGATTTATTCCAAAGATTCCTTGCAAAAATTATCCCAAATCCATTTCACCCATAAAAAATTAATTAAAAAAAAGTCCTAAAGCAAAATCATATCCTCCTTCCTGTTAGTGACTTAAAAAAATTACTTCCCAAAAAACGGTCCTCAAGCCAGGTCCCTCCATTTTGTGGCGATGGTACTGTTTTTTTATTGTGATTATTTTCTTCGCGGAAACTTTGGCTTTACACTTTGAGTAACACTGTTATAGATAATTACTAAATAAATAGTTTTGAGAAAACTATTGAAACCAGTTGTGAAGTTTGAAACGAATAAATTGGCAATGAAATTGATATTTTTGTATTTGAATGTATGTTTCTCTTTTCACTTCCTAAAAATAGATTCCCTATGAAACAAGAAATAGTAAACAGTTTATAATAATAACCTTTATAACATGTACCAATGACCAAGTCCGATTCTGTTTATTTTCAAATCAACAAATATGGACGTCGACAGAATCTTTAAAAATTTCTTTTATCTCCGTCACATTTCACAGGTTTATTATAAATAAAGCTTTTTACAACACATCTTGGCATTTTCAACGTTAATTTCCAAAATTTAAGTCACTAAAATACCAAATTAATTCTCGTTGACACATTAAATTTGGATGGACAACGGTCTGACATGTGATGTTCTGAACTGTGATTGGTGGGTGTGAATCATTTTGAAATGGGATTATGCGCAGTGTCTTATGCTCCATCTAAGGTTTGTATAATCTAAGGACACGCACAACATAGGGCGCGGCCATTTTGAACCCTGTGACACAGTTTACAGCTAAAGAATCAGATCGCTCACTCTGCGTCGGCACTTTTGATCTCAATGTTTCAGTTTATACACTGTGCAACTCGGATAATACAATATATGAGAACCGCCTATAATAAAACAGCAGTCTTCTGCGTATCCTGAATTTGTATCTCTGGAGTGGATGTTATTTTGGAACTTTCAACTGGCCCGAGTGAGCTAACTGATTCTTTAGCAATAAACTGTGACTTCAAAAATAATATTCACTGACACTGACAGCAGCAAGCAAAATATCAGGTGCGTTTTAATCATCCGCTTCTGCTTCCGGAATTCCGAAGCAGAAGCGGATAATTAAAACGCACCTATTAAAAATATTGCGCCAAAATGTAGGCAACACGTAATAAGGGTTCAAAATGGCGGAGTTTTCTATCTCCTTTTAAAAGGCACTCAGAAAGCTGCGCAGTGCGACCATTCTCCGTATGGTAAAATAAAATCAAAGTATGTGGCGACCATTCTCCGTATAGTAAAAGAAAATCGAAGTATGTGGGCAAACCTGTGGACCTGTTGTCATTGACAAGGTCAATGATATACATATATAGTTGTATAGATTGCTTAAATCGGGTCATTTGCGAGTGACAATATTGCCTCGCAAGTGCTCATTAATCAGAATCGATTTAGCAAAAATCTGTTTACAAACCAATTTTAGCCTTTCAATATAGTAAAAAAATAATTACCTACATTTTTACTTTAAGGCATAAGTTTATGTCAAATCACCAGGCTTACAGGGTTGCCATAATGTTGCCATATCAGAACCTGTCAAAACCCACTGGTAGCCATTTTGTATGGAATGCCTAATTGTGTTTAATTCAAGAAAGAAACGGATTTTGCTATTATCAATGTTCTATAACATTTCCTTGAATATGTAATACTTATTGTTACAAAACTGTCTTTTACCTGTATACAGGGGTGTTAAATTTCCACAAATCCGGTCGTTGGATTTTTTTATTTTTTCATATGTTCCACAAAGTCATCGTTTTTCATGTTGCGTGGGAAAACTTATCAAGGGCATTTCTTGATACAAATATTTTGACACATTTATGCATTCATTTTAAAAACTAGTTTAGTTATTTTTTTTCAACTTTCACCTGTGGCAGTCCGTAGTCGCAATCTTGTTGGTAGAAGTTTCTTACGGTTATTTATAGTTGTTGGTCGTATAATAGTCCTAGTTGTTCCAGTATCCACCAACAGTGTATGCTTTTTGCCATTTACTTCGCCGTCTACGTATACACTATCATCGCGACATTTCAAAGAGGCTATCAGTATGAGAGGATCTTTGGAACGGTTTCGGGTCGAAGCTGCCCCCTCCAGGCCGACCCGCTCTAGTTTTCCTGTGGCGTGTTGTCTTGATTTGTTGGGACCCTAGGGTGTTTGCACGAACTGCGTATATGTCCCAGTTCACCGCAATTCCAGCACCTGATAGTCTTCGTATTTATCTTTCTGTCAGTAAGGCTCTTCATCATGTTTACCAGTTGGTCGAGTTTATCTTCCTCTTCTTCTCTTACAGTCCTTACTTTATTGTATCCACCAGAAGCCTGCGTAGCTGCCTCATATTCTAAAGCAGCGGACAAGACATCGACCAATGTTTTGTGGCGAGCTAAGCGGAGTGTTTTCTGCATCTCATGGTCACGGACTCCATCAACAAATGTTTGGACTGCCAAACATTCCATCATGTTTTCCGGAGCTGATGGATAGGCAAATCGCACCAACCTGGCAATATCTACTTCATATTCCTGAAGAGTTCTCGTCTCGTTTCTGTTTACGATTCTTCAACTGTGACTAGTATAAATGACTAGTGTTCGTGGCCATATCTCATATTTAGTCTCTTTTTGAGTTGTTCAAAATCATCTGTCTCTTCCACGGGTATAGTCTGAAGGACATCCAAAGCGTCTCCTCGAAGGGCGATGGTCAAATTTATTGCCTTCTCTCGTTCAGACCACTCGTTTGCTCTGGCGGCTGTTTCGAACTGCTTAAGGTAGTTCGTCCATGACATCTTCCCGTCAAAAGTTGGGGTTTTAACACGAGGAGAGTTTACAGCTCCTTCCAATTTCAACTTCGACTCCACCTCATAACACTTAATTTCAACGTCCTTGGCCGGGTCTGAATGTTCCAGTTCTGCTATTTTCTTTTCCATTTCTTTTATTTTCTCCTCAATGGAAGTCATCTTATTTTCTACATCAGCAGAAATTTCTTTTTTTAAAGAAGACATATCAGAAGAAATTTCATCTTTTAAAGAAGACATTTCGGAAGACACCTTTTCTTCTAAGGAAGAAATATTGGACGAAAATTTGTTTTCCATATGAGACATTTTGCTTTCCAAGTCGGAAGAAATTTCGGTTTTTAAAGAAGACTTTACTTTCTAAGGAGGAAATATCTGAAGAAACTTTATTTTCCAATAAGGAAATATTAGAAGAACTATCGGTTTTCATAAAAGTCATTTTACTTTCCATATCGGAAGAAATTGAAGAAATAATAGCAGAAGATGCATCATCCGAAAATAGATACATTTCCGGATCCAATCCTTCACTTTCTAGTGCTTCCTTAAGACGTTCTGCCAGTTCTGCCTTCTTCCCTATCGTCTCCAACTCACGATCTTCTAACTCCCGACGTAGCTCGGTCACTTTTAATTCACACAGTCTTTTAGCCATTATTGTCCACTATTTATTTACACTATCTCACTTCGCGACAACAATGTGATGTTTGTTTATTTTAAACAACAGTTTAATTATTAATAATTTATTTAAACACTTATTTATTTTATAACACAACTATTCTAATTTATATATACTTCGAATGTCTTTAAACTGATCACTATTTATATTCACCACTGTCTATCTACTAATTACTATTTATCTTCACTGTCCATATAATAACTGCTTGATCTCTGTTCTTCCACCAATATTTATATACAAATTTCTAAAATTTGGTGGAGTCTCGAAGCTTCTCCACCAAACTAGAAATATTTGGAACAGTCCAGAAATATTATCTCGTCCTTTCTAGAGTAGTCATCGAAATCACCTCCGCCATAGTCGTCCCATAGGTTTAATTATGTATAATAATCGGACAAGTTGAGCCTCAAAGGCCAAATAAGACAGAGATGGACTTGTAGGGTTAGAGCATGACTGAATAATGAAATGGCTCACATAACACTAATTTTGTGTTACTTCTAATAATACACAATGACTCGGGTCTTCTTCGCTTGTAAGAGACACAGTTTGATATTTAAAAAATTAAGTATTTTTTTTTCTTACAGTCTTTGTTTGGAGTACTGCTTTACTAAGCATTTAAGAATAATCTGAATATTTCTTGTTATTCGGTATTCTTTGAAATCTTTTTATTTTCATCGCAACCTTTTTCTTAAAATATTTTCCGTTTTTTCAACTTATCTGCTCACTCATGTGATGTATTTCTGAGTTTTTATAAATATGTAGGTGTAAATTCTTTGTCATGTTCAAATTTACACAACAAAGGAAACAATTATTTTTAAAGTTATATAAAATCTGTATAAAAATTAGCCCATCTTTTTTATCATTCCGTACTACTTATCCTATTTATCCCTTGATCTTTCACGGTATCAGAACTGGATATTGCTTTGACTACTTTGTATGTCTAATTTAGCTTGCTGAAAAGGCTGTTTCAGTAATTAGTCCTGTGTGTCCTGTTGCACCAACTCAATGTTTTTCCTAATATTATCAGTCTGCTTCTTTGAAATTTTTTGGAATGGATGTGAAGGAATAGTATTTATTAATTAAAATACGAGTAATTTTACAATTATATTTAAATTTTGTAACTCTTTATACTCCTCTGTATACTGTATATGAACCGGTCACGCTTTAAATACGTCGCCCGTGTATAATTTTGTGTCGTGTGTCTGGTCACGATTTTTTCAGAATTAACAGTTTCTCTACAGCAATAAACCCAAATGTGGTTCGTAACGATATTGCCACATCAAGTATCACTCTTTCATAAATCTTTTTCAGTGTCGCACTGGTGTCTAGTAAACCAACATTACGAATATATCCATAACCCACTTAAAAAAATGTTAATATTAAAAAGTAAATTAATGTTTGGTCATCGTCTAATAACAAATCTATAGTCATTTAATTCACATTATTAACCTCTATACGTATAAAGAGGGATTTAACTAATTTTACAATCTTTTCATAGATATGATTGATGAGTAATTTTACTCTTACTTAAATTGCTATGATTGAAAAATCTTAAAACATAGGCATTACTTAACTCAGATTCTAAGTAACTCAACTACAATAAGATCAACGTGTACAATTACTGCATTTTATTCTAATACTATTTCATGAACTCCAAGAAGTTTATCATTTTATGTTGTTTTTTCAAATTCTTGTTACACTAAGCTCCATAACCCCAACGCTCATATGGCTGAGGAGTCGTGCTTTGTTGCTTTTAACAATTTTTCGGTGGTCTGGTCAAAGTTGTCCATTTTCAGGTCTGGGTTAAAGTCACTGTTTAAGAAATACCAATGTAAATTGATTATATTATGATCCTTAGTACTTCAATTAAAAAAAAACAAAACTGATGTTTTTAGGATTAAGACCACTAGTACTAAACATTCTATTTGTCACAGAAGCCAAATACATCGGAATATTTGACCAAAGGCTGACGTGGAATCAACATCTCAAAAAACATGCATGGAAAGCCCCAATACCTCTTGTAATCTGTAGGAGAATATGCGGGAAAAACAGGGGCCTAAGCCCCAAATAATCATTTTTATAAGATTATACACAAGGGGATAAAGACCTATGGGTCACAGGCGCGGATAACCACAACTGCGGAGTCAAGTGCAATAGGCTGGCATTCAGAGACTCGCCTGTCTGAGTTCGTACTAAATCAACTGCAGCAAAGGAGGTTCTATTAAACCTCACGTCACTGTATACCTTCATACAAGATGAAACTAGGTCCGTCAATCACAAGCTAATGTATGGACAAAACCCAGTAAGCCAACTATATAGCGTTGATCATACAAGGCTGTAACAGAAAGTAAAAAAAAGGAATGCCTACTGATATAGCTATAACCATATAGTAATTTGGAAAGCATTTTCTAATTCAAATATCAGCCCGAGAATCCTGGAAACAGGTTAAACTCATCCGCTATACAGACAGACAGTTCAGTAAAAAAAGAAGTCGTTGCTGGAATCTTTTGACTCAAGTCGAAGACAACGATTTCGCTGAGTCTAGGAGAACACGCAACAGTGTTCCAGGCTGAACTAATAGTTATGCAACACTGGACAAGATAACTAATAAATAAGGAAAAACTACTAGCATCTACTCTGGTATCCAAGCAAATCTAAAGGCAATTCTCCCTTCAGAAATCAAATCACAACTGGTGAAAGACTGCTTAGAAGACCTGACAGAGCTAAGTAGTCAAAATAAAGTAATCTTAACCTAGAGTATTAGGCCACGAAAGGTATCAGGGCCGACGAACTAGCCCAATAAAGTTCAGATAAGGCCATGACAGGACCCGAACACTATGAAGTTGCTAAGGCATTGTGTAAGGCATCCATCAAACAATAGATGCAAAATGGTAAAACAACTGTAAAGTATTGAGACAGGCCAAAGAAATCATTAAGGAAGCGTCGCCTAAGTGGAGAGCCCATGTGGGTTGAAATACCCTGAACTCTGAGTACGTCCGCCCGACCTTACGGGGATTGTTAGTAGCCGCTCGAGGTGTAGGGTTCGAGGTTTTTGAAAGGCGTTGGACACTAGAACCGAGACGCACTAGTAGGTACCCTAACTTAAATTACTCCCTGGGACCGGAAGGTTACCAAGACTACTAGTATCCAAGGCTAACTCATCGGCTGGTGGTGCCTAATCGGCCCCCCAGACCTCCGATGCGGTCGTAAGTATGACTCGTCTTAAATTTCATGAAAGACCAACTGGATCAAAAACGAGAAATCGTTTGGATAACATTAGATCTTCTTACCGGATACTATCGCCTAAGAAGGCACATGAGTATTATCAATCGAGCAGAAGAAGCAACATTATACAGGTTCTGTGAAGAAGAAGAAGAAGAAGAAGAAGAGTAAACATCAATCCACGTCCTGTGCCAGTGTGAATATTATATGGATTATTCTTCTGATGATAACGATGCAAAAAGATTTTTTCTACGAACTCTTACAAAAAGACATCTTTCGCCACAGGATACTTTCAGCGAAAACTTGATTTCCGTCACTAGTGAGAAAAAATCCCATAACGTTTACTTTCGTCTCTAGTGACAAAAGTAAGTTGTTACATATTTTCATATATCAGTCGCCTCGTATAATATTTTGGCAGCTTATAATTACTAATAATGAAATAAAAAGATGCTCATTAAATTCTATATGCGTTTTTACCTAAACTTTAATGAATTAAAGATAAAATAAAAATGTATAAAAATAGTGCAAATTAAACCAATCTACATCTAGTTTCCTGGTTTTCATTTGTTTATTTGAAGTTTTATCACTTTTGAGAACTGTCAGTTTCAGTTCGTCCTAAATTTAACACATTTTCATGATGTCTGAGTCAGAAAGCGATTGTACTCACCCAGAAATTATTTTTAAAGCTGAAGAAACCTCTTCAGATTTATTACCGGCCAAATCAAAAAAAGAGATATGAAGAAATTTATATCAAATTTTTGGACTGGAGAGAAAAAAATAAAGTGAAATCATTTTCGGAAACTGTACTACTAGCATACTTTGGAGAAATATGTTCAAATTTTAAACCGTCGACGTTATGGTCCATTTATTCGATGCTAAGAACTACACTCTCTGTTAAAAATGATGTCGATATTAGTAAATATCTAAAGTTACGTTCGCTTTTGAAAAGAAAATCTGATGGTTTTAAAAGCCAAAAATCCAAATATTTTTCACCTGAAGACATAAAGACTGAAGACTAAAGAATGCACCTGACTATAAATATTTAATAACAAAGGTAACGGAATTATTATTTTTATTTTAACAAATACTTAATACATAACTACTAATATTTGTAGGTAGCATTAGTTTTTGGATTATCTGGCGCTTGTCGTTGCCACGAACTAAAAGATTTAACAATAAGCGATGTAAAGGATACTGGAAGTATTCTGTTAGTTAAAATCCGTAATACAAAAACAAAAGTTCCGCGTTCTTTTCATATTTCTGGACCCTTTTATGATATTTCTAAAAACTATATGAGCCTACGTCCCGCAAACATGGATCAAATTAATTCAAGATTCTTTATTAACTATCAGAATGGAAAGTGTAGCCAGACAGGTTGTTGGAATTAATAAAATCAGTAAATTTCCTAACGAAATGGCTCAGTTTTTAACGCTTCCGAATCATCAAGATTACACTGGGCACTGTTTCCGCAGAACATCCGCAACGCTATTAGTGGTGGTTGGAAATCTAGTAGTGTTGCGGAAGGATATGTTGATGAATCCACGAACAGTAAAAACCAAATACAAACCAAAATTTTACAATCTGTACAAAATAAGGAAACTACTAGTTCATCCGATTATGGCGCATCATCATCTGAAATGACATTTAACAGTAGAACAAATATGTCGGCATCTACCTCAATAAATAAAAAGCTTGAGTGTGATACCCCCATAATTTTGAACAATTGTTCAAATATAACAATAAATCAATATTTAAAAAATAAATAATATTTCTGAAATATTTAATTGTTGGTTAATTTTTTGTTCGCGAACATTACCAACCTCGGCTTCGCCTCGGTTGGTAAATTGTTCTCTCGCTTCAAAAAATGTTATTTTCGTCACTCGTGAAACAATATACTATTTTATTTTACAAGTGTGTAACCGCGTTAAGATTATGCTGATGCAAATTTACTAACATGCTGTGTGATATAGTCCAAAGAGGACTACAATAGATCAGAAATTGGTAGCGTGAGGTAAGCTTTAGTATAAACCTCACGAATAGTTTTTTCAAGAAAAAGACACCTCAATCTTAAAATATTCAAAATAGACGGGATAGATATAGAATGAAAAAAATATGTTTCTAAGACGAATCCAACAAAGAAGTTATAAATTGGGGCACAAAAGATTGATGTTCAGGACCATTGCGGTTAAAATATATCGGTGGGATGTAACCAGAATACTCTGCGATGGATGTATACAGCAATCGTGATTACTGGGCTGTAATCTGAGATAACAGAACTAATTTAGCTACTACGAGAGCTAATAACTTAACGGGACGAAGACTAGATTGTGTTTACATCACCGGTATAATGAGCACCTGTCCTAAGGTCGCAATGGAGGTGATCTTAAATCTCACACCTCTATAGTTAATGTTAGAGAACGTGGAAAATTGGACAAGATATAGAAAGTTAAAACACAAATACTTGGAGATTAAAAAGAAGCAAAAGATTGTTTTTTTAATTCAACATTTATAATTAGATATTGATTTTTGTGAAATTGTTGTAGGAAGCCAATGGAAGAGCAACAACCCTCAGTGCTCTAGGTAATTGGAATAGTTCACCTATCTGTGGTGGAACGATTACAACATATTTTATTGACTATTTAATACAGTTTCATCCTAATTTATTTTATATCTGTAAGAATACCCTTATAATATATATTTCAATATATATTTCGAAAGGATGAAGCGAGAAACACTGCAACGGCGTAACTGGTATAAATATAAACGTGGCAACGTTGTGCGTACTCGATCTACTACCCAGGTAGCTTGGTCTGGTCATAAATCTTATATCATTATGTGGTACTACTACACCCGCATATATGTGAGACATATCGAGAATTGGAATAGGCGTTCCTTTGTTCGGTTCTAGATAATACTTTCTCGTAATGATTTACCAATCTCTATCTCTACACTTACCTTAATTTTTCTCGGGTAATTGATTACATCGACGCCATTAATTTCATTCTACCGGATTATTATATATCAATCGAGTTTTTACCTCCGTATTATTTAAATTGGCCCCGTTATGGTTCAGAAAATGGCATGTTGGATAGTTAAGTGTTTACAGCCACTCATGCAATATTTAAATCTTTCACCTTGCTAATTATTATTTAAATTAGCGGGTCTTTTTCCAGGAAATATTTGGGTTCACTTATAATTAGATAAATAAGAAGATACTACCTAAAATGTTATGGATATCTACCCTGGCGAACTAAAAAGTTTCTTAGAACTGATGGAAATCTAGAGCGCTGATTTCAGGATACAGACAGACAGATCTTGCGATAGCACTCAATCCGGTATGGCCAGACAGCCAAATTGGCCCTAGAAAAGAAAAACATTATTGAAGGGCATAAAAAATACTCGTTAGATGTTATTGAAGTATTAAAACTGGTTAAGGAATGACTAACCAATGTTTTAATCTGATCAAATCTTAAAACTAAATACTTGAGTGCTACACTTCATATACTGATGTTTTTAAAGTAAACAATGAGATTATGAGATTAACACAGTGTGTGAGTAGAGCTTAGATAGAAGTTGAACAGTGCTTTGGTAGTTGGGGAGGTGGTAAACACCATCGGACGACTTCGAAATTTTCGCGATAATGTTTGCCTGTCAGTGTTGTACAGTAGAATAAGTTAGAGTGAAGTTAAGTTAGAATTGTGATTTGCATTTTTAGTCCATTTAAAATAACGGTAAAAGGTTGAGAAACTCCGCACTTGACGAGACCACTTGTCCCCTATGTATTTTGGAGCGCTGATTACGAAAATGCGGGTTAAAACTGGCAGCAATGGTTGAAACACCCCTAAAATTGCAAACAAACAAACAAACAAACAAACAAACAAACAAACAAACAAACAAACAAACAAACAAACAAACAAACAAACAAACAAACAAACAAACAAACAAACAAACAAACAAACAAACAAACAAACAAACAAACAAACAAACAAACAAACAAACAAACAAACAAACAAACAAACAAACAAACAAACAAACAAACAAACAAACAAACAAACAAACAAACAAACAAACAAACAAACAAACAAACAAACAAACAAACAAACAAACAAACAAACAAACAAACAAACAAACAAACAAACAAACAAACAAACAAACAAACAAACAAACAAACAAACAAACAAACAAACAAACAAACAAACAAACAAACAAACAAACAAACAAACAAACAAACAAACAAACAAACAAACAAACAAACAAACAAACAAACAAACAAACAAACAAACAAACAAACAAACAAACAAACAAACAAACAAACAAACAAACAAACAAACAAACAAACAAACAAACAAACAAACAAACAAACAAACAAACAAACAAACAAACAAACAAACAAACAAACAAACAAACAAACAAACAAACAAACAAACAAACAAACAAACAAACAAACAAACAAACAAACAAACAAACAAACAAACAAACAAACAAACAAACAAACAAACAAACAAACAAACAAACAAACAAACAAACAAACAAACAAACAAACAAACAAACAAACAAACAAACAAACAAACAAACAAACAAACAAACAAACAAACAAACAAACAAACAAACAAACAAACAAACAAACAAACAAACAAACAAACAAACAAACAAACAAACAAACAAACAAAACAAACAAACAAACAAACAAACAAACAAACAAACAAACAAACAAACAAACAAATACTTGACCATGACTAAATAGAATCTGCATCTAATCACAGACAGTCTGACTGGTAATTGCCAAGTACCCAAGTACGAATGCACCTTCATAGCATGGGACTCCGCACTCTGTAAGGAGAGTTTAAAAGGATGAGACTTTCGAGTATATCCTTTACGATTGCCCGACAGTCTCAACTATTAAGGCGTGACACGCCTGTGTCGTGCCTACGTTATCCCAACAACGGTCCAACTTCGTCAGATTTGTATGGTGATGTGCCGCGCAAAATAGGACCAAAGTGATTTTCATCGCGTTGTAGACCCACGGCACTGTACAAAGCTACAGGGTGTGCTAAGTTCATAATAATTTAATTAGTATGTCATTAATTCTAAAAGGATTTTAAAGGATGACAGTATCGTCATTTAGGCAGGGATTTGCAGAAGGCTACCATTTTTTCGTCGTGTTCGTGTATTGAGAAGTCCTATTTCCGTTTATTCGGTCCCTTTCCACTATATTCCAGCAGTTTGTGTGGCCTGGCGTGTCTACTGTAATCAGTTTTCTTGTACTTGATCAGTTCTCTAAACTCCATATTTGGATAAAGTCTTTACGAAGGTGTCTATGGCCTTCTTGTGTATTAGGTCTAAAATTCTCGTGCATTTGAGGTATCTAAGTATCTCGTCGTTTGTTGTATATCGATAGGCTGATGTTCTATTGCATTTGTATTTTCTTCCTGTTGGTCTCACAGGTGTGTCCTCAAGCCGTAGAGGCATACATTAGTATTGGTATTATTACTGCTGGGAATGTAACCCGAACACACTGCGATGGATGTATACTGCAATAGTGAGACCATTCATCACTTACGGGCTATAGCCTGGAATAACAGAACTACTTTAGCTACAACGGGAGCTAATATCTCAAAATTACAAAGACTAACCTGTGTTTGAACCAACGGTACAATGAGAACCTGTCCTACGGTCGCAATGGAGGTGATCTTAAACCTCACCTGTCTACATTTAATGATAGAGAATGTGGCAAAAAAGACTAAATATAGAATGATTAGGAACGGAATAATCAGATGAAAATCTATTAGATTCAGGACCCTTGGGATATGCCCCAAGATGAAGTGAGAAAGAAGTACAGTTTTGTGAAAAACTTCAAAACCACAGAGCTGGGCTGCAAGAAAGAATGGAGCCAAGAATACATCATTCTTGTAACTGAAAGACATGCTATACGGATGTTTCCAAAACTATAGAAGGAACTGGAATAGGAGTGTATGGGCCTAGAACCAGGCACTCTGAAAGTTTGGGAAAATACCCAAGCATCTTCCAGGTGGAAATTCTCGCCATCGAGATATGTATCCAGCCTAACATCTAGAGAAACTATCACAGACAAGAGATTATCATGTCCGATAGGCAAATAGCCATCAAAGCGTTGAGCTTTTACGTAATCAGCTCAAAAATGGTCTGGAGATGCCTAGAAAAAGTGAATGAGGCGAGAAAATACCCCTCACTTGGATCCCGGGACATAACGGGATTCAGGTAACGAGATTGTAGGTAGTCTCACAAAAAAGGGACTTAAACACCCTTTGTGCGACGAGAGCCGTTCTGCGGTATCAGCAGAACGGACATAATATTCGAAGAGATTAAAAAAGAATTGGGCAGAAGAAGAACCGAAACCTCCATTTACATTCTGACTGAATGTTTAGCACTCCAGAATCCATGGGCACTGTACCTAGGATCATATCAAATAGAAGAGGGAGATTTATCTACCTTGAAGCCACTTCAAATTCTACACTTCTTGAGAAGATAGGATTGGAAGGGTCATTATAGGCATTGAGACATTACAATAGATCTTTTATGTCGCAGTGTATTAACAACCCATCCCCAACATAACATAACATATTACTGCTTGGATGAGTAGTAGTTTCGTCTTCATCATTAGCTTAGTTCCCCTACCTATCAAGCAGTTCATCCTTGACCTACCTGGTATTTTGTCTTCTATACGTATGGTTACCAGACGTCCCGCTTTAGGCGGGATGGCCCTGCTTTTTCACCTGCTACTACGCGTTACGCCAAAGTATCAAAATGCCACGCTTGTTACATAAATGCTATGTTTTTTTACTAAAATGCCACGCTTTTTCTGAAATGCTACGCCTTTTACTGAAATTCCGTGCTTGGTACATAAATGCTATGCTTTTTACTAAAATGCCACGCTTTTTAGTGAAATACTACTCTCTTATAAATAATGATTTTTTTGAAGAGATAAGAGCTTTTTTTAGAAAAAGAACCTGTTTTATAAAAATATAAGCGGAAGACCTTTTTTAGATCTAGACAAAAAAGGACCCGTTTTTATAAAAATACCTGTTTTTTCATCCGCCACGCTATTTCCTTTCGTAAATTTGGTAACGGTAAGTTTTTCGTCCAGCATTACTCCTAGGTGTTTTGTGGACTGAGTCCAGAGGATGTCTTGTCCGTGCACCGTTATTTCTTCTCCTGATTGGTGTTATCTCTTCCAGAACAGCACAGCTTGGGTCTTCTATCTCTTCCGCTGCGACTTGTAGATAACTTGATATTAGTCCTGGATGTGTGCTCGTTGCTGAAATCACTGTGTTGTCTGCGTAGAGGGACATGGTAGTACGTTCATTCTTAGGTATATACGCTGTGTATATGGTATACAGCAGTGGTGACAAAACCGTCTCTTGGAGGTACAGTATTGCCCCAAATAAACAGTACTGAACTTGTCATTTCTTATTTATTTAATAATAACATATTATTGTCACTTTAGTAAATACATTGATTTGTGCGACGATTTACATGGCCCGACAAATGAAAATGTGTTTCGTCTGAAAACCATACATTTTTCAAAAACTCAGGATTTTAATACTGTAATGCGAGAATTCTGACGTAATATTCCTCTCTACTGCGATAATCCTGAGTATATAATTATTGATGTACTTGAATCACCCAGATCCTTCAGTATTCTTTGCAAGGAAGTTCTTTTTATACCCGAATTTCTTCTTCGTTGGCACTACAATACTTTACCCGTATTTCTGAACTTTTCAATACCCTTTAAAATTA
This sequence comes from Psylliodes chrysocephalus, assembly GCA_927349885.1. Classification (NCBI taxonomy): domain Eukaryota; kingdom Metazoa; phylum Arthropoda; class Insecta; order Coleoptera; family Chrysomelidae; genus Psylliodes; species Psylliodes chrysocephalus. The sequence goes on along the minus strand of OV651823.1, from coordinate 24,955,424 downwards.
CGGCATTACTACTTCGAGAACGTTTATTAAATCTTTGTGTGATCGCACACGTATCGCAGACTTGCACCCTTACGTCGTCGGACGATTCCGTATGAGCGAAAATAATACTCTACCAAAAACATTTTCTCCTCTGTACTTAACACCATTTTTAACAATTAGGCCTTACTAATTTATTGTTTAAGGTTTACTTAACAGGTCTATGCTAGCTAATTTGGGTACGACATCGGGTGCAAAGAGATACTTAGTTATAGTACTGTTTATTTCCGGCAATACTGTATTTCTGTTTCCGGAATTCCTGGCCTAAATAGGATGTGCATCATTTTGATTTATAATTGACTTCCACGAAGGTACGACCTGAGCAGTCTTGTCATCCCTGCTGTGTACATTTGGTCCTTCATCTTGCATATCAGCCCAGCGTGCCATACGCTGTCAAATGCCTTAGTGATATCTAAGAATATAGTTCCTAATGAATGATTGCTCTTAAATCCTTTTGTTATCCCAGGTCTAAATAGGATGTGCATCATTTTGATTTATAATTGACTTCCACGAAGGTACGACCTGAGCAGTCTTGTCATCCCTGCTGTGTACATTTAGTTCCTAATTAATGATTGCTCTTAAATCCTTTTGTTATCCCAGGTGTAGGCACAGCGCAATATATTTATACGCAATGGAGAAGGGTCTATGCACAGGGATAGCGAAAGTTGAGGCAGCAGTTCTATCTTCACTGTGCGTGTCTGTGACATTGTGTAGACACAGTGAGCGATAACAACAATGTATATTGACTTTGCACTAAGTTCAGAATCAGATCTCAAAGACCAAATAATCGAAGCATAATTTCATAAAAAGATTCCTGAAAGCATTTATAAAAAAAAAACAATATTTTTCACAACTTGGTTCCAAATCTGCAATTTAAATTTGATTTTCATATAGTCAGCACGTGAGGTGTCATATAGATATAAAAGATATCTTCCTCGGACTGCCTCGATTAGATTCTTCTCCATCGTAGATATCGAAAACAGATCTTGTCACTCCATAGTCACTAGTGAAAACTGTAACACGAGCATAAACTATCGCAGCTTACCAAATATCAGAAACTAAGTAGCCACCAAGGTCACCAAACTTTAATATTTCTGATTTTTTTTTTGAAAATGTTTATTAACCCCCAAAGTTTGGATTTTTATTTACATACTATTTTTTGTTTAACTCTATCAAATAGAAATATCTTTTACTCTTTTATACTTTGTTGGTACAAATGTTTTTCTCGCAAGAAAATATTGTAACAAGTTTAGTGACAAATTTGGAAAACATGGTGAATATAGAATTATTTCGTAGTGTAATTCCAACAATATTGCTGTTAAATTTGCAGAAGTATTTATAACAAAAAAATACCTTTTTCGACAATTTGGTTGCTAATATATACGTTCTCAACTTGCAGACAGGTTTTAAATTTTAAAAAATATTCTTGTAAAATATTAAGTATAGATACACAATTTCATGGTTCATCAGCATGGATTTCTGTTATATTTTGCGGTGAATTCACTTCAAAAGGGCGGATACTTCTGTTCATTTAACCACAACGAAAATTACTGAATACTGAACCACTTATAAACTAAAAATCTTACATGTAACAACTCTTGTGACCTCGCTTAGCTCATGCGGCAAAACATGTTACAGATAATAATAATAATAAAATAATGATTGGTATTTTTTAACTGAAATATTAATAATAGCATACATACTTACTGAGACTATACATTTATAAAAAAGTAAGTATATTTTTGAGATTACAGTTAAGTTAAAGTCGATAGATAAACTTAAAAAATATAATATCTAAAACCAAGGGCGCATTCAAAAGGGGTGATTGGGCGAAAGAATCCAGCATTTTCCTTGTGGAAAAATGGTACATGTTTGAAATTTCAAAATTTTAGAAGAAAAAGCGTCCACGTACCAATTTTGATTAGTTTTTGGTATACAGGATGTTGATAATGCAAAGTGCCCATTAGATTAGTATAAACAAATACGGGAACAAAAGTTTAGCTTACTTCTCTCTGAAATAGGCACTTTAAGGTTCTTTAAAAAAGTTAATTTGTGCCTTGATTCTTTATTAATAAATACCTAAGATTTTTAAAACTACTATTACACAGAAAGAAATAGATTAATGCAGCGGTTTTGCCAGACTAACTATCATAATACTTATTATAGGAATATTGATAGAGAGTAAGCAATATCTTACTACTATAGTAAATCAGTCAATTAATTCCTATATTTTTTATTTCATTACCGCGGTAGCATACTCGAAAACAAACATTCTTATAGCGCCGACTGAATGACTTATAACCAGCAGATTCAGTTTTATACAATCTGATATCTATTATCACTCTAAAACGCATTATAATCTCAGTGATCCCGTTTTATATTCCATAACACCCTTTCTGTTGTCATTACCAGAAACATACAGATTTTTGGTGGTGGGGAATCCGCTACGTCAATAACCTATTAATTGTTGGCGATAATTTGCAGTCTTTTCTTTTGTCTTAGCGTCGTGTGTGCACGTGTGTTAGTTTTAGGTTAGTTTTAGTTAGGTATATGAGCCAGTGTTTTTTTGTGATCTTGTGTAACATGGAAGCTTATTTAGAGACTATTATTGATACAGCGCAGTGGTTCTTTACACTGACGTCACCACTTTCTGAGCTAAAACAGAAAGTTTTTATGTTAATTTATTTTCTTCTAGGCACACGAAAATGTGTCTTTTAAATAGTGAAATAAAAACATTTTATTTTGTCTCATTAGAAAGTGGTCAGTCTAAGAAATTACTGCCTCTAGAATGTTTTATTTGCTATCCAGAAGTCATAGTTTAATATTATTGGTTGCTGCTTATGTTAAACGTTTGTATATTAGGTCATAATTTTTTCACAATAAAATTAGAACATGAAAAGTCCACAGAATTATCATTCATCAATATGTACTTATTTAAATTTAATATACAGTATGTCCCTCTAGGTTGGAATCTTTTTTTTTTATTGTATGTGTCATCGGCTTCAACTACCAGGGTTATTTCGCCTAATGTTATGTGTAGGCTTTGTTACTGTTTCCCAGCGCCACTTTAGGAACAGCACTGTTAATTAGAATCCAACAGTGAATGGTCGAGTGGGGAAGGTTGGAATCTTATGGAAAACTTTTTTCTTAATAATTTTAGGAAAAAACGTTATTCTTCATAAAAAGTTCTGCATTATCTAAAACCTAGAATACATTCATCAAATATCAAATTTTTTCAGTAGTATATGAGGTATATGAGTTTTACTCAAGAGTAAAGTACCTTTATTCTTTATACGACTGATAAAATTTGATATCTGATGGTTGTATTTTAGCTTTTAGACCATGCTCGATTTTTTATAAAGAATAACTTTTTTCCAATATTATTTTTTAGGAAAAAAAGTAATTTTTGCATTTTTATGTTTTATAAAAATATAATTATTGTAAAATAAATGTTTTTAGGTAAAATATTGTTTTTTTTTTTAATAAACCATATAAAAGGAAATAGAAAACAAATTTATTGCTCTGCTAGCCAAAATAAGTAAAAAGTGGCAATTTTAAACAAGTTGGTTTATTATCTAGCGGGCACAACAATGAACAAATTTTAATAATTTTTTAATTATAAGAAGATGGTGGGTTATTATACATTTATATTTCAAAATTTAAGGGCTGCTATAAAAAAAATTGTATTATCTATCAAATGTACAATTTCTTTATTTCAATCAGTCATTTTTTGATGATAAATCCATGGCAAATTAATGTTCATCCCACATTCTTCTAATAACCAAACATTTATTTAAATTCGTTTATTGTTGTGTTGTGCCCACTATACAATAAACCAAATGCTTAAAATTATCAATTTTTACGTATTTTGGTTAGGTTTTAAATATAGTATAATCGTATATCCACTATAAAACTAGTTCATAATAACTATGAGAAAATTTTATAAACAGTCGTATTCTATGATATGATGACAATATCAGTGAATGATAATCCGTATGAGAATAGCTTATAAACTTTATAAGCTAGTTTTATTATCAGTACATCCGAAATTAGCCTCAGGTAAGAAATTATAATACCTGTTATAAGAATTTTTTACACCTCTCATAGAGTAGTTCACTTATTTTAATGTGAACGATTGTATAATAATAATAAGACGATTTCACTGTCAATAAGTAATGCATTGGTAACCTTTAACAAACCGTGTTGTATTATGTCTACAGTCCGTATACTAACGGTTATGGAAGGTTCTAGCAATTCTTGTTTCATATCAGCAACAGCTCGTTTGGCTGTCCCATATAGTATACAACAGTTAAATAAAGAGTACGAGAATTCTGGTAATGATTAGACCGCATTTCTTTCAGTGTAAATATTAAATATGGTTTAGTTAGTTTTATTTAAAAATTCGATGCACACAATCTAATCAGGATGAAGTGTCTTGTTTAATATAAAAAATATTGTTATTAATGAACCTTAACTGCATCTTTGGTACTAAAAAAACAAATATTAATTAAATAACCATGCTGGATAGCATGTAGGTAATTCTAACTGAATATCACAGACTGAACTTTGTAGAGCCAAAGAAACAAGCTCTAAGCTATATAGCAATTAAAAAAAAATGTGTTACTAAAAGTAGTTTCTAGGGAATTGAATGGCTTGACAAGAAGTTGATTTAATAATTGAAGTCAACTGCATAAAGTAAATAGGTTCAGTGTAAATAAGTTTTCATTCGGACATGAAATTAAGATCTCAGTGTCATCTGTAATTGATATTGTAACTACTTAATAACAAATATTTTTAAATATTTATATTGTTTATATGTATGTCTAAACAGTTTTTTTGCATATTTTCTTTATATTGTACTTTTTAAAGGAAAAAATAGTGTTAAATTTTAGTAAATAATAAATATTTTAGTGTATGGATACTTTTATTTCACTAGTTTTTATATTAAAATTAAGTGTTATAATTTCAGTTGGAGCGTAGATACCCTCTACATGTTTTGTATTTTGAGTTACTTTTATTCATAATAATATTTCATAAAATGATGTCTGATATAAAAAATTATAAAAGTATATTGGTGAAACTCAAAATTCTAGGACTCTTATTGAAGGAGAGGCAATTTTAAATGCAGGTCATATAGCTATGCGGGACGAGTGAATTCCGTGATAATCATAATAAGTTTACATTCTAAGTTAACTTAATCTACCTGGCTCTAGTTCTCTAAGCATTGATGCATCCAATAATAATATTGTCTTTTTCACTTATTTATATTGTACTTTCATCAACGAAAGAATGAAAAACAAAATCAATACTACATATAAATATTTTGTTCTTAATCAGAAAAAAGTGGAACTACTTTCGGTCCATTAAAGTCATCTTCAGGCCTGTAGTACAATAATTATTAATTCCTCCTTCTTATTTAATAAATATTGTATTACAGGTCCAAAGACGACCTTAAAATTTTTAACTTAATTTAACTATAATTTATAACCAATTTTTTCGGGATACCCTGTATTATTAATCCGCCAGCTGACTGCAAAAAGTGGTAAGACGCCTTTTTTGCTGGCTATTTGTAACTGGGTACACGGGAGGAAGGACTGAACAACATGTACTATATCCAGGTGGTGGGAACGGTCATGTGACCTTTTTTTTGAACCCAGTCTACCTGCACGGAAAAAAATGTGACTAGAAAATTTTACTACAATGTTGTAGTAGTAGACTTGTAGAAAAATACTTAACAATTTGTAGAAAATTTTACTACAATTTATAGTTAAAAACTATTAATTATTGTAGCAATTGAATTGTCGAATAAAATGCTACAACAATAGGAAAGAAGTCCACAATGTTTAGTATATTTTACTATTGTTTGTAGAAGTAGAAATTTATTACAATTATCGTAATTACTACTACTAACTTCTGTAAAAATTTGTACAAATATTAATAATTATCTCTACAAAAAATAGTAATTTTCTCTACAAAAAATAGTAATACTTTACATCCCTTCTTATAATAAACATTCAATTTTGTTGAAAAATATTCTACAATATTGTAGAAATTCTTAGTCATGTGAACAAAACAAAATTCTGCTATTGGCCAACGTTTTCTGACGTCGATCATAAACGGCCAGACAGCAGTAGCCGTTCGCCATGTTCACATAACAAAGCATGGTACATATACGAGTACCTATAACACATTATTATATTATAAGCACCGATGCGTTTGAGAAAATTTTAATAATAAATTCTATTGGTGGTAAGTACATTTAATATTGTTTCTGAATAATTTACCTTTAGATAACTAATTTAAATAACCTTAGTAGATTATTTAAAAAAAATAGTTGTGGCCAACGATCGAATGTTGTGCCCAACGATCGAATTTTGTGCCAAGTTCAATGATATTTTTTTGTCTTAATTGTGACATACCTACTTTCTCATTTTTGTTAGTTATCTGACTTAGTCATTTAATATCCAAATCAGTGTAAAGGTGATAAATATCCCCGTTTTAAGGGTATGAACAGTTCAATTAGTATTAATTTTTATTTCATATTTTTCAGGTGCAGAAAAGCCAACTGAGACTGAGGGCGCTATTATTACTGTTATTTATTACATAATGTAATTAAGAATTTGTATCTTTTATATTAAAACAATAAATTGAATATTTTATTAAGGAACATTTTTTTCTAGGTTATAATTATAATAATTATGGAATACTACTACAAGTTTTATTAAAAATTACTACAATTTGTATGAATTTTTACTATTTATTGTGTAAAATTTTCGTATTTATTTTCATAAAACGCAATACATTTTTAATATAAATTCATGCAATGAATAGCAAAAATTATAACAATTTGTAGAACAATTCTTAAGATGCATTTGGATATTTTTACTAAATATTGTAGATAATAACTCTACAATACATTCTCCACAAATATTTGGAAATTTTTACTACAAATTGTCCCTGTCCCTATATGTACTATTTATTGTAGAGAAAAAATCTACAATTGTAGAAATTTGTTCTACAATTTTTTTTCAGTGTGCTAAAACCGCATCTTGTCACAGAGACGCCCTTTCTCTTTATACTTCATAATCTTTATTATTTCTTTTGTTCCTTCGACCCATTTCGTTTTGTCTATCATAAGTTTGGACATAACATTTTCCGGGGTTATTTCAGCTTCTAGTGATAATTCTATTATCTGTCTATATCTTGCCCATCTGTTGCAGTATATAAAATTACTGTCAGGTGTCTTACCAATTCTGTAGGTATAAGCCCTAAAAGAGCCGTGTCCCGGGAAAAATTGGCTCACATAGTAATTTGTTTCCTTGAACTTACAGTCTAACCAATTTGGGATATTTGAAATTAACCCCCTCGTCCAAATAGCTTTGTCAGTATTGCTGCTCTACCTATTCTGCCAGATATCTATTGATCTAAGACTTTTGGATTTTTTAACTTCCACATAATTTGTTCGTCTGTAGTATAGCCTTGCTCTTTCATCTACAAGTATATACAGAGGGATACACCCAGTGATTGCTTGCAGTGCTTCTCCTGATACCGTTCTGTACGCGGAGGCTACCCTGAGTAACATTTTTCGTTGTACACCAGCTTCTTATGTTTGTTTTTCCTTAACTGTTGACTGCACCACCCCATACATCAATTACCTTTTGGTGCTGCTTGGTCCTCCTATGTTAGTCAAGATTCTTGATAGAGTTGTCACTTGCTTCTCTGCCTTTTCTGCTACCTTCTTGACATTAATATTAAAAATGCCTTTGTCATCAATCCATACCCGCAAATTTTTGACTGCCTTAACTGGAGTAATGACACAGAGTTCTCTAATTTAAATTGAATACCTTCTCTAACTCTCTTACCTTTGATAATAACGTTTTCGGTTTTTTCTGGTGCTACTTCAAGTTTATGTATGTTCATCCATTAGTGCCCAATTGGCGTTTTGAATTAAGTCCTCTTTTGTGTTAGTCTTCACGATCAGGGCAAGGTCATCGGCATAGGTAACTGTGTTACATCCACTACCTAGGTCCAGTCTGAGGATCCCGTCATACAGGAAGTTCCACAGTGTCTGACCAAGGGCCAAACCCTGTAGGACTCCCAGGGTCATGTGACCTTTAAAATTCAAAGTTGCTGATCCATCGATTTTTCTTGTTACTTCCCTCGATAACAGGGAAGTATTGTAATAGTGAAAAAAAAAACACCCTTTCGGATCTTCACGTTTCTAGGTCTCTAGATTACGAAAAACATGTTTTCCCCATTCCGTCGGTCTGTCTGTCATCGTCTGTCTGTTGGCGCGATAACTCAAAAACGGCTTTAGAGAAAAACTTCAAATGTTATAGACAGGTAAGGCTCTAATGATCTGAGTACTTCAGAAGTAAAACATAACAGATCCTAAATATTTTTTAAAAAATTTAAAATGGTGTTAAAAGAAATCCTATTTAAACAAAAAGGGCCCCCAATGAATGTAAATAATAAAAAGCGTCCTTTTGGTTTGTGAAACTGGACTATTTTAAAAGCATCCAATCATTATCGTTGAATAACGGTGAAAGTGGCGAAGAACACCGGGACGACGCGAATTATGAGTTAAGGTGGGATCAAGAGAAGGATCTATGGAGAGAGAAAGGTGACAATGGGATTTTGGTTTGGTGAGTTTTATTTCAATAGAATCTGTTAATATATTTTCCATTTACAAATAATTATAAAATTAGTAGGAATCTAAAGTTTTAAAATGCCCTTTATCGGAATTCCTCGTTCCTCGAGGGAAGTTCTGGATAAAAACTTACCGATTTTTTTGTTGGCAATTAAATATTATGCTTCTAGATATCAAAAATAATAAAAAAATCCTTTTACAAGTATTTTCTGTCATACGGTTTTGCTATAGGGATATAGCCACTTATTTACCTTTTTCAATGTATATCGGGATATATCTTAAACGCGGTTATTTGATTCTAAGATTACATTGCAGGCATTTTGTGTGTCAAGGAAAGGGCTGATATTAAAAAAAAATTATACTGGCGAAAATTTAACTGTTTTTTGTAATGGGTGTAAAATCAGAAACAAAAGTTTAAAAGTGGTTTAATTGCTCATTTTTTATTGAGTAGTTCTATTTTGTTTACTCCTTTTAGCCTTCTATTCGCCCCGGTTTTTCGAGAAAAAAAAATCAAATTAGTATAATTTTTGGCAAATGGGATAGAACTACTGAATAGAAAATGGCACGCAAGCAAGAGCAATATTCTTAGTTGTGAATCATGTAAATATTTTGAAAGCATTTTAAAAAACAACTCACAGATTACAATTTTTATAAATATTATCTCTTTCGCCGATACAAAAAGAAGCTTGCAATATTATTTTAGATTCAAAAACACTGCGTTTAAACTATATCCCGAATTTCGTTAAAAAGATAAATATCCGGTCACGTGGCCGAAATCCCCACACCGGAAGTAAGAAACCTGGACGACAGTAAATGCTTGCAAAGGGAATTTTATTGTTATTGACGTCTGGATGCATATCTTCCATTGTCAGCTAAAAAATAAAAATCCATCGCATGACCGCTAACAACACCGGGACAGTACATTTTGTTCAGCCCTTCCCATGTACCTAACTATAAACAGTAGCCTGTGTCATTTTTAAGCAACTTTTTTTTTTTTCAACTAAAAAACAGGCTAAAAACTTTCATAGAGTGAGCCTTTCTGAAAATATTCAAACTTAAAGTTGCAAATGTATGAAATTAGGACTTTTGCTTTATGTCTTAAAAATTATTTTCAAGAAAAAATCATTATTTTCGTACAGAAAGAAAATAACGACGCACAGAAGACAAAAACACGTCAGAAATATTTTTAAACAAAAATATGAGTGACTTTGTTTCAAAACAATCATTGAAACTTTTTGATAAATTTGATTTGCCATACGACTTTCTGGATGAAGATGTACTAATGTGGCGAGATAATGAAAGTTATCAAGAATTTGGAGTGTTTCGAAAAATTTAAAGTTTTCAATGACATTGCAGGACGTGGCGTCGCATTAGTAGAAGAATATCATATATGCTTAACTAAAGCTACAAAAATAAGAAACAAGAAAATTTTTTTTCCATGTTATTTAGATGGAAAATGGAAAGTTAGGAACAGGCACCACTAAATGATAATATTAAGAGCTCAAATTTTTAGTGGCTTCTTTTTCACCTTCCTGAAAGTTTTTAGCCTGTTTTTTAGTAGAAAAAAAAAAGTTGCTCAAAAATGACACACCCTAATAAACAGCCAACAAAAAAGACAACGTGCCACTTTTGCAGTGAGCCCAGGAACTATACAGGGTGTCCCATTAGTGTGTAATTGTTCAATATTTTAATTTGTGTCATAGAATGCAAACAAGTTTCAAATAAAAGTTATATGGACTTGAAAATACATAGGTATTTTAATAGCTATTTGTATTACTAGGGAGGAAAGTGCCACTTTTCCTCCCGCAGGATGAAGTTTACTGCCCGACGCGAAGCGGAGGGCAGTAAACATCCAAAGGAGGAAAAGGCACTTTACTCCCAAGTAATACATATGATTTTTCCGCCTCCCTCAAATAACAAGTCATTTTTAAATAATTTTCTTCGGCGCATTGCTTGAAATGTAAATACTGTTTTTCGTATTTTTCTTTAGATTTTTGGGGTAATAGAGATTGTACTGTTGCATTAGCCTGTTCCAAAATATCCGGTGGTGTATTAATTATATCTTCAAATTCGCTTAAATCACTCATTTTTTAAATATTATTTTATATTTTGTAAATATTATAGCGTAACACACTTTGAAACTGATCTGTCAATCGACCATAGCATGCTATAATATTTCTGCCCTAAATTCGAAAATCGGATGAATCTATGAATTGAAGTCAAATTATTAATGTAAAAATCGTTAAATTAAAATAACAATTTACTGGTTTTTACTATTTTGCAAAATACAGGGTATTCTATAAATAAACGGTAAAATTTATACTTATATAATAGAATATAGTTTAGGTCGTCAATGCCGTATAAGCTATTTCATTTATAACATACCATGACGTCACTTTTACTTTTCCTCCCTAGGGAGTAAAAGTACTTTTCCTCCCTAGGGAGGAAAAGTACGACTTTGCTCCCTGCAATGATGCCAGAAAATGTATACTTTGGATAGAGGTAGGCGGAAAAAATGTTTTTTGGTATACAGGGTGTTGCGTTTTTATTTTTAGAATGGTTTGGTAACATTGTATTCAATAATAGAATGTTTTTAAAAAATTCAGTTTTGTCAAGCAATTAATTTTTTTTTTAAATTAGAGACTGATCATAATTTAGGTAGGCTTACATTGAATTGAAAAGTGTTTAATATACAGACTTATAAGATACTAGCTAACGAATAGTGGTGATAGAACTGGTTTATTTTATACAGAGAGTTTTGAAACATGTCTTAAATATGACTAAGTTTGAGTTCAATTTACTAATTTTTTTTCAAATGCAACATCCCGTGTATTATCTTATCACAAAATTTCGTATAAATTTGCCTATATAACTATACCAATATGTTAGCCAATAATACATATACAGGGTGTCCTTCCAGTGCCCAGTTGATCGATAGCTGTTTTATTATTAGAAATACGAAGAAATTTTTAATATAAAAGTTGTATGACCATATTTAACACTTATTTTTAAATATACAGGGTGGTTCATTAACGAGGTACTGACCAAATCTATACTTTTTTTGAAGCAAAACACCCTGCAGGTAGTTATACAAATTTGATTGTTTTCACATCGTCAAACAAATTAGGTTGACTTCATTCATTAGCTATGTTATATTATAGCGTGTGCCAAAACGTGAGGTTACGATTTTCTCAATTTTTTAAATGAAGAAGAAGAAGAAGAAAAAGAAGAAGAAGAAAAAGAAGAGGAAGAAAAAGAAGAAGAAGAAGACTCGAAATGATATATAGGTAATAGATATTTTGTAAAATAACTATTTATATATAAAGCCAGTAATGCTTGGTTGGAAAGAATAAATAAATAATATACAAAATCATCAAGATTTTGATATACCTCTTGTTTTATAATATTTGTATGCATTTTTTCTACGTGTTTCGTTGATTTTAATTTATTTCAAAGTACTGTTAAAATCCTAAATTCTAATGTGCACAAATAATCGATTAAAGTAAACTATAAATCAATACCTTATAAAATACAACTTATTCGATTAAATAACGTTATCGTATTTGAGATAATCTTTCCTATGCACAACTGCATACAAGTGCAAGTAAGCGTAGATAAAGTAAATAACAGTTCTTACTGAAGTCCGCACCTCTATATTTTCTTATTCCACTACCTTCGAAAAGATCACATCACGTTTACTCCGCCAAGTTGCGTTCTACTCGGATGGTCAATGTAGGTAAACTTTCGTTCCTCGCTTTATGGAGTCGGTTTGTTTACATCCTGTGTTTGCCGGTTTTTCATAATATTTTGACAGTGTTTTTGGTTTTTTGCCGGTTACTTAACAAGTGTGTTTCAATCTCTTTATGTGACATCAATGACCGGCTAGTTTGACACATTTTGAGTTTTGTTTTGCTTGAATTTTGTTTGTTTATGCGTTGAAAACTTTAATTTTGGATGATTTTTAGTGATTTTTAAGTGGTAGATGGAGATTTGCTTGCATTTTGGATTATTTTCTTGATATTTTGTGTAAGTACCTACATTTAATCTCTTTAATAAATTAATGTTTTTATTCTTTATTTAATTAGGTGGATCATCGCTAATTCTTTTGACATTAGAAATACTTAGGTACACCTTTAAGCCAATTAGTTTATAGTTTCGATAACTTAAATAATTTGAATGTGAAAAAATTACCAATTTCTGAAAATATTAACTTGCTAAATACCTATTTTAAAATGTTTTTACATTTTATTAAGTTAATTTATTAGGTACATCGATTTCAACATATTTTGTTCCTAGGTTTTAATTTTACAAAGAAAAGTAAACATAGGAAAGTTCCCGCCAAGAATATCTACATCTCGGTGATTTACCGGGGCTGCCTATAGGTACCTACTATTCCGTGCGGTCGTGCGGATATTGTATTACCTTCCCTATAAGTTACCATTATTTTTCAACGATTATTCGGGTCGAATGGCACTTTATTTGAAGGAGATTGAAAAGCGGAATTCTCAAATGCCATACTTAATATTTTGTCACGTAATTAAATTAAGATGTATTCAAAATAAGTATAATGTTTTAATGGCGGGTTGTACAATAGTCAGTTAAATGTAAACTAGTTTAAACTGTGAACCTCGTTGTATTAATCATCCGTTATTGTTAAATATAGTTTTAAAAATGACATTTGTACTTTGAATATAACCAGTTAAAAATGAAACTATTGTTAGCTAAACTGAGTGTACAGCATTTTTCTACAACCCACCCTAAATGTTCAAAATTAAAAGTAAGCTTGTTTGCGTCTTGTCTTGCTAGGTAGGTACCTACTTGATATTTAGAAGTATTTAGATTTATAAATACTCTGATAAGAATTTTTGATTTCCTTTAAAAAAATGTAAAAAAAAATTTAGTTTTCTCAGGATTTTCGAAACAGTTTTAGCTTTAAATTTTACATAATATACAACGTCTACCATTAAGTTGGGTAAATATAGAAAACATTTTTAGTCGTCATTTGTCAGGAAATGTTTAAGTAAATTAAATTATCTACATAAAAAAATATACGCTAATACGGGAGTTTCTATCAACGTTCATAGAATAACAAAAATACTAAAATAATAAGAAATAATCGAAGTGAAAACCTCTCCAAAGCCACGGAAATCCTACAAAATCATGTCACTTTGGACAGGTCCAACAATGTTTCTAAAGTTCCCTTCTGTACCTTTGTGCTTTTAGCTACATCAAAAACACCGCAAGAAATGTATTCGGAGTGTACGTTAAACAAATGACAATTCTTTTGAAATATCTGTTATTGGAACGGCGATTTTTATTTGACTCAAAAAATATTGACTGTCCATATATTTATTTAACTATTTATGTAAAAAGACAAACTTGATTTTAGAGCGCCTATGTTCCAATTTTTCAGTTTTAAACTCGTTTCTACTAGGTTCAAATGAGACAAACCCTGGACTTTGATAAAGTTTTGAATAGTTTCCAAAGTTTGTTTTAAATTTTTTTGTATAGAGTCCCATACAATAGAAAAAAGTAAATTTTTGATATATGTCTGTAAAGTCGTACGTTTTAGAAATCCTATTAATTTGTTAGCTTCTTTGGTAGTTTTATGAATATGCTCATCAAATTTGAAATTATTTTGAAGAAATATTTTCAATTCGGCTATTTATGATACTCTCTCTAGTGCTGATTCTTGCATTGTGTAGTGCAATTTTGAGAATTTGGAAAGATTAAAAAGTAATCTATTTTCTAATGACCAATCCGAAATTGAGTTGGAGTCATTTTAAAGGTCTAAATAGTTATGTAGGGTGGATATTTTCTTAAAAACTTTAAGTTCATCTGCATACATGAGGCAGTCTGATGTAGTAAGTAGAAGCATATCATTGACAAATATTAAGAAAAGTAGAGGACCTAAATTAGAGTAATGAGGGACTCCAATACTTGCAAGGATTGTATGAAATACTTCACCACCAAACGTTACGTATTGAAACCTTAGTTTTAGATAAGATAAGAAGAAATTTAATAAGTGATCCCTAAGATCCCTAATGCCTAATTTTTTTTAGTGCGTCCCTGTGTAATATTTAAATTTTTAAATCTTCACTAAGTTTATTTTAATTTAATACCCCACAAGCCATGCTTTGCACCACAAAATACGTAATTGTATAAAAACTACCCCCATTTTTTCCACCCATACGGAGTTGTTTTTTACCCCATTAAAATGGATCCAATTAGATCCCAAATGGAACCTACCTATCAATTTCGTTAAAATACTGTTACATTAGAAAGCGATACGGAAAGCATGTGGATATATAAGGATGCATGAGGATTTCGAAGGAAGTATAAAGGATGTACGTAGATATGTGAAGGGTTTATAAGGATTTCTGAAGATATATAAGGAATTATAAGGATTTATTTCTACCAAAGGGATGTATATGTACAAAATGTGTGGTTTGCCTCTCGCAAATATAATATGGCGCTGGGTAAAAAAAACTATGAATTAGACATGAGCCACAATAGATCCATCTGGGTCGCAATGGAAGGCGATGAGATTATCAATCAAAAGATGTATTGGAATACCCACGGGGTGACAGTTATTTACAAACTTACCATGGCTATATCTCATGAACTAAAGATGATATCAGAACATGCTTAAACCTTTTCTAGAATACTTAAATGGCGAAATACATAACTCACCATTAAATATTTCTAAATAAATTTGAAAATTCGGAAACAAATCTCAAAAATCCCCTTACGAATTATTAAGACCATCCTCGGACCCCAAATGTAAAAACAAATCTTTGTGCACGTTTTCCGGACGTGTGCCTTTACCGTGAGGCTATCATCGACATTGACTGTTGAGATTACTAAACGGAAATTTTAGGTGCTAGTTCTAGCCAGACGACGTTCAGGTTTCTTCTCAATATTTCTAGTCCAGGAGTACAAAATAAATTAACTGAAAAAGGGTATCCAACTGCTATAATGTGGTCATCTTAAAGGTAAGAAATGACTCAAAATTAGTACCACATAAGACATAAGACAACCTGTTTCGGCATTATGCCATTATCAGGTCAACAAATGAACAAAAAAACGATGTTAGAAAAATAAAACCTAAAAAGTAAAAAGTTAAGTACATACCTAAAAGATTAATAAGTGCGAACACAATATTGCGTGAGGAGACGTCTCCAACAAGAATATTTAAAAATGCCATACAGAAGTATAAATTGTTGTCATTAGGTATTACTTTTTCGATGTCATCTTTAGTTCATGAAATTTAGCCATTGTATGTTTTTAAATTGCCACTATGATTAAAAAAATAATTAGATCGGGACCAATCTGGATCTAGGGAGTAGAAAATCTACAACAGTTAGTGTTATTCCATAAATTGTGTATTTGCCGAGGTATTTGCTCGACATGTATCTATGTAGATCTCAAAAGGCTTTTAAGAGGAGCACCCTGAAGAAAAAGATTGTACCTATCTACTTATCTACATAACCAGATTATTGAGTTCAGAGACAGCGTACCTATATGTATAATACATCAGTACTAAAATCATGTCAAAATAAGAAGTATATAAACGTGCGTATATTAACAAAATATCCTAAAAGAGGCATCCAATAATTCCTTTCAACTCAATAGTTGATAATGTCGGAAAAGGAAATGTGTACTTAGTAGGACATTGGAAAAACACAGACGATAATAAACCATGCTCTTCAAACAAACTACTTGACAACAATTTGATTAAAATTTGTTTTTGGTAAGGAAGAAAGGTAGAAAACATCCAGCATTGTCCTCGCCAACAAAAAGATGTGCAAATATACATAGATGAATAGAACGGGGTGCAAAATATAAGTAAATTTAAGCAACAAATAAAGCTGATTAGTGACTTTATTTTATCTATTTGTTTGTTTGGTTCGTAAAATTCAAATGATCCGAAACTGGAGAGATAATAATAATAACAATAAGCAGTGTCCCTATGCGTTTGTTACAACCGTTTTGATATTGGTCTTGTTTTTAATTACAATTTGGACACATGTGACTGGAAATTACTTTGATTACACTGATTTATCATAAAATAAAATGTTATTCCAGACAAATATTTTATTACTGGTCTCTTTACATTTGCCATTTAAAAATAATAAAACCTTTTCGCACTCGTTCACGTAGGTACGCCACTGTAAAATTAAAATAACTGTGTCAATTACGTTTTACAAAAAATAAAATAAGTACTACTATTTAAATTTATTAGAAAAATCCGGTCACTGGAAGGATTCAAAACTGGGACCCATATATCCGAAAGTTCTAACTCTAACCAATGAGCTACTCACCCCCCCCTGGGACGCTTATTATTAACAATTTTGTGAATTTTCACTAATGTCCAAATGTCTAAAGGTTGTGCCTGGTATAAGATATAATTTGGATTCCAATGGGAATCCACCTCGGGTACTACAGAATTATATTTAGAAAGAGAATATAATTCCTATGTCACGTGACGCTGATTTCGACCAATCAAATTGACTGCATTTTGTTATTGATAAGTGACAATAAATATCACAATTATATTACCTCAATGGTATATGTATTGCCATGACTTCTAAATTACAAAATTCAATCGATACAATTAGTCGAAACAGCATTACGTAACGCGTGTATCATATTTTCAGTAATTTTTTTTTGTTTAGCCTGAAAAACATCAATTATTTAAATTAGCCCTCTAATATAAATACGATTTTAATAGGTTTCGGTCATAAAGACATTTAATTTTTTTATACTCCTCGTAGAATATAACGATATACTTACAGACAGTAAACTCTTGAGAACCTACACAGAAACTTCTGTTATTTGCAAATTTAGTAAAACAATAAGGTTTTCTGTAAAACCGTTGTTTGTGAACTCGACAAGATCAAGGTATATTGACCTGGCAATTTTTTTATTTATTTTACAAACTCACCTTTTTTATATTCTTGGAAGATGAGCTTCTTTTTCTAGCAAAAAAAATAAACAATGAAAACTACAACATTAAAACGCAATGAAATATATAAAAAATTATTATGTCCCTATTGTTATTTTAGGTATTTAAGATGCTAACCTTGGAAATTAATGTTCATTGGTTGCAACAAACTGGTATATATTATAGGAAAATATATTTTTTTCTAATACTTATCAATTTATTTTGATTTAGGTATATCAAAATTATTACGAAGAAGTTTTTCTCATTCTTTTTCCATGTCACAAAATGATTTAATTAAGTAGTTATAAGTACCAAGTTTATTTCATGTTGTTTTTTCTATATAAAAAAAATCGTGTTAGAACTTCACCGTTTATTACAGAAATTTGGAACTGATACAGATCTCTGAATGCGCCTTTGCTGATAATTTAGTTGTGTACGCTAAAAACGAAAAAGATGTTCACAGACATTAGGAAAAAGGCCCTCCAAATTACGTTTTAGCTCTACTAATATTATGTCAAAAACACTGGAACGCGACTCGTTGTCAATTGTTTGCATTTTTCATTAATAAAGGCCGTTTAGGGCAATTTTTTAGGGGGGGCTCAGACAAGCTTTAGGGGAGGCTTAGAAACAAAAATAAGACTACAAACAGTTGAGATGAAGTATCTGAACGCGATATTAGGGATCACTAAAAGGAAGAAAATTCGAACACATTACAGCGGAGTTAGAAATAGAACCCCCAGTTAAAAGCGTATAAAGAAATTAGTCAAAATACATATAGAAAATAAACAACAAGCAAAAACTATATGGCAAACCAAGAATATGCGAAGAAAACCAAGAAAAACCTGGTATAATGCAGTAATGAAAATCCTAAAGGAACCTGGACTAGAAGAATGTTAAGAGACAAAGATAAAATAAAATATGTTAATACAAGGTTAATTGCTTGCATTTGTGAAATATTTTGCATAATGGTGGCGCTACAGGATGCCACACATTGGACCAAATGTTTGTTCTAAAAAGTGTATGAAAGTTTTAGAAGATCTTAGAAGAGAATCTTTAGGAAAAGTAGAAAACCTCTGGCGAATGTCAACTGAAAAACTAAAATTAAACTAAAAATGCAAAAGGTTATACAGTGCTTTCCAGATAAAAGTATCCACCTTAAGTAACTTTTAAAGGACTGATTATTACAATAAAACAAAAAAATACGTCAATTAACATTTGAAGAGGGCGATATTGTACCATATTTATGTTTGCTGAAAAGGTCACCCCTTTAAATTTTTTTAAATGGCTTCCCCATTTTTTTAACCATTTTTGGATTCCACTCGTTAACTGATATCAAAAATATGTAAAACATGATAAAGTAAATAGTTTATGATCTACAGGATTTCTTTATTTCAGAGACAAATTTTTACATCTTTACTGACTGCAGCAAAATTGGATTTAGAATACATTATACCTTAATCGTACAGCTAAAAACTTTAATAATAGCTGGTAAAGGTTATGGAGATCTGAAAAATGAATTTTAATCATTTTTATAGTGTATTTTGATATATGTGCACATTGATTTGTTGGGGTTATTTGATTTTAAAATGGTTTACAGTTTACAAGAAAGAATACTATAGAAATAACAGTTCTGCACGAGCTGCTGCTAGAATTTTCAGTGAAACACACCATGAAGGTCATTTAACTGATAAGTATGTAATTTATTTATATAAATTTACACCAATCGGGTTAATTGGCAATAAAAAACATACCCGACTGGGACTCGTAAATAACGAAGCAATCGAAGTCACAGTTTTAGGACAAGTAAGTCTAGAAAATCAACAACCACAGCCACTGTCAACAATAAACAGAGAAGTCGGTGTTTCATCTTCCAAAGTTTTTCAAAGCTACACAAGCACAAGTACCATCCATATAAAATTAAATTGGTTCAAGAGTTGTACGAAAATGATTTTGATCGTCGTCTGGAATTTTATGAATTATTGAGTCAGCACTTGACTGACTATCCACATTTGTTGCACAATCTTTGTTTTTCGGATGAATGCACATTTCAGAGAGTGGTTTAGTCAATAGATATGATTTCAGATAATGGGCTGAGAGTGATCCATATGTTGTTCGTGAATACCACACACAGAATCCTCAAAAGTTAAATGTATGGTGTGGTATCCTAGGTGACCACATAGTCGGAGACGGAAACTTAAATGGTAAATTGTATCTTGAGTTATTGGAAGAAGTAATTGATCCACGTATTACAACAATAATAGAAAATGAGCAATTGCCTTTTTAAAGATTTGCTTGTATTTCAATAGGATGGAGCACCTCCACACTTGAAACTTTCCCCGCTCTTTGGATAGGTAGTAGAGGCTCGATAATGGAGTGGCCATCTGGATCAAACAAAAATGTATGCTACCAAACCAGAATCTTTAGAAGATTTACGTCAAAGAATAGAGTATGAATGCAGAAATTTAAATATAGACGTTTTCGTTAATGTCAGAGAAGCTTTCCAAACTAAATTATACCGTATGTAATTTTTATAATAAATTTTGAAAATAAAATATTCGTTTTATCATTGAAAACGCTTGTTTTGTATAATTCAATTTTATTTTAATTTAAAATCATAAACTAATTACTTTCAAAAATGAAACTAGTTGGTATTTTAAGTGTGTAAACTGGATACAATCCCGTCTTTAATTAAAAATTAGTCTAGCGCTTTCGGCTTATTAGGCCATCATCAGGATTCTACAATAGAAAATTAGGTATCAAAACTTAAGAAATAAAAGGTTTTCTTTAAAATAACTTACTTGTCTTTTACAACTTAGAATTTAAGTAGGTCCACAAAGAGCGTTTTTAAACATAAAAGGCGATGCCCATGTAATAATCAGCATCCTAGCCAATGTCGAAATTAAAACAAAAATTAATAGAAAATATAAAAACAAAGGATATAAAAATCTTCGGCGGGTCAAAAGTGGATACTTTTTATAAAAGCGAATCCTGAACGTTTCTTACTGTTTTCATTAGAATCCTTCAAAACAATGTACACCACAACACCTTTTAAAAATACATAAATATTTATACTATTCATGTTGTCGCTAGATATCATCGAACGCCACGTGCTTCCAATGACCCAACAATTCTTTTAAAGCAGGTAGAAAACACCGACAACGACACGAAAATGGCAAGTGTCAAATAGTGGTCACATAAATTTTGTTTTAAATCGTTTAAATATGGCCACATGATGCGTCAATTTTCCATATGTCCAACATTGGAAAACATTTACAACGGCGTGCAGTGCAGGCTTAACCAACAGAATGCTCAGATCTGGCATTGCTTAGTTTCTTAGACCTCGGTTGTTTCTGTTATACGAGTATAAACCTGATGGCCCAATGGCCAAAACCGGTAACAATTTTTTACTTAAAATAAACAACATTTATGTGAGATTGATTTTGTTAATCACTGTCTTACTATTTTTTAAATCCTGCATTATTGTTATGAAATTATGACGCCCAAACCACAAAACTAATCTCTAATCGCTTAAATAACATAAAAATTTAAAACACACGATTTTTTTAAACTTCAAAGCACCGCTGAAAGATAAACTATTAGCTCTTCGAATATACACCAGTTTTACGTAAAGTTTCTACATCCGTTCTCCTTTCCATCCACCACGGCTTAAGTAGATTTCTCGATTGTCGGCCAACCCAAAGAGCGACGTGACACCTTCAAGAAACAGAAAATTGTCTGTATCGTTTCACTTATATGAATTAATGAAACGGAAGCAGGTCTCTCATGCTATACTATGTATGGAAGGTTTGTTTTAGAATGCATGATCTGACCTTTATCAATTTGACGTGGCCACGTGATACTGAATTGAAGTTGAACAGAAAAAAAGCAGCTTTGATTCTCAAACGTTTTTAAATTGGTATTTAAAAAGAAGCTTCTTAGCGCCATGATATGAATCAATACAGTAGTAGTGTTAGTTACAAATTGTAATAAAAAATATATGTAGGTTACGTAAGGAAGACATATTCAACAGTAATAAACTTGGATACAACAGAGTGGTGTAAAAGGATTTTCGTCATTATAGACACAAACCTACTAAGCGAGGTATTATGTCAATAATTTACTATTATCCAAACAAAGAAGCCTTCTTATTAGTTTTTTGTTCTTTTTGTAAAACAAATCAAGTCAAATATTTTGACTTGACCGATCCTGACATTGTCACCTGTTGTCACATTGTACACTTGCGTGTATAGAAATCGGCTCACTGTAAACTTTTGACTTTAACTATATATATTTTTTTTAATTATTCATCAGATCAAAAAAAAAATTGCTGTTTGGAAGACAATTTAATATTATTTTTCTTTCATACGATTAGGCATCTAATCAAGTTAGCTATTGTTTCTTGTGGGATGATAAGCCACTCTTCTTTTAATGTTGAGATAGAATCTTCATCTAGTACTGTCCAAACAGATTAATAATCCTAAAGATAAAATCACAACCCTAATTAGGGTGTAAGAATGGTTGAAAAAATTGTACAGAAACTTTAACTCACGTGACTTAACATATAGATTGGCGTATTAACTGTACGAACGAGACAAATAAACAAAGAAAGAATAGTACTATGGTATGCGATACGGAGATTCCACTAGAGTTGTACAGTATATTTTTTTACGACCCACTAACGAAAATCTACAAACTTTAATTTAGATTAAGATAAAGTTACTAAAAATAAAATAAATAAAAAGAAAACCATATGTCAAATAAATACAAGCGACTGTTTTCCTTCGAAAAACAACTATTTCTCTGGCTAATACCGCAACAGGTGTTGAATTATATTTAAAGGAAAGACAGAAGAGATAAAAATGTAATTTCAACACTTCACGATTTTACCTACTAAGGAAAAAGTCATTTTCGGACCGGTTTCGACCTTATTAGGACTCATCAGCAAGAAATAGATAAGTTCTCAATTCCAGTTTCTGATGGAATTAGCAAATGCGTCACATTCACTACGGTGATTACGAAAGAGTAAAAAGTCAGAAACTGTTGCGGTATTAGCCAAAGGAGTGTGCATATGACATACAAATACGGTTTTGTGTTTATTTATTTTATTTTACGTCTTGGTCACATTTGAGTTGGAATTATATTCCCTTTTTTAAAAATTGCCCTCCTGGTTTTTTGTTCCACTTAATTTTCAACCTGGGTACTACAAGCTACCTTTGATTTTGCTTACTAGCTGCAGATGTCGTTACCATTTTACTACTTATTCTTTCGTAACCATCGTTATGGTTTTCTAATAAATTGGATTCATTTGCTAATTCCGTTAGAGACTGGAATTGAGAACATATCTATTTCTTGCTGATGAGTCCTAATAAGAACGAAACCGGTCCAAGAATGATGTTCTTATTAGTAAGCAAAATCAAAGGTAAAATGTTGAAATTAAATTTCTATCTCTGCTGTCTTTCCTTTGGGTATATTTTAATACCTGTTGCGGTATTATCCAAAGGACTAGTTGTTTTCCGAAAAGAAAGAGTCGCTTGTATTTTTGTGGAGATCTTCCTGAAACAGATAATGGGTAATAGACACTAAATAGGAAAAGTAAACTTAACAAACTGGTGAAAAATACGACCGTAGTCTAGCAAAAAACTCAAATACAGACCAGTAAGATATTCCCATATAGAGTAAGTGATTAAGTGCCAAATCAAAATTCGCATTCAAATAAATATTTTGGCTTCTCCAATAAAAAATATATAATAAAAACTTACATCAAAGTAAAGTGAATTCATTAATAATATGAAATTAATTACTACTTTTTTGAAGAAGTAGACCCATCGACGGTGATTTTATTATCTTTATTTACCTTAATAAAATTAGCAATCAACGACCCCTCTACCTGCTTAAAATTTTGTAGCACACTGTACTTATTATTTACAGGTAGCAGGTGATACGAATCCGATTTCGTAAGATATTAGGGCTGCTTTTGTTGTTCGAAGGTCAGAACCCTCGGACCCCCACTCTTAATGCTCAACAAGTGAGGAAGAACACGTCGTGGTTGTTGGTTGCTGGTTGTTGTTCGAGTTCAACACGCACCTGCTTTTCAATTTTCTTACCTGTCTGGTTCTTCAAATTCATGGCTCAATCACATTTTAGTTTTTCGAACAGAAATTAAAAGTTTTATATGGGGTATTAACATTTTTGAGCTGAACGGTGTAGAATTTCTTCTTTTGAGATTACTTAAAAGGTTTTTAAAGCTTCTTTAGAGATTATACTGTTTTGACGTTTAGTGTAATTTGTGGTTTAAAGTTGAACAAATCTTGTCTGGAATATTTTATAGTTTTTGTTTTATACAAATAAGACTAGACATTTCTGAAGAAAGCATAAAAATGTTATATTAAGATAAATACTTAACTGTTACATTCAAACCATAAATATAACTCAAAGAATAAAAGCTCAAAATAAATATAACTGCTCTTCTAACTTTTGTTAATAATATTCCATCCAATAAAACCATATATTTCCTTTGTCAAATTTTAAATAATGTTATTAATTAAATTATTTATAAAATGCAACGTCCATCTCTAATAATACCCTTATTATAGCAGGCCAAGCGGTAAGTATATATTTACGACAACCTAGGTACTTACTTATTGCTTCTAGGGAGAGATTGCGAATCAAAACAAAAATGCAATATAAGTAAACTATGAAAGTCTCAATTTATATAAGTATATAGAATCATTTTATTAGACTAAGGACCAGTTTTTTCACTTGCTTATTAGGCTAAACGTTATAGTTAGTTAATCTTGTCAAAGAAGGCAGCAAAGCACCTCGGGAATTTTGAATTGAAACATATGCCACATTTTTAGGCTATTTTAAGGCTATTTTTATACTCTATTCAAAAATTTTATGCTCCTCGTTTTTTGCAAAAATCAAGGTGCTCTGCTAGCTTCGAACGAAGTCAGCAGAGCACCTCAGTTTTTTAAAGCTTTTTCCCAAAACCAACGACACCATATTTTTAGGCTATTTTTAGGCTCTTAAAATATTATAAAACTTTTCAAAAAAATTTCTTACTTTTAAAAAATACAGGGTGCTTTGCTAGCTTCGAAAGAATCTAGCAGAGCACCTCGGTTTTTTAAAGCTTTTTTCTAAAAACAACTACACCACATTTTTAGGCAATTTTTAGGCTCTTGAAATATTATAAAAATTTACTAAAAAATTGCTATTTTTAAATAATACAGGGTACTTTGTTGGAGCAAAATCAGCAGAGCACCTCGGTTTATTATTTATTTTTCAGAAAACTAATGCTAAATTTTTTAGCTATTTTTAAGCTCTTAAAACAATGCTTAACTTTTCAAAAAAAATGTATTTTTAAAGAATACAGAGGGTGCTTTGCTAGCTTCGTACGAATCCAGCAGAGCACCTCGGTTTTTTAAGCTTTTTTCTAAAAACAACTACACCACATTTTTAGGATATTTTTAGGCTCTTGAAATATTATAAAACTTTACCAAAAAATTACTATTCTTAAATAATACAGGGTGCTTTGTTGGAGCAAAGTCAACAGAGCACCTCGGTTTATTATTTATTTTTCAGAAAACTAGTTATACTACATTTTTGAGCTATTTTTAGGCTCTCTTTGATATACCGCCCATAGACAGAGATATATTTTTATTACTTAAAAGGTTATTTAATAGTTTAATTTATTTATTAATTATGTACCTATTTTTTTGCTTTCAATTTACAGATTTATAATTTTATAGTAATTTTTACATATAAAACAAGAAATTTACTGAAAAAAAGGCCGTTCTTACTGATTTTTATAACAACTTATTTAAGAATAGAATTATGCCAAATAGGTCATTGTTTTAGGGTTACTACTGAAGTTATTAATGTTACTTCTAGTCAATTTAGTCACGTGAGATATGAATATTATTGAAGACTCTGCGTATGAGTAGGTATTATGATATGACTGATATTTAGATTTGATTTGAACATTTACTTTGCAATTTTAATATAATCAACATGTATGGAATTTTTAACACGGACATTACCTTATAATTGGTATTTACACAAATTTTGAATCAATCAATCCCAGCTAAAACAACTTATTTGTATATCATCATTGATTTAGATTATTTTTTCCGCATTGATATAATTAATCGTAGACATTAAAATGTTAGTTAATTAAGGGTTTTTTGCAATGAGCCTATCCTAATCCTAATAAGTATTTAATACAAATTTTCTTTTAATTTGACTTACAAAGTGACATTTTTGTAATCGCAGCGAGTGTCTATCTACTTTGAGTTACATAAAGTTGAACATTATGTAACTGGTTATGTCATAAATATGTTCATGATTGCGAAAAGAAAATAAAAGAAACCTTTTTTTTTAATAATTTACATTATTTCAAGAGCCTTAAAATAGCCTAAAATGTAGTGTAGTTGTTTTTAGAAAAAAAGCTTTAAAAAACCGAGGTGCTCTGCTGGATTCGTTCGAAGCTAGCAAAGCACCTTAATTTTTGCAAAAAACGAAGAGCATAAAATTTTTGAATAGGGTATAAAAATAGCCTAAAAATATGGTGTCGTTGGTTTTGGAGAAAAGCTTTAAAAACTGAGGTGCTCTGCTGACTTCGTTCGAAGCTAGCAAAGCACCTTAATTTTTGCAAAAAACGAGGAGCAGAAAATTTTTGAATAGGGTATAAAAATAGCCTTAAAATAGCCTAAAAATATGGTGTCGTTGGTTTTGGAAAAAGCTTTAAAAAACTGAGGTGCTCTCTTGACTTCATTCGAAGCTAGCAGAGCACCTTAATTTTTGCAAAAAACGAGGAGCATAACATTTTTGAATAGGGTATAAAAATAGCCTTAAAATAGCCTAAAAATGTGGCATATGTTTCAACTCAAAATTCCCGAGGTGCTTTGCTGCCTTCTTTGGCATTAGTTATGCAGCCAATTTAACAATTAATTATGAGAAAACGATGTTTCTACCTGTTTGCAGTTACAAAAATGGAATGCCTACCTACAATGAATTAAAAATATATAATGAACATACCAAAAAAACCATAAAAATTAAACTTACTAAAGATATAAAATACCTTGGTATAACGATAGATTGTCACTTACGATGGGATTACCATATAAATAACGTCACTAAAACATTAAGATCCTTTCTGGGACGATTTAAATATTTGTCGAATGTTCTAGATTTACCATATTTAAAAATGTTATACTATTCACTTGTAGCATCTAGATTATCATATGGAATTTTGGCTTGGGGCGGAACTGTAGATGTATACCTAGAAAAATTACAAACGCTTCAGAAATATTTTTTAAAAATAATATTAGGAAAAGAAAAAACTTACCCTTCTGACCAGCTTTTTCGAGACGCGTTAGTGTTGGATATTCGCCAGACATTTTTTTCTTAAAACTCTAATTTTTTTATATAAACACAAACAAAATTTTAATGAAATATCTCATCTCTATACTACCAGAGCTAAGAAAAATAATTATCTTCAAGTTCCAACTACACAAAAAACAATTGGCCAAAGAAACTTTAAGTTTTTAGCACCCCGTTTTTATAATTTTGTACCAGAACATTGTAAAAATTCGTACACGTCAAACCATTTTAAGAAATCAGTTAAGTTTTTTCTAACATCTAATAATAGACAATTAATTTCCCACTTTTTCAATTTGTTAACTAATATGTTATTTTCCTATTGTATTATTTCCATATTATGTTATTTTACTAATATGTTATTTTACTATTATGTTATTTTACATTATTTATCAAATTGTTGATTTCATATTTATTATTTATATTATTGTATTCTATTATATAGCAAATAAGTTGCAAAAATAATATTACTGTTAATTTGTGTGATAACAATATAAATATAAGTTTTAAAGTATCTTGAATCATAAATAATATTAAGACAATACACAGGAATAATTACTACGTTATAACTTATACCACGGACAGCCCTCCGGCTTTGTGGTACACCAGTTTATTGGTAGGTGATTGTACTGTAAAGAAACAAAAAAAAAAAATATAAATTTAAAATTTATTGTAAAAATTACTGTTCTTACTAATAAACATTATTATTATTATTATTATTATTATTATAACCCACGTGTAACTTTACCCAGAGGTTAAAAAATAGGCACTTAATTTTCACTAGGCAGTCATTTCAATAAAAGATTTTCTTCAATTTGATATATCTAGATTAGATCAAACTAAATTTAGTGTAATATTTTTCTGCTTTTGTATCTTTAAGTGACAAAACCTTGATAAGCCACAATAGATATTACGACAGGTGAAAGGAACGATTATGGTATAATACTTTTAAATTTTTATATCGTTAGAATAAAAGTTAATATAAACAAATAAGTCAATCAATTACTTGTCCGATGAATAATAATGAGTGCTATATCAAAAACTACATCACTACAGGTGTTAATGCATTATTTATCATGCAAATAGTGATAGTATTGTTGTAATACTAGAATTTTATTGCACTTTTATCAAGGTTTGACATTGTTTAGTAATGTTTAAAAATTATTATTGTTAATAGTTTACCAGCTCAAGAAGGGAGGATAATTTTTCAAGCTTATATTAATGATATTATATATCATTTATACAATGTACCTAGAATGCAAATTTTGTAATATAATACGGGATGATTCAAAATTGAGTGCAAAGACTTTGAGGGCATATTTACCAGTTTCCTAGAAAGTTTAAAAAAAAATCGGTTTTTTATGAATTACTCAAAAACTTTTTAGCCGATTTAAATAAAATTTAGTAGGCTTATTTGTCATTATAAGGGCCTTCCTTTGGTGATAATAAAATAAATTTATTAATTCCAGTAGCGTCTCAGGGGACTACCTACGAAATTCGACAGTCGAACCACCAAGAACAGCTCAGTTTGAATATTTGGGTAGGGATTGTTGTGGACTTTTTAATTGGTCCATTTATTTTTCCGCGAACTTTAAATGGTGATACAGCAGGACAGGGGGTTCTAACAAAAAAAAAATCATAAAAATGGGACAACATGGTACAGTCTGTTCGCTAGACTTACGCGGGTTTCGGATTAACAAAATTATGCAAATTGACAACCAGTTCCAATAAGCCTCTTCCCAAGAAATTAGGTAAAATTGCCCTAATGGTCAGATTTAAATTAAAATAACATTAGGGGTACTAAATTTGTTACAAATATTGCAGTTGAATTGAGTCTCTGCAAGTGTTGACATTGTATGTATATTGTAAATTTAGTGGAAATTTTAAAAACGCCTAGACGTGTGTTAGATGTAGATAGTCTAATTTGTAGTGTATACATAAGTATTTTACGGATGAAAAAGAAAATGGCGGTCCTTTAAAATCGGTAATGTCTGTACAACAACGCGTATGCGATGCTCTAGGAATTAGTGAAACCAAATTAAGAGGAGTATTACAAAATCACAATAGTGAACTGTCGAAAGAAGATCACCGCAAAACTCGCCCATCATTGAAAACGAAAGATATTCCAGATGAAAAGAAATTTGAAATTCGTGATACCATTTATCGAATGAGGGCCAACAAGGAACATGTGACCTTAAATACAATTCTCTCGGAATTAATAGATAGAAAATTTGACGACATTGGTAGAACAAGTCTATGGCAAGTGATACATAACTTGGGTTTCAAATTTCAAAAGGAGGATAACAGAAAGGCCCTTTGTGAAAGAAGTTCTGTCGTGCACAAGATAATTAACTTTCTAAGAAAATATTCTAAATTTAAAGAAGAAGGGGCGAATTTTATATATTTAGACGAAACATAGATATTTTCTAGGGGTGCAACCAAGAGAATATGGCAAGATGATAACGTAAAGTCCATCAAACATACCGATGGAGAAGGGAAGCGACACATAATTTTACATGCAGGAGGGAAATCGGGTTTTATAGAAGGTGCTGATTTAATATTTTCATCTAAATCAAAATCCAGTGACTATCACGATAATATGAACACAGAGATTTTTGTAAAATGGTTGCATGAAAAACTTCTCCCATGTTTAAGTGAGCCCAGCGTAATTATTTTAGACAATGCACCTTACCATTCTGAAGTATTAAACAAAAGTCCAACGAATTCTTGGACTGTTGATAAAATTAAAGAATGGTTGACAAATGAACATATACCATTTCCTCAATATATATTAAAATCAGAATTATTACGCTTGGCAAATATACACGCAAAACCAGAAACCTTTGTTGTGGATCAGATTATTGAAAGTTACGGTCATCAAGTTTTATGTCTGCCACCGTATCATTGCCAGTTTAATCCCATCGAATATATATGGGGAATAGCAAAACAATATGACAACTATGTTGGGCCTAATGGTTATAGTGACGACGCAGTTCGGGAAAAGCACTTTCAGTTGCAACTCCAGAAGTGTGGCGGAACTGTATATCCAAGTGCGAGAAACTAATAGAAGATTGGTGGACTCGTGAAAATAAAATAAACGAAATAAGTCTAATCATAATAACAATTAATGGTGATGACAGTGATGATGATGATGACGATTATGATATTTTGGATGATAATGACTGATTTTCATTTTTGTTGGCAAGTTAAATTTTTTTATTTTTCATTTGAAATTCTCTACATGGAACAAATTTTTATGTTAGAAAATATTTTATTTGAGCTAACTAACCCTCTTATTATACATAGACCATATTTTTTGTGTGAAGTGTAATATAAAATTATTATTAGGTTTATAATAGCCACATTAGACTCCATTAATGAAGAAGTTTAATTCTGCTCTCAATTATACAAAAGATTCTCCATTATTATTTAATTAAAAAGTTGTACATTATTTTTCATTTCATTTAACCAGTTGATATTTCCCCAAAGAACAGGTCAAACTTTCGGGTACTTACCTGGAAATACTCATAAAATTTTTAATCCGAAACCCGCGTAAGTATAGCGAACAGACTGTAGATAATTATTGCTTAACATACATAAAAAACATTCCGACTAATTAAAAACCTTCTCCATTTTTGCCGGTTAAAAAAGTCATAAGACATTTATTTCATTGGAAGGGAGAAAACTCTTATATTTTCACTCCTATATTAATATGTACATTGTTGACTAATAACGACTGTGTATCCTTATTTTTTTAGTGTGGGAATATTCTAAAACACAAGGCATGGGTTCATGGCAGATATGTTTTTGGAAAAATTGACAGGAAACAATCTGCCGAAAATTAACGAAAAGCCATAAAATTCACATTCAGTTGGCTTTTACGTATCCACATACGTGGGAAAAATTATTTAACTAATTACGTTCCACCATTTGTTTTTGGTTGGGTCAACTTATCACTCGGTGTATTTGGCTTTGCGACGTGGGCCTACGCCTTCTTGGTCGTACATTTGTAAATACAAGTAGGCGGAGGATGGTACCTTAAAAGAGGAAATGTCTAACGAAAAGTACAGAAATATTGAGAGTAGCGTGTATGCTGATTTACGGTCAATATCCTCATAAGACACAATGTGGGTGCCAACTAAGGTAGAAAAGTCGTTACAATAAATAAAAATTTTGTAATGTTTGTAAGTTCTAAAATAAATAAATTTGAAACGAATTTAAATAGATTACACCTTTTATGTGTACATAAAATAATTTGGTACACAAATGGAACACCTTGTATATTTTTATACAGGGTGGCCACTTTTTCATTGAAATGTATTGCTATCTCGTAAACCGTTGGTAACACAAAGTTGGTTAAATGGGGAAAAAGTTGCATATTTCGAAGTCCAATCTGAGGGCGTTTTGAAAACTAAAATATCAGGTCCGGTTTCCGAGATATTCGATAAAAAACAAATAAGTACCATTTCTTTATTCCGCTACAGAACGTTTATTTGCAAAAATAGACAAAAACTCATTTGGAGTTTTTTGTTTTATATCAAATTGTGCGTATGATAGCGTATTTAGTTTTTTTATCCAACGTTTCGTAAATGCAGGACCACCATCAACTTCTTTATTTGAATATGGACCAATATTTTCCTGGCTCATAATTTTAATGCATGTTCAATGTTGAATACAATGATGTAATAACATATTGTGATTAGTCAACATTTCGGAAGATTTGAACATCATCAGGTAAGTTTACAAGTATGGAACTGTGTTTTGTTAGTTAAAAATATTTGAATTAGTAAATGATGTATTATCAGTATAAGAAATCAGGTACGTTTACTTGTACAGACCTGTATTATAAATTATTTGAAATACACAACTACATTTTAAATGCTTAAAATAATTTAATAAAAAAAAAAATGTATTTAACTACTTAATCACGTCAGAAACAAATAAATGAAAACAATGATTAACGATAAGAGAAAAACTACAGTAGTTGCTCAAAATGTCCTCCTTCTTCTTGAATACATAAGTCAATACGGTCTGTCATTTGAGCTATGCTGGCAGAAACCATTTGTGGAGTGATATTATTAAACGCATTAATTATCCTATCTCGTAATTGATTTAAGTCATTTGGAATACCATCATAATATACTTTATTTTTGATATATCCCCATACAAAATAATCCATAGGATTTAAGCAGGGTGACCTAGGGGGCCATCGAATAGGTCCATGTGTACCAAACCACCTCCTGGGAAATCTTTCGGTTAAATAATTTCTGATTAATGCAGCATTATGTGGCCCACAGCCATCTTGCATAAAATAAATATTTCTTCAATCACCTAAAGGAAGATTATCTAACATATCTTCTAGCAATTGTAAATAGTTGGTTGAGGTTTCCGTCAATAAAAATAGGACCAATTATTTTATTATTGAGTATTCCACACCATAAGTTTATTGAAAATCTAATTTGGGGTCTTACTTCTTGAATTAAATGTAGGTTGTCGGTGGCATAAAAATGTTTATTTTTTCTATTAAATATTCCACTATTAGTAAATGTCGATTCATCTGTCCATAAAATTCGTCCATGAAAGGATACATCATTATTTAATTTTCGTTTATACCAACGGCAAAATTCTATTCTACGATTATAATCTCCAGGATGTAGCTTTTGTACAGTTTGGAATTTGTAATCATGGTACTTATGTTTTTTAAGAATGTTTTTCACAGTACTTGCAGAAACTCCACATTCTCGGCTTATTGCTCTAGACGACGTTTCAGGGTTGATATAAACTTGAGACAAAACATTTATTTCATTTATTGTATTACGTTTTAAATATTTACCACGTTTTTTTTTCAATATTTCCTTCGTGAGCCATATTTAACGCTATCCTATAATAAATTAATAAAGATGCCTCCTTCCTGGATACAACTGAAGGTATCTTTCTGCAGCTTCTCCACTATTTCTGTTACATTTTATGTACACATCGTACATATCTTTTTTCTCACTTCTACTGTAACGAACCATATTTTCAATACCCTAATTAAAAATATACCAATGCTTTTATCCGATTCCAGACTGTCAAATATACAATAATAAAATGTGACATGCCAGGTTAACTTGATTTAAATTTATCTGTATAATAATCAAGACGTGTTGCTAGATATACAATTATTATTGTAAGTAGGTATCTATCTGCAGTTTGTTAACTTTTTCTTTTTTATACTATGAGGAACCATATCAGTTTAAAAAATCCAACAAAATATGACAAATCAGGCTAACTTTATGTATTTAAAAATCGGGATGTACTTTATTTATAGATTAATATTGGGATTGGTCAAGTGCAAAAACCATAAAAATGGAAAATATTTTTTAGCAAATGTGTAAACGAACATGTCTTGATGTAAAGTTAAAAGTTTGACTTTGGTATTTATTATTTATAATCTCTTACAACGATAATACATCATTTACTAATTCAAATATTTTTAACTAACAAAACACAGGTCCGTACTTGTAAACTTACCTGATGATGTTCAAATCTTCCGAAATGTTGACTAATCGCAATATGTTATTACATCATTGTATTCAACATTGAACATGCATTAAAATTATGAGCCAGGAAAATATTGGTCCATATTCAAATAAAGAAGTTGATGGTGGTCCTGCATTTACGAAACGTCGGATAAAAAAACTAAATACGCTATCATACGCACAATTTGATATAAAACAAAAAAACTCCAAATGAGTTTTTGTCTATTTTTGCAAATAAACGTTCTGTAGCGGAATAAAGAAATGGTACTTATTTGTTTTTTATCGAATATCTCGGAAACCGGACCTGATATTTTAGTTTTCAAAACGCCCTCAGATTGGACTTCGAAATATGCAACTTTTTCCCTATTTAACCAACTTTGTGTTACCAACGGTTTACGAGATAGCAATACATTTCAATGAAAAAGTGGCCACCCTGTATATTCAGAAGGTCTCCTCTTTCCTCTTTCTAAAAATGTAGCATATGTAACAAGTGTTTGTTTACAAATTAAAGCGAGTTAAAATAATTGTCAAAAAATTGGTCATTCTTAACAGGAAAGAGAAGACAACTCTTAGATTTAAATTTTAGAGAAGTTGAACCCTTGTCCTTCTATACCCCGATTTTTTCAGTTCTATTGTGTAACTCTTCTTTTTTTCTTAGCCATGTATGAACATCAAGGATTTTGTAGAAAATAAAAAAGTTATCTGATAGTATACTTACTTAGTTACTAATAGAAATGAATGTTACACGATAAACAAAAATTAATAAAAAATAAACTTTGGTATGTAGTTCACAGGTATATTCCTAGAACAATTTTACATACGTCATCTTAATGTTTTGTTGATAGAACGGATGCAATGATAGCTTACCGTGAGAAATTTGATATACCATTTCTATATACCTACATAGTTAGCGTTTATGTAATTTTAATTCATGACTTATGCTAATTTAATAGAAATTATTTTGAAATAATTCAATTTCTACAAACAGCTTAAGAAATGTTTTACCTAATATTTTATTAGATGTTATTTATTATTGTTATTATTTTAACTCCTTGTGAAATTTAGAGAGTGCTACGTTCCTAGTTTTATTTGTTTATTATATTTCTATTTGTTCTAGTTCAGTGAAAGTTTCTGCAAATATTTTCTTAAAGAGTACCTAGATTATTTATACAGAAAATACCGTAAAACAAAAATCTACAATTCACTAATTCGTAATAAAATATATTTATGGAAAGTATTCAAATGAAAAGAACATTTTTTTTTCACAATAAATAAAGAAGGATTTAATTTTATGGTTGATGATGATTTTTGGTTTTTATTGTAATAAACTTTTTATTATTTATTTATTCATAGCCGTATCGTATGTATTTTAAATTAATTCGGAATTTTGTATTAATATATGTTATAATTTTACAATTATAGAAGAATGGCGAGCGCATTAAAAAATATTGCGAACACAAGTACGCGTAAAGGACCTAGTGGCCATAAAGCATTATCTTTAGAAGAAGAAAATATCTTTCTTATTGTATTGAATAATCTTCGAGAAGACTTTGTTTCACTTTCTATGGATGAAATAGCCACTAAATGTGAGACCTATACTGGAGTATCTAAACGGACACCGTATAACATTATTAAAACGGTGATATACAGTAGGAAAAAATGGTCGGTGCCGAAAATGACATTGGTACTTTTGAACAAATTAGGGCTAGGATTACCTTATAAAGTATAGCAAACCGCGCAGAATTTGAAAAAAGTTAAAAATTTTTGATTTACTGGAATTTGTAAGTTGACGCCGAAAGACGTCCTGCCACATTTGAAAAGAAAAAATTGCTGTGACTTTGATAAAAGTATTGTTAAAAAATTTATATAAATCAGGGGCGTATCGAAAAGGGCGGGAGCGGCCCCTCCGAATCCTTAAAATGTTAAGGTAAATATTTTTATGATCCTCTAAAATACTTTTTTATTTAATTTATTGGTAAATATAATAAAATGTCGAAATAAAAAAACTCTCTCTCCCTTTCTAGCTACGCCACTGAATAAAGAGAAAAAGAGATCTATTAACCATTGTTTTTTTAAATAGGAGCTTAAAGGGTTAAAACACAAACACAAAACACATGGGGAGGATATCACGTTTAACAAAATTATGAGTCTATAAAAATGGCGATATTATAATGTAATCAGTCTTAAATGTGGCAGAAACCATGCTCCCTTTGCATTTTGTATGAGAATTTGGACGCCAAAAGACGTTCTTTCGTTTATCAGCGATATTAATTTGAATGCCGGACGGCGTCCTGCCACATTTGACACGTCAGCGAAGACGCCGATTGGCATCACTGTCCATCAACGTGTTAAAGAAGAAACAGTTATTGCAGAAGTCTCACATCCGAAAAAGCCCCCAGGAAGAAACAAGACCTTTATTGAAACTTGGATAAAGAATGTAATAAGGCAAATTCTTTTTTCTTTCGAAATAAAAATCCTTCACTAAAAAATTACATTCAGAAATAGAAAATAGCCCACACTCTTTCAAATATATCATCTGCAAAAAATATTACATGAATTAAATTTAAACAGCTTTTTAACAGAGAAACACGATACCATTGCGTGGAGACATGACTATTTGAAGAAAATAACCGTAACAAAAATTTGGCAAGATACCTTTATCAAAACCAAAAAACAAGTCTTTATGGAAGGGATCTGCTGTGGATTAAAACATTTAACAGGAAAACGAAATCGTTTAATAATAATTAATAACCCACATTGCAAGCACCGATGAATTTTTGCCACGTTTATTAATGTTCGCAAAGAAAACAAAAGACTACCATGAAGAAATAGATGGTCCTATGTTTGAAAATTGGTTTCAGAGCATTATAAAAAAAAATCCAGCCAAATCTGTGGTGAATCTGTTTTCTAAATTAAATTTGCCATTTTTTTAACTACTAGAAAGTTACTTGAGACATGAAATTATTATTTGGGGATGAATTTTCAGAGTAATATAGATTCTTTAGAAGTTCTTCAAAATGATTTTTATTTTAAAAACTTATGTCAAAAAACATACATACCTTCATCTGAAATACTTTTCAAATTATTGATCTGAGTTAGTCATTTTACTTTTTTGTCCTAAAAACAAGGAATATTCGCAACACCAGAAAAAAATTAAATAAGTACCTACAGTTTTACAAGTGATCATTTTTGGCAATCTATATCTGTAAGGTGGTAAAGGGTGGATTGCCTCACCGCACTTAGGTCTCACTAAACCCATTCTGCATCCTCCAGGAGTATATTTGTCCTGCCGTTCAGCTTGTCAAAATCCTTCTGGTTGTTGCCGCGCGTGTTCTAATACTTTGAGAGTGCATACTTGTACGAGGCTGGGCTGAAAAATAATCGGCCTGGGCAAGAAAACACAACTTGTTTTGGCAAAACTCAATTTATTTCTCAACATAGTCCCCTTAAAGCTCTATACACTTTGTCCAACGATTCTCAAATAATACGATTTCTCGAAGTCCTTAAAATAGGCCTCTGCCGCAGCGATGACCTCCCCATTCGACTCAAATCTCTTACCACCGAGCCATTTTTTCAAGTCTGGAAACCGATAATAGTTGCTGGGCGCCGAATCTGGGGAGTTTGGCGGATGAGGAACCAATTCGTAACGCAATTCATACAGTTTTGCCATTGCGACTGCACATTTGTGCCCCGGTGCGTTGTCCTGGTGGAAGAGCACTTTCTTCTTCGCTAAATGCGGTCGTTTTTGCATCAAATCGTCGTCGAATCGGTCCAACAGCTTTGAGTAATAATCGCCGGTGAAGGTTTTGCCCTTTTCAAGGTAATGGATATGAATAATACCGTGCGCATCCCAAAAAACTATGGTCATGACCTTATTGGCAGACAAACCCACCTTGGCTTTCTTTGGCTTTGACTCGCCCTGAGAAACTCACTGCTTTGACTGTTCCTTCGTCTCTGGCGTATTGTGATAAATCCATGTTTCATCCACGGTTACAAAACGGCGCAAATTGTCCTTCTTATTGTGGTTAAACATTGCCAAACACTCCTTTGAAGTTATCACACGGTTTCACTTGTTGTCGGCATTGAGCAAACGCGGCACCCATCTGGCAGCGAGCTTCGTCATTCCCAAATATTCGTGCAATATATTCTCCACTCGTTCACGTGAGATGCCCACAGCCTTAGCAATCTCACCCACTCTTACCCGTCGATCGTCAATTACCATACCATGGATTTTATCGACCACTTCTGGTGTGGTGACCTCTCTTGGTCGGCCTGGACGCTCATCATCAAAAATTATCGAACGACCGCGTTTAAATTCGGCAGTCCAATATTTTATTGTTGATAACGAAGGTGCAGAGTCCCCATACACATTATCCAGTTCGATTTTGATCTCATCGTTCGTTTTCTTTTTTAAAAACAAGAATCTAATCACTGCGCGATATCCGATTTTATTCATTTTTGTAAAAATGCAAAATCTGTTTGCCTTTAATCACTGTCAAGTACAAACTAAGTGACGCAGCTCGCTGAAAATTTGACAAAAGTCACTTGAAAGATAGCCAACTCTTGCCGAGACCGATTATTTCTCAGCCCAGCCTCGTAACTTGGGAGTGCACATGTGCATTTATTGAAAAACTGCCACTGCCAGCCTCTGTTTGTCAAAATCCCGCAAGTTAATAACGTCTTCATTTTTTGGAAGTGGCAGTTCAACCACCCCGATACCTGGGGAAGATATTATGTCCGCTCCTTTCCCAGGGCACGCAGTTTTGCCCATAGCAAGAAAGTCTGTCTTACAAATATACTATTCTTAAAAAAACCACTCGAATATTACTGTAATTTTTCATTTTCCCTTTCTCTCCAAAAATATAGTTATGATCCTTTTTTTCAAGTGCTGCTATATCAAATTGGCAATATCTAATAATAGCTGAACTAAAACATTTGATAATGTATGAATGTACATTGAAAATATTTCTTTGTGAGCTATCATAGTAAACCCCTTGTATGTTATTAGATCAACTGACAATAGATTTCGTTTTAAATCTGGGATATAAAGAACTTTATCTTGCCATATTCCATTAGCATACGCTTTAAGATATTTATTGTTAGCAATGCGAATAACAATATCGCTGTTTACAGGTTGTAGATTTTTGAACCAGTCTTGACGAAACGACATGTGCACACTATCACCTGAATTTGCTAGCCATATGTCTTCGTCACTGTCTGCTAAGATTTTCAACATATCTATATCACACGATAAAGCTTCTCTTTTACTGGAACAAGCTGGAAAGTTATTCTTTGATAATCTTTTCTTGCATTTTTTCCATCAATGACCAACCTACTTGCAGTATCCACATTTCGTTTTTTTTAAACTTGAATATTTGTCTTTTTATTTTCTTTCTTCAAACTCACTGTGTGTGTTTGTAGCACCGAGTTGTCTTCATTTAGTTCATTAAGAGATAACTCTTGTTCTTCTTTTAATAGTCTCGCTATTAGATCTGTTAATATTTGTTTTGCAGGATCAACAGACTCCCAAGCAGTGGTGCCATCTTTAATTCATAAACTTTTAATAAACAACATGCTTTGAAACTTCAGTCTTCTGCTCGTGAATAGTAATGAGTTTCTTCCACATGTCGCCAGCAGTTTCACTGTTTACAAGATATAATAGTTGATCTTCATTTGTGGAAGATAAAAATATTACTATCGCTTGGTTATCTTTTTTCTCCCATTGTTTAATTTCTTCTAGGTTAGAAGATGTAGGCTTTGCTTCAGTGATTATATGCATTAAGGCACTAGCTTTTAACACAATTGTTACACTTAACTCTCAGAGCTGAAAATTGGTTACATCAAATTTGACGATTCTGTGATTTAATTGTTGAGCCATTCCTAATCATTAAATCGTTTTTGAGTTTTCAAAATGAAATTAGTTTGGTGACTTTAATAGGTTCTGTCAATATTTTTCAAATATCTTTTTATATTTAATTGAAAATATACGCAATACCTCTTGCTTTCTTCAGACGCAGCTAAGAAGTCTCTGGGCTTATAACCTATTGGTTCTTGATTAAACCAGCAGATATCTTTTTGAATGAAGATTCATAGAGGAACAGAAAAATGTATATTTTACTCTTTTTGACAATCATATCATACAAAAACAAAACCATAACAATCTATATATATTTAATGAAGTTCTTCCAATACTATTAAATGTTGAGTTTCCATACTCAAACGAGCTTATTTTAGACAAAACCACTCAAACCGATTTGTTTTCGTAGTCTTTCCAAATAAAAACGTTTTCGTGGAAACTAAAAATTTAATCGATAAAAAAATTTGGTGGACTGGTGGTATTACCTTTGATTACAATTTACGCAAACAATTTCACTCATCGCAGTATTTTTTCCAGATTAACAAGATTTTAGGGTCCATTGAAAAAACAATAATACATTTTTTAATCTTCTATATATTTATGATTCTAAAAAATATTTATCAAATGTTTGATAATAATTTTTACATAAGATGCTTTCATCTTTGTGAAGACTTTATCGTCCATCTCGAATCTCGTTAATTAACCTATTAGCAACAACATGGGTTTGGTCAACATTGATCAACATCTTTAGAACATTTTTATTCATTTCCATAGCACTAATTAGGTACCACAAATTGCTGAGTTTGACATCCTCCTCCATCAGAAGAGTTTCCAGATCATTTGAAAACCAAAACACGCCTCAACAAATACATCTGCTTTCGCTGCCCACTGTCCATAGAAAATAAAAGTAAAAAAAATCTCTCTCATCCACAACAAATTATTTTTGAGACATGCTGTATATTTAACACATTAAAAACTTCTGCGTGATCTTTATTATATATGGCCGATTTCTCGAGGGCCAAGGCGAGCCTACATTCCACATCTTGATCGAA
This sequence comes from Psylliodes chrysocephalus, assembly GCA_927349885.1. NCBI lineage: Eukaryota > Metazoa > Arthropoda > Insecta > Coleoptera > Chrysomelidae > Psylliodes > Psylliodes chrysocephalus. Next base: position 24,914,983 of record OV651823.1, on the reverse strand, counting down.
TATGACATACAAATTATTAATAATGTATGAACTAGGATTACCGAACTCACGTACTGTTTATAATAAATAAAATACGATGTTTAACTGTTGCATCGCGCCAGTGGGTCTGATAAGTCTTTAATAATAATTAATAGTATTGATGTAATCCATTTTTATCCGTTTGGAATTTGATAATAGTTATGAAATAATTAAAACCAAGGGATTTTGTACATCTAAAGCCGATAAAGATAAAAAATGTTTATAAAATGTTAATATATAGACAACGGGCCACTCCTGGTTTTTTTCACTGTAATAAAAGATTAGATAATCAACGGAACATACGTCAGATTTAAAAAGAATACAGTTAGATATTTTTTATAGGTTTAGGAGTGAACATAATAGCATAAAGTATAGTTGTGGTGGTGTATAAATAAAATATTTTCAGGATTCCTTTTAATTTTTTCACAATCTTACCCGAATCAGAACAATAATACTAGAAAAAAATATATTGCAGGCTGCTAAAACTGCATACAAACTTTTTTTGTTACTGGTATTGAGGTATTTTAATTCAATACCTGTTGCGGTATTAGCCAAAAGAGTACTTGTTTTCTGAAGGGAAACGGTTACTCTTATTATGTAATACATGTCTTCGTGTTTATTTATTTTATTTGAGAGGTATTTTGTTATTAGGTAAACTTGAGAACATTAAGAGTGGTCCAAACAAGGTACCTTGAGAGATATTAATAGTAAGTATTTTCATAGTTGATTTTAATACTATTAATATTCTTAGGTATGTAAAATTACTAAGAAAATTTTAGCTTCTACATTTGTTTTTAAAATGAGAAGCTATAGACTTTTTTTGTTTATTTGCTTCCCTTTTTTACAGTTTTTCCGACTAATCAGTACCTTAGATAGTCTATTTTTATGTACAAAAGGAAACTTTTGATAAACATGAAATACGAGCTTTGAATAATACACCGGGTGTTTAGTGACTATAACGCTTTGTTTACGAGATACAGGTTATTAATGTTTAAAAAAAATTGATTTTAAATCGATAATAATCGATTTTAATGAAATTTTCACAGTTTAATGATATCTTTTGGACCTATTATAGTCTATGTTTATGTATATTTTATACAATTTCAAGAGCCATAGTTGCTTCTAAAAAAAAACCAGTTAAAAACTCAAGGTGGCTCCGTTTGAATTATTTAAAAAAATAGCAATTTTTTTGGAAATTCGAAAAGCTTAAAACTTTATAAAGAGCCAAAATATAGTATTAAAATGTGGCATAGTTGTTTTCAGAAAAAAAACTTAAAAACCTTGGTGCTCTGTCTGCTGGCTACTTTCTATAGTCTATTTTTATGTATAAGAGAGTATTAAAATAATAAAGCGTTCGTAATCCATAGGCGTATGACTTCTTTTAGTAGACAGTTAAAATATTTTTTGAAGTTATTCCTCGAGTATACACTTATATTTTCACCTAATTAACCTGCTTATAACTTCTAAGCAGCTGAAGGTAAAAAGTGCAATTTTTTCTAAAATGTTTTATTTTTCCACAAGGTATGTTAAGAACATTGTGTCAAACGGGTTATGTAGGTATAAGGGTTTAAACTTTGACTTTTAAACAACGTTACGTTCATAAATAATAATTTTAATATAAAAACTACTTCTAACCTACAAATCCAAATCAGAATCGAAATCAGAAGATGAACTGTAGCAACCAATATTTACAATGAGTGGCTCGATTCATCAGTAATATTGTCCAACTTCCACATTTTCTCTTATGCTTTAATCGTATGATTTACTGCCTTTTCCCAGTTTTCAGGCGCTTCATATTATTTACAGCCTCCAAAAACAACTGTTTAACATCACCCATTTTAAAAGAATTATTTTTTCTTGAAACTTCTCCCTTTATCTGTGTCCATATCAGTTCAATCGGGTTTACTTCGCAATGATATGGTGGTGATCTAACCACCGTCATTTTTTGCAATTTCATCAATTTCATATTTTTTGAATTTCTCTTTATGAAGGGAACACAAATGATACAGTTCTTTTCTCACAGAACCGGGATGGAACTTAATATTCTTTGAATTTAGCTAATTCTGTAAATCTTTTTTTAACCACTTGGTTGTGGGCATTTTTCTATAAGTCTCGAGTGATAACTTGCATTATCCATTACTTATTATACAGTTCTGAGGAAGAAGATCTATAATTTGTTCGAACCACTCTTTAAAGACATCAGCATTCATGTCCTCATGGTAGTCACCGGTACGAGTAGATTCAAAAGTCAATAAACCACCTTTAACAAAACCGTTTGAACTACCGATGTGTACTATTATTAGTCTGCGCCCCTTTCCCGATGGTGGATTTAAACCAGTAGATAAATTATTTAAAAAAGCCTGTCTTCGACTTGTAACAGTTTCATCTTGCCAAAATTTATTTAGTTTATGTCCCTCGTTGATCCATGTTTCATCTAAATAAAATATATTTCGTCTTTGGTTTCTCATTTCTTTTATAGTCCTTAGGTAATTTCTTCTCCATACTACAATATCGCTTCTTTCTATTAAAATAGACTTTCTGGAATGCTTTTCCCATAGAAAACCTATTTCTTTTAAAAGTTTCCATAGTGTGCTTCGACTCATTTCAGGGTAATCCTTATCATCTCGAACCGTGGTAAGAACTTTGTCTACTGTCGGAAATTCTTTTCTAAAGAAGAACGCATGCACTTTCCTTCGAAGTCTTTCTTTCAAAAGATTTTCTAATTGAAATTTTGGTTTTCCTGGAGCTTTACGTGCTGTTTGAAACTCGCCACATTTCTCTTCTTTAACAACTCTGTAAATCGTAGATTTCCCAACACCAAGCGTACTACTAATTCCACTGTGTCATCAACACTTTTACATAAATGTTTGTCTGTAAATGATTTAAAACAATTAAATATTAATGTTTTTTAATTAACTGTTAAAAGACCGATTTTTTGTCGTTCACGCGGCCCTTCCAAATTTGCAACTAAACAACATTTAGTAAACTGTCAAGAATACACAACTTGGACCTCCTTACTAAATGGAAAACCTATAATCGCATTTTCGGTGAAATTTGTTGGGAAGGTATTTATCTACTTATAATTCGATTACTGTAAGAAATTCTTAGAATTAAAATAAAACAAAATTGGCAAATAGGTACTTATTGAAAATAATCTTAAGATACGGCTATGTAATCTTTAATATACAGGGCTTTTGGCCTGTCCAAACCTTTTTCTATTGTTCTGTACAGCTTATGTTTATAAAGGACCAATAAAAGATCCAAAACTTATAATAGCTCAGGTACATTTATTACAATTTTAGGAAATATTTAGATTATTCTGTAAAAATATTTAAAATGACCGTACTAAGTTTTGCATTAGAAATGCTGTTTTATTACTCTCTCATACATAAAAATAGATTATAGGTCCATTATAAACTTTTTTTAAATAAATGCCCCCAAGTAAAGCATTTACGATTATAACAGTCTGATCATTAAGATAATTTACAATTTTATTCTAACCTAACTTATAAAAATCCACATGGTCTGGTGTAGGATTCGAAGTCCGTTTGTCTCTGACCAGAAACTTGCCTATAAATGAATATAAGCGCGTGAGACCGCTACACCACCGACACGATAAGTTAAGTTACACTACCATTCACGTATAACACTAAATCGCAATAAATTCTGGTTTTATCAATCATCACTGAAATAAATCAAACTGCTTGATTCTCTTGAGTCTTCTTATTAGATTGGCATTGTTGAGGAGCTGGGTAATCTCAAAGTTCCCATATTGGAGCAGTAGTTGATGGTAACTACTTGCAAATTTTTCTATTGTTTTCTCAACAGTCTCTACTTTAAGGTCTCTAAGAAGATCAGTATTGCGGCAGTAGTAGGGTGATTTGACGATGTTACTTAATAATTTATTCTGAAAACGTTTAATTACTTGGATATTACTTTTACTGGGACAGCCCCAAAGCTGGATACTAAACGTCCAAACGGGTTTCAATATCTTCCTGTAAAGAAGCAGTTTGTTGTAAGTGGATAATTTAGAATTTTTTCCTAGCAAACAATACATTCTTTTGTATTTTATACCAAGCTCTCCGCATTTCTCTTTAATATGGACTTTTCAGCGAAGTCTGGCAACAAGTGTCATACATATATTTTGTCGTTTATTCTAATAGGAATATTTTTATTTTATTTATTACTGAAGTTGATATGGACAGATTTGCCTTCATTTAATTTTTTCTCTATCTTTTTTGTCCAGGCATTATTCTGGTCTATAGATTTTTGCAATTTTCTATTAGCGTCACCAAATGTTGCGATAACATTGGGCTCAAGATTAGGAATATCTTTGGTATACAGCAAGTAGAGTACTCGACCTAGTCATTGGCGGCGGAATAACTTTTCTTGAGAGGGAGCTTGAGCCTCCCTTTAAAAATGCACTCTTCCATAAAATAAAAAACAATATGAAGGGTGTTTATGCAAAATATTCTTAAATTAAAACATGAATTATGCAAATATACAAGTATGTACTTATGTATTAGGTTGATATAAAAAAACATTCAAAAATTAAATTAAGACCGTTATTCTATATTTAGTATTTCGATATGAAGTATGGAAAGCTGCGTAAATCTATCTTGATCCATGCAAGATCATAGCCAAGTTTCTAGGAACTTCTCTCGATGATATATGTGATTCGATGAACTTGGTTTATGGTTGAGTGTTTTTCTCTGAAGCTAAACTAGTGGGAGGGTATGAGGTTATCTTCTTCTATTATAGGTTTCTCTTAAGAAGCAATTTTTTATAGAAGTAACAGGTAACAGTGAGATGGGTCTGTACGATGTAACTTCATGGGAAAGTTTACCTGGCTTAGGTATCACTATAACTTCTGCCACATTCCACATCTTTGGTACGTACTTTAGTCTAAAAGACGCATTGATGAGATTGCTCATTTTGACAATAGATTTCCGTGGAAGTATTTTCAATTTTTTTCCCAGTAATGAGGTCAAATCAAGGGGCTTTTTTCGGATTTATTTTGTTTAGATTTCCATATAAATTTCTTTTGGAGAGGTAGGTTTAACGACTACTGTCTTCTTGTGCTAGTTTCATCCAGTCTTAAAGATATTTATCGTTCCTTGGTTTTAGATTGGTGGGTACTCTCTAAAAGTTCCGCAAATCTGTTTGCTGTTTGCTAATTTTTGTCTGAAGCCAAAACTAGTGAGTGGGTAATAGGTCATCTTCTTCTATTATAGGTTTCTCTTAAGAAGCAATTTTTCATAGAGGTAACAGGTAACAAGGAGATGGGTCTGTACGATGTAATTTCATCGGAAAGTTTACCTGGCTTAGGTATCACTATAACTTCTGCCACATTCCACATCTTTGGTACGTACTTTAGTCTAAAAGACGCATTGATGAGATTGCTCATTTTGATAATAGATTTCCGTGGAAGCATTCTCAACTTTTTTCCAGTAATGAGGTCAAATCAAGGGGCTTTTTTCGGATTTATTTTGTTTAGATTTCCATATAAACTTCTTTTGGAGAGGTAGGTTTAACGACTACTGGGTCTTATTGTGCTAGTTTCATCTAGCCTTAAAGATATTTATCGTTACTTGGTTTAGGTTGGAGGGTACTCTCTAAATGTTCCGCAAATCTGTTTGCTGTTTGCTAATTTTTCTCTGAAGCCAAAACTAGTGAAAGGGTATTAGGTCATCTTCTTATATTATAGGTTTCTCTTAAGAAGCAATTTTTCATAGAGGTAACAGGTAACAAGGAGATGGGTCTGTACGATGTAACTTCATGGGAAAGTTTACCTGGCTTAGGTATCGCTATAACTTCTGCCACATTCCACATCTTTGGTACGTACTTTAGTCTAAAAGACGCATTGATGAGATTGCTCATTTTGATAATAGATTTCCGTGGAAGCATTCTCAACTTTTTTCCAGTAATGAGGTCAAATTAAGGGGCTTTTTTCGGATTTATTTTGTTTAGATTTCCATATAAACTTCTTTTGGAGAGGTAGGTTTAACGACTACTGGGTCTTATTGTGCTAGTTTCATCTAGCCTTAAAGATATTTATCGTTACTTGGTTTAGGTTGGAGGGTACTCTCTAAATGTTCCGCAAATCTGTTTGCTGTTTGCTAATTTTTTCGGATTCAGCTTTAATTTCTATTTCCGATTGGTGAGTTACGTATAGTAGGCCTTTTTAATCGTTTGATAACTTTCCAAAGTAAATAATCGGTTCTTTTATCATTAGTTAATTGACTTAAGTATTCGCTAATCGGCTCATTTTTAATGCGCCGCATTTTACGTTTTAGCTGTTGTGTTGCATTATTTAACCATCTGGTGTTCTAGACTGTTGCCATTTTCTTCTAATTTTCCTTTTTTCTGAGATAAGATTTCTGATCTCGTTTTGATAATTTTTACCTTTTACTCTGCATTTAATATCAGGAGTGTTTTCCAATGCTGCCTGTTTCTTGATAAAAAGGTTAACTTCTTGGTTTAATGGTTCCTCAGTTCTTAATTGAATCGAGAGATAATTTCCTTTTTTGATTACATTATTACTCAATGTTAGAAGTATAGGAGAATGATCTGAGTTCATGTCCCATGATTCTTCTAATGCATATATTTGAGGCGATATTCTTGATTATAAAAAAAATCTATGAAATCGGGAATTTTGTTCGAATGTGTAGACTGCCCAGTTGACATTGTTTGACATTCTTGTTGATGGCATGATACCTAATAGTTCTTTCCCTTTGGTTGTTGTTAGTATAGATCTCCAGTGAGTATGTTTTGCAGTAAAGCCTCCTCCCATTATGAATTTGTATCTTTGACTATCCAGAAAGTCAACGTATGATGCTTCTTTAAAGCATGTCTTGGTGGTTTATAAAAAGCTGTGATCACAGGTTTTTCTTCTAACATTAACAGTTGTGCCCTGTATTTCTACTATTTGGTAACCTATTTTTTGGTAGTGTAAAATGGATTCCTTAATTATAACTGCAATTCCGCCTTTTTAAACATTTTATTCTTTAAAAAAAAAGTTTATTCTTCGCTACCTAAATTTTTATTTATCTAGCTTCTATTTCCTATATCTTCAGTAAGTGGATTGGTCTCTTTCTCTCTTAAAGTCTAATTGCCATTTTGTTTCCAGTACTTCCTTTGAAGGTGATTACTATAATACTCCTTTTGGGTCATATATATTCCTATTTTTCGCTTTTGTGGCTTTTCTCTCTATTGACGTTTTTTTTTTTTCGTTTTAACATTTTTTCTACATCCAATATTTTTCTATACCCTTGTTTTATTACCCCTATGTCTTCTCCGTAAATAAATACACTGAGTTAATGTTTGGTATTTTTTCAAACGGTTTTTTCGGTGACATTTATTGTTACTCACTCTTTTAATCAACACCTCTAAATATTTATATAATTGTAGGCTTTAATAATAATCGCATATACTTCTAAATCCGTTGCGTAACAATTAACTACCAATTCTTTAAGTTTTAATAGTATAATCTTAAATGAATTCTCCAGCTTTTATAATAAAGTATGTAGAGAAGATGTCTACATCTTCATCAATGCACATTCATATTTTTATTCAATTCTTTTATTTAAATAAATTGTAACATTTGTTACCTTAAAGGCCATTGGTTCAAGTCAAAGCTATTCTGGTATTTCCATCGAATACCTAATGACCTGGCAACCCAACACACACTAGGATAAAACCAGCATGAAAACCATGAAGGTATAATGAAAAGACTAATGAACTTGCAAAAAGGGATGAAAAATACCATTCACAAGACACGAACCTGTATTTGGGCCAAGTATTACCTTTACTCGACAGGTAGTGAACAGGTGAATAATCATTGACCACGAAACTCACTGACTGACAAAAAATAACAGGACATAGTTTGAGTAAGCTCTTGCTAAGGAGACCAAACTCCAGATATCCACCTTTGTAGCATTACTAACGGGATATTACTTACTGAAACACCTTCATGTGATGGGATTACACAAGGATCCCACATCGAGTCGAGTTTGCATGTAAGATGAAGAAACCTCATTCCACGTTATCTTCGAATTCGAAGCTCTAACTAGTCGGCAATACACTCTTATCGACCTAGAATCAGATAGAGCAACACAGGACCAGGATAAAGATAAAACAAAACATACTACAGAGAGTCTGCAGGTGTGGAAATTAAGTTAATCGGATAATATATACATGATTCCAAAACATCATTGCGTAATCACGTATAGTCATAGTCGTAGTTGTAGTCATAGTCATAGTTGTCAGAGCCTCCTTCTTCACAAATATAAGGATTGCAATTAAGAATATCTTCCATTAGCGTGAATTTTTATAACTCATATTATGTCTAATCCCTTTAAAAAATTATCCCTATTAATTCATTACCAAAAATTAGGCACGATTTTACTGCTTCGCATTAGCCTTAACAGCGCTCTTAAAAAAACCGATTCCATAATGGCGTCAATGATTTATATACCTCAAATTTACTAATAACCAGTTTTAATAAGTACCTCCAGCGGCTTTACAAATTTCCAAGAAATAATTAGCATACAAAAGTCAGCAACAGGGCTGCGTTGAGATATGAATCTGCATTGCAAATTCGTAGGACTAGACTTGAGAATAGCATAACAATTCTAACCAAATTTTGATTTAATGTGTTTGTTGTACGGTATACGCGTAAACAATCAAAATGAGATACCTACCTACATTTAGAACGGAATTGATGTCTTGGGAAAACGTAGTGCTGTAAGTGTATTGTGATCAAATATCAAACCAGCCGAATTAATGGTATTTCTCTTCTTAGAAACGGATTCGCAGAGTTGATAAATAGATTCTGTCATGTCGTGACGAATTTATGTTTCATCTACGGTCACAATTCATCGGTTTAAAAATTAAACTTCGCAGAATTGGTTTTAACTCTTTCATGCCTACATTTTTGAAATCTATTCATTCTTGACACGAAACAACTTATTATTTATTATTTAATGGAACAAAATATAAATAAATAAATAAAGAATGTGATCGACGGGTCGTCATAATTTGAAGAATCTATAGTATATAGCAAAATAAAGACCAAAAATGGAGTTTGTGTCTACTTTTATTACTTTTGGGCTGTGTTCCAAAAAGACCTGGGCATAGCGAAATGTGTCTATTTTTTTCTGTTTTTCGCTTCGTAAGTGCTTTTTTTTATATAATTTTGATGTTAACTGTATCCTTTACAACTTCGTTTCTGAACAATTTTGCTCTAAGTGTAACGGTTTAAAAAGTACAATGTATTTGTACGAAAACGCAAGTAACTAAATGCTGTTTTTCTATAGATGTAATCCAATTCCTATAAATCTATATAACCAGGGGAGCAGTTTTCCGGAGGGACGTAGGAGCTCGACGTTTTCTGTGACTAACTTTAAGTTTTTTTTTTTCTTTATTTAGATCTTGGTCACATTTGAGTTTGAAAATATTTTTCTTCAAAAAAACTTTTGAATTGCTTGTAACTAGAAATCGGTTAGGGATAGAACAAAATTTAATACTATTTCATGCCAAATTTTGTCACCCTTGCTTAATGTTCTTAAATTTATCAAATAATTGGTATCTTCCAATTCTAGTTAAAAAAAAGTGTACATTGGAAAATAAAATAAGGTCTAAATAAGTTTTTTTTAAATTAAAAAATTAACCAAAACAACATTTGATTAATTTTTATACACACTACCCAATAGCAAATTAGTGAATATTTATGTTATTTATACATGGTGTTTCAAAAAAAGTGGTCGGTTGCTATATTCTATTTTTATGTATTAGAGAGTATTAAAATAATAAAGCTTTCGTAATCCATAGGCGTAACACTTCTTTTAGTAGACAGTAAAAATATTTTTTGAAGTTATTCCTCGAGTATACACTTATATTTTCACCTAATTAACCTGCTTATAACTTCTAAACAGCTGAAGGTAAAAAAGTGCAATTTTTTCTAAAATGTTTTATTTTTCCACAAGGTATGTTAAGAACATTCTGTCAAACGGGTTATGTAGGTATAAGAGTTTAAACTTTGACTTTTAAACAACGTTACGTTCATAAATAATAATTTTAATATAAAAACTACTTCTTACCTACAAATCCAAATCAGAATCGAAATCAGAAGATGAACTGTCGCAACCAATAATTACAATGAGTGGCTCGATCATTTCATCAGTAATATTGTCCAACTTCCACATTTTCTCTTCTTCTTTAATCGTATGATTTACTGTCTTTTCCCAGTTTTCAGGCTTCACATTATTTACAGCCTCCAAAAACAACTGTTTAACATCACTCATTTTAAAAGAATTATTTTTTATTGAAACTTCTCCCTTTATCTGTGCCCATATCAGTTCAATCGGGTTTACTTCGTAATAATATGGTGGTGATCTAACCACCGTCATCCCACGATTTTTTGCAATTTCATCAATTTCATATTTTTTGAATTTATCTTTATGAAGGGAACACAAATGATACAGTTCTTTTCTCACAGAACCGGGATGGAACTTAATATTCTTTGAATTTAGCCAATTCTGTAAATCTTTTTTTAACCACTTGGTTGTGGGCATTTTTTCTATAAGTCTCGAGTGATAACTTGCATTATCCATTACTATTATACAGTTCTGAGGAAGAAGATCTATAATTTGTTCGAACCACTCTTTAAAGATATCAGCATTCATGTCCTCATGGTAGTCACCGGTACGAGTAGATTCAAAAGTCAATAAACCACCTTTAACAAAACCGTTTGAACTACCGATGTGTACTATTATTAGTCTGCGCCCCTTTCCAGATGGTGGATTTAAACCAGTAGATAAATTATTTAAAAAAGCCTGTCTTCGACTTGTAACAGTTTCATGTTGCCAAAATTTATTTGGTTTATGTCCCTCGTTGATCCATGTTTCATCTAAATAAAATATATTTCTTCTTTGGTTTCTCATTTCTTTTATAGCCCTTAGGTAATTTCTTCTCCATACTACAATATCGCTTGTTTCTATTAAAATAGACTTTCTGAAATGCTTTTTCCATAGAAAACCTATTTCTTTTAAAAGTTTCCATATTGTGCTTCGACTCATTTCAGGGTAATTCTTATCATCTCGAACCGTGGCAAGAACTTTGTCTACTGTTCTTTTCTAAAGAAGAACGCATGCACTTTCCTTCGAAGTCTTTCTTTCAAAAGATTTTCTAATTGAAATTTTAGTTTTCCTGGAGCTTTACGTGCTGTTTGAAACTCGCCACATTTCTCTTCTTTAACAACTCTGTAAATCGTAGATTTCCCAACACCAAGCGTACTACTAATTCCACTGTGTCATCAACACTTTTACATAAATGTTTGTAAATGATTTAAAACAATTAAATATTAATGTTTTTTCATTAACTGTTAAAGGACCGATTTTTTGTCGTTTACGCGGCCCTTCCAAATTTTCCATGATCACACTAGAATTTACACTGCACCTTGCAAGTTGCAACTAAACTTGGACCTCCTTACTAAATGGAAAACCTATAATCGCATTTTCGGTGAAATTTGTTGGAAAGGTATTTATCTACTTATAATTCGATTACTGTAAGAAATTCTTGGAATTAAAATAAAACAAAATTGGCAAATAGGTACTTATTGAAAATAATCTTAAGATACAGCTATGCAATCTTTAATACACAGGGCTTTTGGCCTGTCCAAACCTTTTTCTATTGTTCTGTACAGCTTATGTTTATAAAAGACCAATAAAAGACCCAAAACTTGTAATAGCTCAGGTACATTTATTACAATTTTAAGAAATATTTAGATTATTTTGTAAAAATATTTAAAATGACCGTACTAAGTTTTGCATTAGAAATGCTGTTTTATTACTCTCTCATACATAAAAATAGACTATAGCCTAGGTACATTAGTGAAAAATAAGTGGAGCTAGTTTAGTAAAAATCGTTGTCCGGTAATTTGTGAGAGGTAAACCACTCCCGAAATACTGCTACGTTTTCACTCGAAATCATTGAAATCACTACAAATGTTTTTGAAAATTCCGAAATCATCATTTTTAGGCAGTTTTCAGGCTTCGTTGGAACTAATTCAGCAGAGCAACTCAGCTTATTATTTTTTTTCTGAAAACAACTAATTATGCTACATTTTTAGGCTATATTTATGCCCTGGAAATATTTTGTAACTTTTCTAAAAAATTGTAATTTTTAAATAACAAGGTGCTTTGCTATAGTCTATTTTTATGTATGAGAGAGTAATAAAACAGCATTTCTAGTGCAAAACTTAGTACGATCATTTTAAATATTTTTACAGAATAATCTAAATATTTCCTAAAATTGTAATAAATGTACCTGAGCTATTACAAGTTTTGGGTCTTTTATTGGTCCTTTATAAACATAAGCTGTACAGAACAATGGAAAAAGGTTTGGACAGGCCAAAAGCCCTGTGTATTAAAGATTACATAGCCGTATCTTAAGATTATTTTCAATAAGTACCTATTTGCCAATTTTGTTTTATTTTAATTCCAAGAATTTCTTACAGTAATCGAATTATAAGTAGATAAATACCTTCCCAACAAATTTCACCGAAAATGCGATTATAGGTTTTCCATTTAGTAAGGAGGTCCAAGTTGTGTATTCTTGACAGTTTACTAAATGTCGTTTAGTTGCAACTTGCAAGGTGCAGTGTGAATTCTAGTGTCATCATGGAAAATTTGGAAGGGCCGCGTAAACGACAAAAAATCGGTCCTTTAACAGTTAATGAAAAAACATTATTATTTAATTGTTTTAAATCATTTACAGACAAACATTTATGTAAAAGTGTTGATGACACAGTGGAATTAGTTAGTAGTACGTTTGGTGTTGGGAAATCTACGATTTACAGAGTTGTTAAAGAAGAGAAATGTGGCTAGTTTCAAACAGCACGTAAAGCTCCAGGAAAACCAAAATTTCAATTAGAAAATCTTTTGATAGAAAGACTTCGAAGGAAAGTGCATGCGTTCTTCTTTAGAAAAGAATTTCCTATAGTAGACAAAGTTCTTGCCACGGTTCGAGATGATAAGAATTACCCTGAAATGAGTCGAAGCACACTATGGAAACTTTTAAAAGAAATAGGTTTTCTATGGAAAAAGCATTCCAGAAAGTCTATTTTAATAGAAAGAAGCGATATTGTAGTATAGAGAAGAAATTACCTAAGGACTATAAAAGAAATGAGAAACCAAAGAAGAAATATATTTTATTTAGATGAAACATGGATCAACGAGGGACATAAACCAAATAAATTTTGGCAAGATGAAACTGTTACAAGTCGAAGACAGGCTTTTTTAAATAATTTATCTACTGGTTTGAATCCACCATCAGGAAAGGGGCGCAGACTAATAATAGTACACATCGGCAGTTCAAACGGTTTTGTTAAAGGTGGTTTATTGACTTTTGAATCTACTTGTACCGGTGACTACCATGAGGACATGAATGCTGATGTCTTTAAAGAGTGGTTCGAACAAATTATAAATCTTCTTCCTCAGAACTGTATAATAGTAATGGATAATGCAAGTTATCACTCGAGACTTATAGAAAAACTGCCCACAACCAAGTGGTTAAAAAAAGATTTACAGAATTGGCTAAATTCAAAGAATATTAAGTTCCATCCCGGTTCTGTGAGAAAAGAACTGTATCATTTGTGTTTAATTGATTTTGACAGTACTCATTTGAAGTCGTAATTTGTGTCTGCATAAGTTTATAAATTAAATAAAAAACTACCACCAGCAAAGGGGACACTTTTTTTGAAACACCATTTATATACATTCTCATTAAAAAATAAAAATGTGTAACATCCCAACTCTGGTTCTTGTCCTTAAGGTGGTTGGATACCCGACGAGTCACAAAGTGCCTCTGCGGATGAGGCCAAAAGGAGAAGAAGAAGAAACGCGGTTGGTAGAGCGAAACTAGACAATTGACATATAAGAGGTTATGTGATGTGATACCGATTCTTTTTAATTTTCTTGTTCGCCGAGTGTTGTTTAAAAATAAAATCTTTCTTTACAAATGTTCATGTAGCCAGCCCTACTACAGATGTTTTTTGATGTATATAATTTAATAAGTCGAGTTGTATTTGAAAAAATAACATTTCTATAATAAACACTATAATATGCATCTGACATTCATTTTCGTTTTTTTTTTGTGACCCTGGATAAGTTTTAAAACATTTCCTACCTATAATCTACATAAAATACTTGCTTTTAATTCGTTATATCAATCTCACTCTTATAATATGAATAAGTAACCTTCGTTAAGTTGTTATTAAGGATAAAATTCCTTACTCCTTATAAGCGTATTCAAAGCCAGTAGTTGTAAATTTACTATAAGCGGCACGTATATTTAATACATGGGTCAAATAACAGATAAATCTACTTCTCTTGCACATTCAAGGCTAGTAACTTTAAGTACGCAATGCCAAGCCAAAATAATAAAAGTACATACCATAAGCGACACGAGGATGTTGAATATCTTGAGATGCGTAAATGAATACTTATTCCACAAGTTAAAAAAAAAATAGTTATAAATTACTACTGAAAGATTAAAAGTTGGAAAGTTTTTACTTGCATACTACTTCTTTACTGAGAAGAAGAAGAAGAAGAAGAAGCAAAAGAAAGAAAGTAGATACTTTCACTTATTATTCACATTATATCATATTATTATTATGTATTTCCTTCAAAGATATAAAAAATCTTATTGGCAGAAACATAGTTTGGCGTATGTGACAAGAGTGATTAGTTACAGCCACTGTTTTAGTATTTATATACATAACAATAAAGAAATAATACAACAATGCAGTTTAAATTCCAATTAATACATTGCATTGTAATTATAAGACGAAATTATGTATAATGTATTAGTCGACAAAAAGAAATATCTTAACCGTAGGACACTGCGCTTAAAAATCCTTTAAATTTTTCTATGCAATATTTATTGAACGAATGAGGCTACCAGACATGTGTCTCTTTCAGTTAATCTACATAAATTATAATTTTTTTATACAGGGTGGTCCACCGGTAACGCCTCGGTCTGTATATCCAAAACTAAACTTTTTTAAAAAAATCGATTTTTAC
The DNA here is from genome assembly GCA_927349885.1 of Psylliodes chrysocephalus. Taxonomy (NCBI): domain Eukaryota; kingdom Metazoa; phylum Arthropoda; class Insecta; order Coleoptera; family Chrysomelidae; genus Psylliodes; species Psylliodes chrysocephalus. The sequence goes on along the minus strand of OV651823.1, from coordinate 24,899,882 downwards.
GGTGAGATGTATATCAGAAAAGGCAACAATTTAAAAATAATTTCAATAATACAGGGTGCTCCAGGAAATTGGAATATATCAAAGTTAGGTTTTTTTAATCGGGACACCCTATATTTTATTGCATTTTTGAAATCTACAAAGAAAATTAGTGTAACTTTGTTAAGGGGTTGTTATATTTAGAGCCTATCATTTTTGATATATTCGAGGATTTTCAAAATTTTGGGGTGTTTAAAAACTGCAAATATATCCTACATTTCTTAATATTTCAAAGTGATTTTTTTTAAGGTACATTAAGCGTCTTCTGGGCTGTAACCTCAAATACTTACTGATCAAAAATATCGTATAGGGTGTTTACGAAATAGATATTTATTTTACGTAGATTTAAACACCAAAAACTTCGTTATTTTAAATAGAACACCCAGTATATTTTAACATTATTAGAAATATCTTTCGAAACCCTTTCAAACAATATACATAGGTATTCCCTATACCTATATGTTGTTGTTTTAGAGAATAGTCTAGTTCTTATAATTTATGTAAATAATTCATTAAATTTAGTTAATCAAGGTGTCTGGGCATTGATTGTTAATTTATGTCATTTTAATTTAAACAGTTTCCAATAGGTATTATTTTGTGTTTTGTGCATTGTTATTATTAAAATGAAGCAATATTCTATGCAAGAAATGGTGGATATGTTTCTCACCCTAGGTGAGTGTTATGAAAACTGTTTTTTAGCAACACGGGTTTATGCCCAAAAGTATCCAGACAGAAATCAACCGGATAAGAGAACTTTTGAAAGAGTTTTAGAACGTTTTCGTACAACAGGCAGTGTTGCATATTCAAAACAAACTGTGAGTAAACCCGTAGTTGATAACGAAGACAACGAATTTCTAGTATTATGTTCAGTAACGGAGAATCCTCACATTAGCACCAGGGAAATTTCGAGGCAAATGGATATACCTAGAACCAGTGTAATGAGAATTCTCAAGAAACACCGATTCCACCCTTACCATATCCAATTTCATCAATATTTATATGGTACTGATTTTCAACGACGCATAGATTTTAGTTTATGGGCGCTAGAACAGGTAGGAGAAAATAGAGACTTTTTCGATTTTGTCTTATTTACAGACGAATCCACTTTCCATAACAATGGCTTAGTAAATCGCAATAATTTTCATTACTATGATACAGAAAATCGGCACCTATTTAGAACTATTGACCGACAAAACAGATGGAGCATAAACGTCTATGCATTGGAGAGAAAGTTATAGGCCCATATTTTTTTAATAGTCATGTAAATGGAAATAATTTTTTGAGGTTCCTTCGTTCAGATTTTTGGCTGCTTCTCGAAGATATACCATTGAACGTACGGCAACAAATGTGGCTACAATTAGATGGTGCTCCTTCTCATTTTGCGCGGGACGTGAGAAATTACTTAGACCGGAAATTTCCTAATAAATGGATAGGAAGAGGAGGCCCATGTCATTGGCCACCTAGATCACCCTGTTTCACACCCCCATACTTTTTTTATGGGGTTACATAAAAAGTCTTGTATACAATATCCCAGCAACCACGCCAGAAGATACGAAGGAACGAATTAAGAATGCATTTGCAACTATTACGCCGGATATGCTAAAAGAGTAAGAAATTCGTTTGAACGAAGGATCACAATGTCTATTCAAGAAGACGGTCATCATTTTGAACATCTATTAAATTAACTTATTATCTTGTATTATTTTGTAATTCGTGTTTCAAAAAAAAAAAAAAATGTAACAATGTTAGTAAAACTATCACAGATAGATATAGGGAATACCTACATCGTTTGAAAGGGTTTCGAAAGATACTTCAAATAACGTTAAAATATATTTGGTGTTCTATTTAAAATAACGAAGTTTTTAGTGTTTAAATCTACGTTTTATAAATATGTATTTCGTAAACACCCTATATAATATTTTTGATCAGTAAGTATTTGAGATAACAGCCCAGAAGACGCTTAATGTACCTTAAAAAATCAATTTGAAATATTAAGAAATGTAGGATATATTTGCATTTTTTAAACACCCGAAAATTTTGAAAATCCTCGAATATATCAAAAATGATAGACTCTAGGTATAACAACCCCTTAACAAAGTTACACAAATTTTCTTTATATATTTCAAAAATTCAATAAAATATAGGGTTTCCCGATTAAAAAACCTAACTTTGATATATTCCAATTTCCTGGAGCACCCTGTATTATTGAAATTATTTTTAAATTGTTGCCTTTTCTAATATAGATCTCACCGTAAAAACCAATTTTTTAAAAAAAGTTTTTAGTTTTGGATATACAGACCGAGGCGTTACCGGTGGACCACCCTGTATATACGATATACCTAATTATTAGGACTTTTTGAAGGCTTCTGATATCATTATTATTTCACAAGATATACATTGTAAGTTTTTAAAATGTCGCATTGTATAATTCAGACGTTCAATTTGAGTGTAAAACTATTTATCGTCCTAGATAGAAGCGTTAATGGCAATAGCCCCCTCCGAAAATTCGACATGGAGCCGCCCTTGTCTCTTTCATAAATTATTATAATATAAAATAATAATTGTAAAAATAGTTTCCAGAATTATAACATTCCTATTTATAATTTTCATAATCATAAAATGTTCTTACGAGGTGCTGTTGCACGAATTTTGATAGATTCAATAATTTTGAAATCGACTTCCGTGACCGTAAATCTATAGATCAAAATTAATTGCTTCTAACATTATCGTAAATGTCTAAAAATACGCCACTGCATACATTTAATAGTTGAGTCGATCACGTTCCAGAAATAATCTCGTAAATATTTCATCAAACTTTTTTAACTCCTTTCAAACTTTGTTTTATCATGAAATACTTATTATTAAAGAAGGGAGAGAGAAAAGTCGGTTAAAGATTCGAAAACTAAAATATGAAATTTTAGAATTATGAAAATGAGCATTCCCTACAAAATGAAGGAGTTCACATACTAACACCAAAGTGAGAATAAAAAAAAATGAAATAACTATGCTGAAAAAACATCGAATTTGAAGATATCAGAGTCCAACTCTCATCGGTAATAATTATTAACAAGATATAGCAAACATTTGTTTTCCAGTTTAGTAAGGTTTCCTATAATATTTTTTGAGCAGGTAGGGTTAGATTTAGCGCAGAACACTGCTTTTCCTTTATTCAGGTACTGTCTTTAAATAGTCCTGTGCCTTTGGGTTAGTTTTACTAGGTTCTTTACTAGGGATGTTGCGATTACTCATATCAGTAGTATCGATACTTTTCTTTCGATACCGGGTAATTTAATAATACTACTTCTCTTTTAATATTTTACTAGTTTTGACATAACAATACATACAAAAAGTGTATATTATGTCGGCTTACCCTATAAGTTTTTTTTGGTTGTTCTATACTCTTCCGATATCGGTATCGATACTTTGATTTCGATACCTGTATCGATACTTTACTAATATCGCAACATCCCTATTCCCTACCAAGTGTTCCTAAGGCGTTCTTTCTGGTTCTACACCGAAACAAGTGTGACGCCGCCTAACTCGAGAGTAGCATACGAGGTGGGATCATGTGTAATCCATCACATGAAGGTGTTTTAGCAAGCAGTGTACCGCTAGTAATCTGGGCCTTGCGAGCTGTAATACCTCAGTAACCATGCGTTGGTTTGATGATGTGTCCTATTATTTGTTGTCAGTGAGTTTGGTGTTTTATGGATCCACCTATCCACTGCCCAACGAGCAGAGGCTTTAGTTGTCCCAAATATAGGTTCTAGTTGTTCTGATCCCTTTTTGAAGGGTACATCAGCCTTATACAAAGGCATGTTAATCTCTATACTTCTGAAAGGGTATTGAGGGCTCTTCTCTGGTATACTTTTGGCCACCAAACAATTTCTCCATAGGTAATCATGGGTCTTGTTATTGCCGAATATAGCCAGTTGACCATTTTCGATTTTAATCTTCATGTTTTCCTGAATACCCTTCTCTCTAGTTATAGATATTTTACATTTATTGGGTACATTCTAAAAGTGTTGGTCCAATTACGTTTGCTCACTATAAATCGTGCCTTTTCAGGATTTACAAGAGGTTTTAATTAACCCATCACATAGCTCTTGGCATGAGTTTGGAGACTGTGGTTTATTATCTCCCTTGTATAAGAATCGGCGTATTTTAGGGATACACCCCTTTATTACTCAGTATCCCCAGCACTTCATTTGCTACTAGGCTCCACAGTAGAAGAGAGAGGACTACTCTGTGGTTTCAGTGAATGTTTGTAACTGTACTTTTCGTCCTCGTAACATGTTATATCCACCAGCAGATGGTGTGTTTAATTCCATCTTTAAGAGCGTCAGCTACCAGTCATTTGAAGGAGGTTTTATCAATAGCCCCTTCTATTCCAAGAAATATTCCTAGGACTATTTCTTGGTTACTGATTTATCCCCTCTATCTTGGTTACGAGGTGGTGGAGAGCAAGATTTTCCCGATTGATATGCATGTTGGTTTGTATGAAATGGCCTCTTTATCAAAGTGGATTCCCGGTTGGTTAGACGCCCTCGATTTAATTTAATTATTTATAGGAATTCGAAAATTAATAAATATGTAGGTCATAAATAATTGTAACCTTAGTTTTTGTGGGAAACATATGCAGATTCTTTAATATTACTAGAAAAATATATAGAACATCATGTCGTGTTCCTCGAGGCTTCAACATATGACTTTCGTTATTTCTTGTTTGTATACTTTATAAACCACTATAACCAATAACACAGGCCCGCGAAAATTTTGTGAAATAGCCATTTTATTTTTTTTCGCCTATTTACAACTTCTATATTGCTAAAATAACCCCCTTTTTATTCTATCACGTCAACTTTTTTTGTAAACTAGTATCAAGGGTATTATCCCTGAACATCACAAACAACTTAATTTGAATTCCACATTTTTGTTCAAAACGTTGAGACGCGTTAAAACCTCATTTTAAGTTGCGTATTTGTAGGGGGATCTACCAGTACTTACTAGACTATTGTTGGGAATTCCCCGAGACATTTTTATATATATAGAAATTTTCTAATTTTCCGCGCAATTTTCTTAATTTTTTCTTTCATAAGAACCTTCTCCTGACAATAACAAACACAACAAAAAAATAAGTAGCGAAATCGATTCAGCCGTTCACGCGTGATGCCGTGACCAAGGGAAATAGGGATTCATTTTTATATATATAGAAATTTTCTAATTTTCCGCGCAATTTTCTTAATTTTTTCTTTTATAAGAACCTTCTCCTGATAATAAGCAAACACAACAAAAAAAAGAATTAGCGAAATCGGTAGAGGCGTTGTTGAGTTATGCGCTTACCAACACATTTTGCAATTCATTTTTATATTATAAGATTAGAATACTAGTGCGGAAAAGTACATGTTTCTAAACTGAAATGCCCGTGGAAAGGTGTCATTTTGGGCAAAAATAATATTTAAGTATATAGCAAAAATACTTACTGGCGCAGATTTTATTTTGTTGATTTTCCAATGCCAACTCTGTTTCTTTATACAGAATTTTCTATTAGGATGACTTACGTTCATTCGAAAATATAATTCCCATTTAGTGTTTTTATTTGTCGATATATAGAGTTTATAACCACCCAATAAAATTATCTTACGTATCTGATTATTTTTTGTTTTGTTTCAAGCATCACAAAAGATGAGTTAATATTTGTTCTACAAAACTGGTGATCTTAAATTACAAACTATCTTACTAATCTAATCAAATGCTCAAATAAATCGTTGAATAACTAAGCCTTATCTTCCGTCTGAGTCTCCTGGAATTCGTTGAAGGTGTCAGCCACAAAATACGACCTGCTGAAATTCTCGTTCGCATTCCATGTGTCAAATGTCGTGATAAATTATCCACCAATATCGTATTGTTTTACCACTAGCTCTTAAGATAAAATGTTATCTGTCTCTCTGGCGCCTGCAGATATAATTTAGCTTATGTACAAGAAATAATGTTGAGATAACTAATTGAAAATACTTAAAACAAATAGCAGAATTTTACATTACTTATTGTGTAACGGTAGCTAAACAGAGATTAAGTAAGTTGAGATAGAACATTAATTTATCCATACTCGTATTTAATAAAGGAACAATTTTTTGTCAAAATGATATCAGTTATAATATCACAAGAGCATAGAAAATATTCGAATATACTTCCGAATCACGAGACGTATTTTAAGGATATACGTCGAGTGACGAGGTTAATATAGCCGAATATTTTCGTTTGCTCGAGTGATATTCGATACGATTATATAAAGAGTTAATTAACGAACTTTTTTTATTCGTTAAGTAGTATTGAAATGAAAAGTACAATTATTATAATAAATATTATTTGTTGTATTATCTTTAGATGTTGAATTTGAAGTGGTGCTGTTGATACTAGAATTGGCAGAATCTTGCTTGTTTCTCATTTTCTCAAGTATCTTTCCATGGTGTTCATTAGTAAGTTTTAGATATGGCTTGAGAGATTCAGATGATGAGTGGCCTGTTATCTTAATAATTTCTTGCAAGTTTGCTCCAGATTGTGTCAAGATGCTAACAGCAGAAGATCGATTCGAATGATTTGATATTTTTTGCTTCTTTGTATCAAGTCCAATAATTTCTGCCGCAGCACGTGTCCATTTACTTAACTGATTGAGGCCTACAGGACAGTTTTTACACCATATTCCAGTTTTCTGCCATTCAGTATTAGGTGTTAAAAATAGACGTCTGGTTTTAATGTTTGGTGTTCTCTTGCTTAGAATTTTCTTCAACAGACGTACTGGGCACTTATCTTCACACATTTTATTTGGTGTTAACCATTTAGAATCAGCCGTACGTTTTTCGCCACTTTGCGCTGTCTTTAAAAACATGGTATTGTACTCAATACGTCCTGTGGGTTGACCGTAATTGTCGAATTCTTCTTTGAAATAGTCGATTGAACAAAAGACTGATTCATTTCCACGCCACGCCAGTTCTACAGCACAAATTTGATAGATTTTTTTTGTAAACGGTCTGGCGTGTTTTCATCAAAAATTGACACAATTTTGCTAATTTCTTCCGCTTTAAGGGCAATAGAACTTGTTTTTCTTTTTTCAGGAATTGCTTGTAACTTCTTTCTTTTAGCTGCTCGCGCCTTTCCTGCATCATCAAAAACGACGCCACTGAATGGATTTATTTGTCGGTTAAACTCTTCATAAAACTTTTTCTGGACAAGTTTAGCGGTAGCATTCCAAATTGTTTTCTCCGTACCTTCTTTGTATTCGGTGCCGTCTGCACATTTCATGTTGAATGCACAATCTTTCAAAATACTTGCTAATTGTTCGTCAGAAGTTTGAGCACAAAGTTGATAATTTCGCCGTTCACAAAATTCGTTGAACTGTTTCCAAACATATTTATGTGTTTTTACGGTATTCTGGGGTGTTAGATTCTCGATTTCTTTATCTATTTCTATCCCAGAGCTGCTACCAAAGCGTTCCATGTCGAAACAATTCAAAAAATTTGAAGAAAATTGATGTTTTTTTTTTGACGTTTATCAACAAACTTCAAAACAATTGTTGCCATGACAAAATTCACATTGTTGGAGGAGGCGAAACACCAAAGTGATTATATCACGTCGTCAAAGGTGTTCTCGCTCATCAATACGCAGTAACTATGTAAAATCTGTAATTTCTATTTGCTAAATTTCTGATGAGTTATATAATCGTAATAACGCTAAATTATTTGTAATAGGGTCTAAAATAATTTATAAAAAAATATTGCCAAAGTTTTCGTCAAACCAAGAAACATCTAGCGAATGTTAGAATAAAATAACTGAATAAAGTCAATAAAATCCACGTAAAACGAATTAATTTTATATTAAAATATTAACATGTAACTCTTTTTATCTACTATCTATTTTGCCGTGCTCAACCGTTGTGCCTAATAGGGCTGTTACAATGGAACTGGACCTGTTACTTTGGTATAGGTATCTCCTGCCTATTCCGCGTACCTGTTACCAAATTTCACACAAACCTATTACTTGTGTCAGTGGATGCTACCGCGCGTTGTAACTGATGTTCGTAACCGAAACGGAATATGTAATTAGTCAGGCAACTTGTAATACGTTTGTGTACCTATTCAGTATTTTGGTATTAAGGTACCATTTCGGTAGGCGCGACAGAAGACCGCCGACGCGACATACGACCGCCGACACGACCGAGAAGTGTCGCTTCACATCTAAAATACATACAATTATATGAAACACATTTCGCACGGCGCGACACGAGAAGTGTCGTCAGACGACACTTCTGAATCTGACTCGGGGCAAAGGTTTGCTGCCTGTCGCACTCGAGGTTACTGTCCTCGAGCATCGCTTCATCGCTTGGAGGTGAATAGGTTGAAAATTTCTTTCGATCTAGGCAGTGTTGCCAGATTTTGGAACAGTATGGGTAAAAAAAAACCGTAGATCTGAACAGTAGATTTTAATACAGTGGGAAATAATTAAAATTTGCAGTGTAGTAAATAAAAACCGAGTATATAAGTATATAAGAAACGAAAAATAAACTTTTCGACCCAAATTAGAAGGTAAACAAAGAATAAACACAAATAATAACATTTTTAATATATACTTAACGTACGGAAACAAGAAAAAACAACGAAAAATAATAGGTACCTACTTCTTTTAGATCAGTCTAAATCAGATAATTCAAAATCGTAGTGTGCATGATCTTTTTATAATGTCCTATTAATTCTTTGTTTCATTTTAAATAAAAACAATGATTATCTTGATGTTTTTTTTTACGGAGCCAACCTAGAGTAGTGGATGCTTATTACGCTGCTTTTACTGCAGAATATTTACTAGAGAAAATATTCTTTAACCATTTGCTGAAGAATCAGGCAAACTTAATAAATTAAGAACACAATTTGCTAGAGACAAAAACAGTGGATCTACGTAAAAACAGTAGGTCTGGCAACGCTGATCGTTCCCTCGAATGGTTATCCTGTAAGTGTCGCGCGACACTTCTCAAGTTTGCGAAATGTACGAAGCGTAACATTAATGCATCTGTCGTCCTACTCGACCTTGGGTCGTCTCAGTGGTCGCTTGTCTCCTGACGCGTCTACCCAAATGGTACCTTTAGGTTTCGTTTTTCGTTTGATTCAACTCTCTTGCTTGTAGGTATTTTTTTAGGGATTATAATATGTTTATAAGACAAGATAATATTTACGAACTAGTGACATTTTTAAAATTATTCAAAGTAATTGTAATTGTACTGTAGGGTGACTTCTTAGAATTTTTTTTTTTTTTTTAATTAGACACTGGTTTTATAAGAAATAATTTAATTAATGTTATTATGTAAACAATAGTACGCTTTAAGTTCAATACAATATCGATCGATATTAAAGATTATCAGAGTATATTATGCTTGTGGGATTCACCACATTTAAGGATTCCCCTACTCCATACTGAATGTGCGCCAAGCGATATTCTGTCATACAATTTAGAGTTGGAACTTGGACTAGTTTGTAACGGGAATAGGTATTTGGAATAGGTATTTACTTGGAATAGATACTTGGACTAGATACGTCAAAAAGCTATTCCGTAATAGCCCTAGTGCCTAATTCTTTGCCGCCTCTCTCGAATCCCCCTGCCCAGTTTAGTCTCTTTGCTGACTATACATTTTAGCATATTGCGATGACTTGTGTAATACGGGGACTTTTAGAAGTTGACTACATGAAATAGTTTAACCAAGTTATATAAAAAATTATAGAAATTAAAGTTAAACAATAATTGCAATATTACAATTATCATTACCCAGTCTACACATTGAATTGAGTTATCAACTAAAGAAATCTTAAACAACAATTCCAAATTAAATTGAAATATTATGAGAAAAATTAGATTGAATTTATAAAATGGAGTTCAATTAGAACTTTTGGTCTAGTATTTACTTGTACTCTAAGAGATTATCATCAAGCAATCAAAACGCTGAGCTCTTACGTAATCAGCTCAAAAATTATCTGGAGATGCCTAGAAAAACTAAATGAGCTAAGTGAGGAAAATTCAGTAATTTACTCCCATTTGGGTATTGGAACATAACGGGGTAAAGAGTAGAGATTGTAGATAGTCTTGCAATGAAAGGAGTTCAAATACCCTTTGTGGGACCTGAATCGTTTTGGGGTATAAGCAGTAACACAGTATTAGGAGAGATAAAAGAAACAATAATTGAAACAATTTCTTGGGGATAAGAAAGGCTAAGATACTTGTGGTTGAGTATAACCAAAAAAGATCGGAAGCCTGTATCTGCCTCAGCATGGGATCCTTACCGGGCATTGCCGACTCAAAGGGCACCTTAGTAAACGGATAGTAGTAGAAGATGGTGAGTGCAGATTCTGTGAGGAGGACGAAACCTCCATTCAAATTTTGACTGAATGTATAGGAGTATGCCAAATAGAAGATAGCGATCTTACCTAACTTGAAGCTACTCGAAATTCTAAACTTCCTTGAGAAGGCATTGATACTATTTCCTTGCTTTATTACGGACAGAACACAATAGATCTTTTAGCTCGCAATGTATTAATACCCCATACCTAACATAACATAACGAACTTGTTGTACCCTATTTGAACAGTCAGAAATGTATTGCGATAATTAACCTCAAATCCAGAAAACATTGATTAAATTAATGGATTGTAATGTAACGAATAAAATTAAAATATTAAATTTACCTTTATCTTAAAACGTTTCCGAAAATTTAATTTCTTTTAAGGTTCAAATTAAGGTTTGGAAATTTGTATTGCACCTAGCTCTATTTCAGACAACCAGCAACTTAAAAAGATTAAAACTAAGAGCATCCAATGCCATCTTCTCTGTATATCTAGATTCATGTCTACAGTCTGTTCGCTATACTTACGCGGGTTTCGGATTAACAAAATTATGCAAATTAGGTATTGACAACTAGTTCCAAAAAGCCTCTTTCCAAGAAATTAGGTAAAATTGCCCTAATGGTCAGATTTAAATTAAAATAACATTAGGGTAGGTACTAAATTTGTTATAAATATTGCAGTTGAATTGATTCTTTGCAAGTGTTGACATTGTATGTATATTGTAAATTTAGTGGAAATTTTAAAAATGGCTAGACGTGTGTTAGATGTAGATAGTCTAATTTGTAGTGTACATAAGTATTTTACGGATAAAAATGAAAATGGCAGTCCTTTAAAATCGGAATGTCTGTACAACAACGCGTATGCGATGCTTTAGTGAAACCAAATTAAGAGGAGTATTACAAAATCACAATAGTGAACTGCCGAAAGAAGATCACCGCAAAACTCGCCCATCAATGAAAACGAAAGATATTCCAGATGGAAAGAAATTTGAAATTCGTGATACCATTTATCGAATGAGGACCAACAAGGAACATGTGACCTTAAATACAATTCTCTCGGAATTAATAGATACAAAATTTGACGACATTGGCAGAACAAGTCTATGGCAAGTGATACATAACTTGGGTTTCAAATTTCCAAAGGAGGATAACAGGAAGGCCCTTCAATTTTTTTATTTTTCATTTGAAATTCTCTACATGGAACAAATTTTTATGTTAGAAGATATGTTATTTGAGCTAAATAACCCTCTTATTATACATAGATCATATTTTCTGTATGAAGTGTAATATAAAATTATTATTAGGTTTATAATAGCCACATTAATGAAGAAGTTTAATTCTGCTCTCAATTATACAAAAGATTCTCCATTATTATTTAATTAAAAGTTGTACATTATTTTTCATTTCATTTAACCAGTTGATATTTCCCCAAAGAACAGGTCAAACTTTCGGGTACTTACCTGGAAATACTCATAAAAATTTTAATCCGAAACCCGCGTAAGCATAGCGAACAGACTGTAAGTATCTTGTCGACTTACACTATAGTATTCTAGGATTGTTTAATACCAATGGTATGTATTCTTCTGATCTTTTATTAATGAAGTTAATCTGAACTGTTTTAGTTTCGTTGAGCTTAATACGCCATCTTTTTGTCCACTCATAAATTATATTAGTTACCTGTTGAAGTCTTCTGGTCAATTTTTCTATGATTTTACCAATGGCAAGTTTGGTTGTGCCGCCCTAAAATGTAACTACCTTCACATTTTGCGTTTGTGATATGTTGGAAGTAAACAGCAGGTAAAGAACTGGTCCCAGGACCCCTTCCTTGAGGTACTTGTGCCTTAACTTAATCTGTCAAGTAGGAATTTAAGATGTTATATAAAGTTTAATTCTACTATACATTTATAAGTTTTAAGTTAAATGAACGTCTTTTAAGTACATAAATTGTATATCCTCTGCTCAGTTGGCTATAGAGTACTCTTTGTATTTGTACCATCTCATCATATTGCATCCTAATTATTTTTTTACCAGATTATCCGAATCTATTACCTACACATATACATCCCTCAATATTTTATGTACTACAATAATCTGTAATGGGTTCGAAAGGACTTAACCGTATACACTAACAGCTCGGAATTCTACTCTTTCTCCAGATACTGATGATATGATGTTGATTTACACTTTTGATCCAGTATCTATGTGTATAATTCCCAACATTTAAATCGCCTACCTTACAACGCTGTCATATGCATTTTCCTATTCAATAAATACTATGTGCAAATCCTTTTGTCTACTTTCGCATTTATTCATATCAATTATTCAAACAATTAAAATCGTAACTGGTGTTTGTTCTAACTCGATACAAACCATTCGGTAACGGTACAACGCATGCGTATTTATATCCAAGCTCACTCTCACAATCTGTGAGTTCATAGAGAATTCGTTCCAACTAAAAAAAATGGATGGTATTATTAAATATTGAGGTTAACTTAACCTACAAAATGAAACGGCTTTGATAGATACTAGCTCAATAAAACTGTTTGGTTTTCCAAGAAAAGATTGAATAGAAAAATAAATTATTTTTATTGTCTTTATTTTGCGGACCATTTTCTCATTTCATCAACAGTTTTAAAAGCATTCGGATTTCAAAACCATTGCGCATTGTGCTTGTACAATATACATCGTTCATGAACCGGGAACAGTACCTTAGTCACCTCTCCCTTGGAATTCAGAGATTATTTAACTCCATCAAAATCAAGTTAGTTTCTTCTTATCGATTTTAACATTTAACAATATCCATTTATTCATTTGCTAACATCTGAAGTGATGTGGGTTTCTAAAATTTGCATGATTATTTATACATTTTCTCTTGTCATCAAATAAGTACCCCGTCTTTGTAAGTTTGTGTGATTAAATAATGTATTCATCTTTAAAGTTTATTGTATTGTAATTAGCTTGTTGGTTATTTAACGAGCGACAAGCCCAAATATTTATCACAGACAGGCCCAAAAGAGCAAGACTAGATACGGAATTTTTTTTCGTAGATGTCACAGTTTGACACAAAATTAAAGTGAATTTGTTTTTTCTGGTATTTTGGTGGTACCGGACAGTTGTGCTATTTTTTAATTTAAAATTCGCTTGTTTCAAGATTTTAATAAAAACAACTTTGTTGTTGTTTAAAACGTATCCATGAGTAAAAAAATATCGCAATAGAGTCCGTAGAGAAGGCAGAAATAACTTGTTAATACTATACAGGATTGGAATTATCAGGAAAAACTTGTCAAGAAAGAGAAAGTTATTAAGTCTAACCACGTTTAGTAGAATGCTGGTGGAAATAGAACAGGGGCAGATCATCAAATGGTTAAACTAGTGTTGGTATCAGGACATAAAGGTATCTATGCAAGTGAAAAGGCTGATGAGCTCGCCAAAGAGGGATCAGAATTACCGTTCTATCAAGCAAAACATCAAAAAGACGGGCAACAAATAAGTTGATACAGAATCAGTACGCTTGTGCTAAGGAGACAAAAAACCCATGCATGGTTGTTGCTACTACAGCCCGACAGACTGCACATACTAACGAACACTTCTTGCTGTAACACCTTCATGTGATGGGACTACACAATGATCTCATGACGCGACGTGGAAGAGGAAGGAATCTCATACCAATGATCGCTCTAGCCAGGCGGCGATACATCGTTTTCGGCATAGAACTGCAAAGAGCGCTCCAGGAACACTTGACAGGGACTCTAGTAAAACTAACCTAAGACACAGAACTAATTATACAACTATGAATGAGGAAAAAAACAGGGGAATGGAATAGACCCGCTGTGGTCTCTACAGGAAGAAACGAGGTTTTTAGTGAGATTTGAGTCTAAAATTGAACGAATTGTCCTCTGATTATGCATCAAGAATGGAAATGATAATAATTAAGCCATTTGATTTCTTAGGAAATAGTGACCAAAGGGAGTGACACCGACTCGTCTAAAACAATTATTTGACATAACCTGCAGAGGCGACTCATGGCCTAGTTTACGAAGAGGCTGGCACACCCTATATACCTAATACAAATATATTTTTATTAGAATACAATGTAATATTTCTGATTTTTGTATTTTAATAGAAATATATATTTATATTAAGCCTTTCAAAAGTAGCCTCCGTAGCCTCCTCTTAGCTTAGGCCACGAGCCGCCTCTGAATTAACCTGATTGTTCAATGGTGCAGAATAGTGGTTGGTATGTTATTTTTTGAGAGAATGCTGGATTGCTTTCTTTAGGAGTTGGATTAGACCATGTTTCTGAATCCTCAGTTGATGAAAGGTTCAAGGTCTTCAAAAGTATTCGGATGTCAAGTATAGGGTTAGAAGTAATTTAAAGTAGGTCGTTGAGATGTAATAGGAATAGTGTTGGGGGTCAAATATGAGTTTTGAGGTTCTTATTCATTGAATTTGTTGTAGAAAACAGAGGAGTAGTTCCTATGCCTCAAGTGATGATTATTGCTTTACCGGTGATATCTTTAATGTCTGTGACCTAGATGCCTCTCCTCTTCGCAAAGGGTTATAACCGCCACTGGTACTTCTGCATCAATTAATACGCAATTACTAGAGATACAATATTTTGTTATTGTGTGCAATAACGTCGGAACCGCCCCGTCTTTAATTACGATAATTCTACCATGATTTTAACTGGTATTAAAACTGTAACTTTGAATTTTTTGAATATACCTACAATAGTTTTGCATCCAGCCAACGAAATAACATTCCAAACATATGATTAATATTTCTTTTTTATTTTCAGTTCAAAATGTAGCCGCCACAAGTGTAACAAATTCGCCAATCGAAAATGACGTCGTCGACCATTTCCCAACACTTGCCGCATGCCGCGTTGACGCTTCCTATATCGATAGCGACGCCCTCTCGTGACTCGATGACTTTTACTAGCACAAAGGGCCTGCTTAATGGACCAGGACAGAATAATTGCTTTCTCAACAGCGCCGTACAGGTGAGTCATTAGCCCTTCTTTTTGTTTCCGTTACAGGTCTTTTATGCATCTACCTTGAAGTCGGAGTAGTCAATAAATATAAACAGGCATATATTGAAAAATAAAGGATAACGTGTTACGGTTTCAAATTTCCTAGTAAATATTACTCTTCAAACTAGTGAGAAAAATGCACCTCTTATGCAAATGAAACGTTTAATATTAATATTTAAAATTTATATAAAATATCCTGTAAAGAGAATAAATCTAAAGCCTGATGACATTTAATAGAGTAGTTTCACTCCCCAGCTGATTCTGGTTACCTGAAATTTAAAATAAAACATACCTATAATAACCTTCTTTAATTAGATGTTCCATGATAATATTCTGTTAATTATATTACTATATTCTTCTGTTCATTTTTCCTCTTGTCGTTGATATTTTCTATCCTAAAATAAGTAATAATAATTCTAGTTATTTTAATAATAGATAGGGTTTGTTTAATATTGTGTCATTGTCATTCAATCCACCAGATTGACAAGATTTGGTTCTGGGTGAACTAAAGTACAGTTAGAACTTATTAGACAAAGCTAGACAATGGGCATATACTATTCATTTTTTAGAAATAGAAAGAGATGATAGGTACCTCTGTTCAACATTTTTAAAGAGAACTTGGACTCTGACTTTCAACCTTTTTTTGGGGGTTGATTTGGGTCACTTTCTAACACGACTTGCTAGGCTGCAGAAGGCTCTGTAACTACTTTTTTGAAGAGGATTCTGCAAGTCCATTTAGAACCCAAAAATACTATTTGGAGGTTATTTATTCTTGTCCAATTTGTTGGATAGGGGATAAACCTAAAAATTAGGGATACTGATTACCCAAATAATATTAGATATTACAATAAGGCCACTCACCATCTTAGGTAAGTCTCTTTGAAATTGTAAGATTAATATAAAAAGCTTCGATCACTTTTGTTATGTTATTTTCTTATTAAATATTTAATTAATTTATCTACTTACATGAAATTGTTAGATATTCAGAAACATAGA
This sequence comes from Psylliodes chrysocephalus, assembly GCA_927349885.1. Lineage (NCBI taxonomy): Eukaryota > Metazoa > Arthropoda > Insecta > Coleoptera > Chrysomelidae > Psylliodes > Psylliodes chrysocephalus. Next base: position 24,883,437 of record OV651823.1, on the reverse strand, counting down.
TAGTTTTCACCCTTTTAGGCCTGCAAGTTTCACGTTAACTTTTTGTTAACTACAAATTCCACTCAACTTCACATCGACTCCTCGCTAACCACTAGTTTTACATTTAACTTATCGATAACTAGTTTTCTGGAACATATATACCAACTCTGTGATTTGGGATTAAACAGATTGATATAAATCTCTTGGTAACTTCACTACAGCGGCCAGTACCAGTTTTCAGTACACGTATTGAATACCTGGATGATCCTGGAAGAAAAACCATAGTTACCAGTTATTTAATCAAATAAGGAACACCGGACTTACCGAATATCCTTCAGGAATATTAAGGTAGGACCTTCCCATATTATTAGGCCCACAATACATCCAGGGTAATCTTCATTCGGACCATCCAGTTAATACACTGTCTGTCCACAAATTTAGATAGTGAATATCAGTTGTTTGTTTGAACCATTCGATTAATCATATATTAGTAGCCTACTAATCGTTTGTAAATATATATAATCGTTTTTAAAGCAGGGTTTGGCCCTCATATCGGTTAACTTTTCTGTATTTAAATTTTTTTATAGGTTATTTAATTAGTATTGTATATTGCAAATATTTACCTGTGAACCAAAAGTACGTACTTGAGGGGCAACTACCCTATTCATAATCAGAATTGTCTTGATAAAAGTTACACGAAGATTTTATATTTTTTTGTATATATTTGTCATTATAACCTCACAATTGAATACGCAGTACGCACGAGGTCGATTTAAGATTTGACATCCGGGGGTCGATTCTCGACTCGTAGGAATATTTTCCTATAGGAATTTTTGACATTTTTATATACATCGAAAATTTATGACAGTTTCCTACATATAGGAAAGTGTCACAAATTCCTATAGGAAAAGGTTCCTACAAGTCGAGAATTGACCCCCTGGTCATAGAAATATATAATTAAAGGAACACAATACTCCATTTAGCCCAGGCTTTTTATTTACATTAATTATAACCCGACCCCTCCTGGCTGAGCTTATAGTAAACTTTCTTTCTTTTTTTATTAGTTATAATAAATTGAACTTTATAATAACTAAGTTGGAATTTAAAATCCAGAATAACAAGTCCGTAAAAATACAGGATAACAAACGTTATTGGAAGTACTAATGGATTCGGTTCATTGATTAAATAGGGTGAGTAGTTTCAGCATCTAGGAGCCGTCAGCAGACATAAAAAGTTAAAATGTGACCATGTGAAAATTAAATAATTTTCAGAAAGTGTCTGACTGAATAAAAAAATATTCTAGAATCAAAAAAAGTCCAATTGATCATATAAAATTGGGTAGTTTGAAAAAATAATATTAATTATATTAACTCAACAGGTTTTTGTGATATTAGAAGGATCTTTTTTCTTTTCTACATTTTCATCTAGTCAATTCAAACATGACTACCTACTCCAAGTTTGAATCAATATTAAAATTACAACGAAAGTGGGGAGAAAAAGAAAAGGGATAGGGAAACAAAAAAGGCAATACATCTCTATAGACTTCATAAAAATGTGATATACCATCATGTACTATTTTTGACGTTTGAGAAAAGTGGATGACAGGGAAGAGAGAGAAGCAAATCTAAAGAGAAAAACTAATATAAAAGGTCTTTACAAAAACATAATAATATGCGATTTGGTATATTGGTAGAGTTTTATGTGGCAAAAAAATGGTATTAAAATTTTGTCCGATAATAATACATAGGCGTAGAACTTGGTTTTTTAAATAACTGCACCTTTAAAAATTCTACGCCAATGGAAGAAAAGGAGTTTAAGTATGAAATTTAGATTGCGCAACTCATTTACTTTAGAAAAGGTACTCTTGATAAGACTCGATTACTCTCATGGTTTTCGCTAAATTTCTGTTTTAATAATTTAGAGTGTATAGGTTTCACAAAAATATTTATTTACAACATGATCAAAATAGAGATTTTACAAAAATTGTTCAAAATGTTCACCATTTTCACGCATACAAAGATTTATACGTCGAAGAAAATTAAAATGTATCCTTTACATAACTTCTTCATCACCTCTAAGATTGTTTATTGCATCTTGAATACGTTGCCAGAGTTGTTCCTCATTTTCTACAGGTTCCCTGTAAACTGTGGATTTCAGATGTCCCCATAAAAAGTAATCCATCGGTGTTAGCTCTGGGGAACGTGGTGGCCAGTTTACAGGTGCGTCATTACCTCTGCCTATCCATTTGTGTGGATATTGTTCATTCAAGTGGTTTCTAACGTTTAAAGAAAAATGTGGTGGAGCTCCATCTTGCATAAACCACATATATCTCCGAAGTTGGAGAGGTAAATCTTCTAACAATTCTGGCAACGTATTTTGTAGAAAATCCAAATAATTTTCTTCAGTTAATCTTCGTGGAAGTATGACAGGACCAACAATGAAATTACCAATTATTCCAGCCCACACATTAATTTTGAATTCGTGCTGAAAATGGTTTACCTTTATTGCATGCGGATTTTCAACGGCATAAACATGTTCATTATGGGTATTAGTTATACCTCTTCTTGTAAAACCCGCTTCATCGGTAAAGAGAACCTTCTTGACAAAGTTTGGATCTCTTTCTCTTTGCATATTAACAAATCGACAAAAACCCAAACGAATTTGAGGATCATAGACTAATAATTCTTGTACTGGCTTCTTATGGTATGGATATAGCAATTGTTATCTAAGTACTTTATGAACGACATCTTTACTTACTCCTAGTTCCCTTCCAATTCGTCTGGTGCTTAATTCTGGATCTTCTTCAACACGTTCTAAAATGTCTTCTTCAACTTCAGGAATCCTTGCAAAACGTTCTCTTCCATTATCAACAGTGTTGGGAGCAAAGGAACCGGTCTCCCGAAGACGTCTCCCAACAGCGGCAAAAGTTGGGTGGCTAGGTACACGACGATTTGGAAGCCTTTCAGAGTACACCCTGACACTCTCTCGCGCATTTCCTTCACAAAATCCTAATGTCAGTAACATATCGGTATATCTGCATTGGTATATTGTACAGCCATATTAATAAACCACGCATTTGTTTTTTTTTATTATTGAGTCAGATAGAACACTTTCAATTGTTAACAAGAGATTAGGTGTTAAAACTTGACAATATTTTTATTTAGATGAAATTATGGAAACCAACAATAAATGTTTTTGTATACGTATTGCAGGCAAATAATTAATATTCCTCAAAAAATCGTACATGGCAAGAATCGAGTATTTTTGTTAAAAGTCTCGATTAGAGGTGTTGAAGAAGATATGAAAAAAGTACATTTTTATGTTTTTCATCGTATAAAATTTTGTCCGATGATAATACATAGGCGTAGAACTTGATTTTTTAAATAATTGCACCTTTAAAAATTCTACGCCAATGGAAAAAAGGGGTTTGAGTATGAAATTTGGATTGGGTACTCATTTACTACAAAAAAGTACCCTTGATAACACTCGATTTACTCTCATGGTTTTGACAAAGTTTGTATTTTAATAATTATTGTTTATGTTCTAAAATTACTAAAATGCAAATTTCGTCAAAACCATGAGAGTAATCGAGTCTTATCAAGAGTACCTTTTTTAAAGTAAATGAGTTGCGCAATCTAAATTTCATACTCAAACTCCTTTTCTTCCATTGGCGTAGAATTTTTAAAGGTGCAATTATTTAAAAAATCAAGTTCTACGCCTATGTATTATCATCGGACAAAATTTTAATACCATTTTTTTACCACATAAAACTCTACCAATATACCAAATTTCAGCAAAATCGTATATGCCGTTTTAAATTTATATGGGAAAAACGATTTAAAAATTGTAACTTCAAGGCCCTCTGGAGCCCAAACGAAGCAACTTTGTACTAAGGTAATTTTACTTAAATCGACTTATTTTGGTCTAAGGAATATGTGGTATGTTTTTGTAAAGACCTTTTACAGACACCCTACCCTGTATAACAAAAAACATATCAATATCTGTCTCCAAATGTAATTCCCAATGACAATTTCTCTATTTCTAATGACAATTCTCTAATCATTTTCAAATCTGATTACCATTGACGTCAAAACCCTATGGCTGTTGCGAATAACGTATTGACGCCAACGATACAGAACGGAAACATGACATCTAAAGTGAAATGACGGAATCATGACAACATATTAAGTCTACTGTTCTACGACCGAAATTAATTTACAAACGTATTACTTTGGAAGAAAATAGAATGGTTGCCAACTAACAAAAATATATTGTCCAAAAACAAACTACTCAATATACCAAAAAAACAACAGCTAACTAACCCATGAACTAGCAATTTCAATTAACGTTTTTCCGTTGAATAAAAATCAAGAGGATGACGTTATTCTTCGTTCTTTTTTTTACACTCGTGAGCAAATAAGAATAAGGCGGTTCAAGGTTCAGTCTTCCAAGAGTTCATAGTGACCCATTGTTCAGTGGCGTTCATGGGTCAGTGCGTTTACCGGAAGGTCTAATTATAGATAAGAGAGTTAGTTATGCACAATCGAAGACCTTCCGGTACCGTCCGTAACTAAACAGGTTGATGGTTTCGTTGGTAAGACACCACGTGGTGAGACAAGTGGTTTTTCGGATTCAATGAGGAAGATAACGATTTAATATGACTTTATTAGTTTTTATTGAAAAGTATTTATTTATTATCGGTTGTAAATTTTGGCTGATTTTTTTGTTAAATTAGTAAAATAAGGAAGGAAGAGAATTATTAATAAAATAATGTAGTCCATTTTACCGATGTACCTGCAATAATATGCGACACACTCTCAGTTAGTGATGACGATGTACCTATCATAATTGGTTACTAAAAATACTGAACAATGTTTTGCGGATTACAATCCCACATTTAATCCTTCAATAACTATACAGAAGTGCATAGTAAGAAAAGACGACACAAAGGTCTACTTTTAACATAAATTATTCATTTTGCTGCTTAGTTGGAAAATAATACAGGGTGATTGAATATTGTGAAATAATCCAATATCATATAGGAACTACTGAGTATTTCAAAATTTAAGGCCAGCCAGCTAACTAGGGTTGCCCGATTTACGAAAGTAAAAATCGTGACAACCGTGCCGACAGAGCATCAGGTTCAAATACCAAGCATTTTTATATAATCAGGTCCATTATTTCTGAAATATCTAAAAAAAAAGAAAGGTCTTCACCTTATATTTTCTATAAATTCAGTTCCTCCTTTTTATTTACGGCTTTGAATATTAAGGACAGCGTCTCCTAGGAATTTCTGAACAAAATTATGTCAATTTAGATTCAATCAAGGAGGTGCTGTTACCTACCGACTAGAGATTGAATTAGTGCAAATTATTACAGAAATCTATAAGTAACTATAAATATCGACCGACTAGCTATTAGGGGATATTGTATTATATTGTATTATAAACCGGTTTTTAGTAGACTGAGTTCGAAGGATCATAATAATAGTCCTGAACATAAAATCTATTTTTCAATAATTGCCGGGATAAAAAAAATTATTTCGCGATTGTGAAAACGGTCCAATCGTTTTATATGCCATTTATAATATTATAAAAATGTTAACTCTAGGACTCATTTTGGAGTATGAGCATACTTTATTTCAATAGTTTTATTGTACTGTTTCATAAAGTATTACCTACCTATTACATTTTATTTTTATCGAAAATTGACTTTGTTTCCTGGACCAAAGTAAAGAATGTAGGTAGGTATGCAGATGGTAACAACAAAAACGATATCTTGCCTCACATTAAATATAAATATTTCCTAAAACAAATAATTTGGTTTATATACGGGTAGTAATACGAGGGATGTTTATAATTTCAAGTCACGAATATAGAGTCGTTTCAAAATATATTGCCACAATAATTGCGTCACATTGAGTCGAAGTGGGACGCTTGACGTGTCGCAATTCGCAATATATTTTAAAACTATTCTACCTAATAAATAAATTGTGATTTTGAAGTGTCGAATGAAAACTATATTCTCATTGGTTAAAGATGGAAGTTTTTGTCATTTGAATGTTCAAGAATATTAATTGTGATTAATTGGTTAAATACCGAAGTTATCTGTTATCTGATGTTGGTACTAACCTAATGTTTTTGGGTAATTTTGACTGTCATTTCCTGGAATTTCCAGGCCCGCATAAATATTTATCCTATTAAAGTACAAAAACCCTACAATAGATATTATGAGTAGGTATTTAACATTCATTTATCTTATCTTATCTTAGGTAGTTATTTCCTAGAAACATTTCCCTGATTGTCAATAAGACATTACCGTATATCTGTGCCAATATGACGTCACGACTTTTAATATACTTAATGAAGGCTGGGGGAAGGAGTTAAGAGTCTATAAATTTACAAACAAGTTTACGGGTATTTAGTTTTCAAAATTACATCACACGTTTCTGAAGTGTTTTATTGTGCTGTTTGTTTTTAATAAGTGTTATTTTCTTTAATAGAAAATTGATTTATTTGTGCCAAGTGTCCTAGTGAGTTTCATTGTACATTTTAATCAGTTTTATTTTTGGATAAATTGACATCGACTTCCTGCATTAAAGGTAGGTAGTATTTTTTTTCTATCACTCTCGAGTTCGTCATTGAATAAAAAAATTAAACGCTATAATTTTAACATTCAAATATTTGCAATTAAAAAATAATATTACGTATTAAATTTGACAATAAAAAAACTTGTTATTTAATAATAATGTTTCATTATTCTGAATATATTTTTTCTACGATCAATATCCAAAGTAGGTAGGCTTTTGCACATTAAAATCTAAATAAAAAGTTGACAATATGTTAAAATAATTCATGATTTTTAAGAAATGTGCTAGAAATGATACTACTGATATTCTTTTTATGTTTGATTTTCTAATAATGATTTTATATACTTTTAGATTCAAGGACAGCTAGGTATAGCTCAAAGAAAATTGTGCTACTTTGTAGTATATACTGGAGATGAAAATCCACTATTTGTTGAAAAAATTCATTTTCAACCCATTTTTTTTTTAATATGGTTGAAAAATTAGAAAAATTTTACTCGGAATATATGGCACATGAGATAATTTTAAATAGAAGAGGACGAGGATTAAAATGACTGGATGCCCCATATAATGAAACTTAAAGTGCAAAGATTAGCAAATTTATAAAAATAATAATTTAATGGACTTTAATGAACAAGTACTTGAAATAATGGTTTTTTTGCGCAGAAGCATGTTCATACGTAATTTGCAATTGGTAATCACTAAACACAGATGGAAAAGTATATACGTCAACGATATGTTATCTTATTTTTGATTTATTTTAACAGGTATAATATATGGTATGTTATAGTATAAATTTTTTTATTTCTCGACCTAATTTATTTGTTACGTCTTCAGCAATTGTCGCTTTCAGTTGAAATAAACGAAATTGATAAAAAGTGTTTTTCGCATTTCATTTTGACTGTTTCTCTTACTTTCGAATAGAAATTGAGCTGTGTAGACTTAAAATGACGGATATGTCCAACTAAAACTGACGGTAAAATGAAACATTGAGTATCGTTAAATGCAACTTTTGAACTAGTTTCAAAAATAGCATTAAAATGATATTATCATTCACAATGTACTAATTTCCTATACTTTTAGTTGATAAATAACCGATAATCATACATCATATAACAAATAGGCGCGTGTCAAAAGGTCAGAAAAAAGAGTGCCGATGAAAAAAGGTCGTTTCCAATTGTATCATATAAACAGTATCAGAGGCAGTATTATCATCTCGTATATCCCCCGTAGTAAACACACATAATATAAACGGAAATAATCAAATACTAGTCAAAATATTATCGATCGGAGCACCATCTTTATTACATTACATGAAGTAATTATTGATTTTTCGGGGTTGATTTAGAGTTAAATTAGACGCCATTTTTGGTCCAAATTCGTTTTGACATGTTTTTTCAAAGAAAGTGACTTATAAATTTCAAATCTACACGTTTTGAAAAATATACAATATTTAAATATTCTGAGTGTACCAAATTCCAAGTAAAGGTTGAACTTAGGTCGTATTACATTTTTTTTTTATTATTTGTTTGACATCGACGTTAAAATAATTCTACACGGCACCTTTGAGATGAAATAAAAGGGGGTTATTTTACATGATTGGTTTTTATTGAAAATAATAAATTTATTAATTTATTCTTATATTATGAAGTGAATGTGTAGTACTTTATATGCATGTAAATTGTAATAAAACCGTCACAAATCAGATTACAGTTTGATTATAAACAAAGTTTTGCAAAATTTCAATATTGTGAATTTGTAGATATCCATTTATCGTAAGAAACAAAATTTTACGACTTGCACTTGGAAAATAATGAATACTTTAGTTTTGATTTTGACATTAACACCATATAGATTGCAATTTGCTGGGGGCTTTTCAGCCAGATTTCATTTTTAATATAATCACTATCACATACTATAAGAAATAAACAAATTTAAAGCTAAAAAGTAAAAAAAAAACTAGAATTGTAATTGATATAAATTAAAATGTAAACAATGAACAGGAACGCCAATGTAGCCAAATGATGAACTGATTTTAAAGCAAAATTAATAAATGAACTGAAATTTAAGAAAAATCAATATAATAAATTGGTTTTATATAAAAAAATCCTGAAATAAATATAGAGTATGATTACTATACACATTTTGATTCTTAAATAAAAGGTCTGGTCCACTTCTTTAAGAGCTAAAATCCGACGACGTAGCGAAATTTTGCTACTTCTGGCAACAATGAATGATATCCTACTTACACAGACCTTCTACAAATTTCCTCCAGAGGGCGTATCACTTAGTTTGAATCGCGAATAGATCCAAAAGATATCAACAAACTGTGAAAATTTCATTGAAATCGGTTAAAACGTTTTATTATTGATTTAAAATCGATTTTTTTAAACATTAGAGCCTGTATTTCGGAAATGAAGCATTATAGTCACTAAACACCCGGTATATTATTTAAAGCTTACTCGTATTTCATGTTTTTCAAAAGTCTCCTTTTGTATCCTCCATCGGAGACTATGGCTGATATTATTGCCTGATATTATTGCCTGATACATAAGTGAAGTTGTTCGCCCCTGTTTTAGTTGTAGCTTGTCTCCTTAAAAAAGCGTTACACAAAAACAGAGTTGTCTTTGCTTTTGTGTCTGTCTGGTAACTTGTGGTGCGTAATGCTCACGGAATTGTAAGCAACGAACTGTGTCCTAGTTGTCCCTAGTAGACACGGTTTAATAAGATTATTTTTAAAATAATTTTCATTAGCCAACCTTTAAAGGAATACATAAATTCGTAATAAATGTATCAAATTATTGAAATTCGTAATAATTACTGTTAACCATATACGATTCCTCTTTAAAGTGGGTCAGCATACGTGAGAAACAATATAATAAAAAATCCCAGACTATTCTAATTATGATATATATGTTCATTTCAATTACCTGCATCTAACAGGTATCAACGCAATTTTAAATTAGAGGTTTAAACGTCATTATGATGTACCTGTAACTACTTAAAGCATAATTACGATTACATATCAACTTTCAAGGAGCGATTTAACAATCCGAAGCAGGTATAATACCGGTACAGAGCCAAAGAATATTGTTAACAGAGCGTTATTATATTCGAAATGGGTCCCATTATCCCGCTCTTTATTCTCTAAGTTATTTTATTATGCAGCGAACGGTACCAGTAAATTTTGACGTGTATGACATGCTTTATTCCTTGACGCTTGGGCATTCTGTATGCTTATTTTGATATGGTAATTTGGTAACAATCCGGCAATCATTTTTATGGGCTGAAATAAATAACCACGTCACGCCTCCGGTTGGTCAAAACATTCTTTTTTAATGTTAAATATATTTTTTGTGTGGTTACAACTTTGTAAGTAAATTTTGTCGAGACACACTTCCTCCGCGTGGATGCATTTTCAAATAATTATATTTTAAACGAAGTGTAATTTAAAAAAAAAACGGTTACCACTCATTAACTGCATCTTTACATTCGTTTGTTTAAAATAGGAAATTTTTCTAGCACTTAATGTACTCCAAACTTTTTTTATAAATAAGGTTATTTTTAATTTGACAATAAATTTTCATTCCCCAAATTCCATAAAAAAATTAGTATGTGCGTTTGTTTCCGATAAATGATAAATTACCTTTTTTTAGAAAATAATTATTCTTGAAATAGCTGTTTGTGCAATAGAAGTGGAAAGTTATATTTTGCAGCTTGAGACATGGACTAGCCTACTACTTTGGATAGCAATCAGAAAAAAAATATTTCAATAGGCACCTTTGTTGCAAGATTAAAGCGTATATACAGGGTGTTAGTATATTTGACCGATAACGCTCTATCCCAGAGAGCTCTTGTTAATTAATGTATTTTGATATATGAACGTAAATATTGAATATCACATCGCCAAAATTCCTGGACCCCTTATGTTTGTCAAAATGAGACACTATTAATATAAGTCAAGATCTGTATCTACGCCCATGTCAGTAAACGTTAAAAATCACACTGTCAACATTCTTTGTAAATGACATTTAACAATAACATGCACGTAATGAGATCTCATAACATACACGTGCGTTTTGATAAGAAAACTTAAATTTCTTAGTTTAATCAAATTGCAATCAAATTTTTATCTACGTAAAACTTTATTTGGTTTATTTACATAAATAATGGGCGTTAATGGTATCTATTGGGATGTTGTTTCATTCTCTTTGGGCTGCGACTGTGACTTCCTGGAGGGTGATAGGAGGATTAATTCTGTTTCAGATTGCTCATCCAACGAAATCCCACATGTGTTCAATGGGATTCATGTCTGGCGAATTTGCTTTGAATATTCTGAATCTCTAGTGCATTTTGTACTCTTCTGGTGCGACAGGGCCTAGCATTGTCTTCCATGAAAATAAAATTGACTCCAATTTCATTTCTCAGAGGATAAATAATGGGTTCAATAATGTTTCGAACATATCCATCTCCTTCTTTCATAGTGTCTGGAATAGGAATAAACTGCGTACGATGACCATGTATTATGCTTCCCCAAAACATTACTGTTCCTCCTTGGTATGGAACGACGTCTCTGGTAGAAGATAGTCTTTTTGGTCACCCTGGCCCTCTCCAAACTCTGTGTCGCCGACTATCACTAATGTAACCAAATCTGGTTTTGTCCGAAAAAAGGACATTTCGCCACTGAGCTAAAAGCAAGCCTGTGTGTTCCTGTGCCCACTGTAGACGAGCAGCTATATGTCTGGGAAGTAACCTGGGTACTCTTAATGGTCTCTTAGATCGCAAATTGGCTTCAGCAAGTCTTCACCGTATTGTAGTACTGGAAATGAATCGACCATATCTTCTTCTAAAATGAGTTTGAAGAGCTGATACTGTTATGGTTTGATTCCGACGTACATAACCTTCTACATACATGCATTAATTACCTTAGGACTGCCCAGTCCCACGTCTCCAGTCAACGCTGTTAGTTTCCTGGTACAAACGCACTATTCGGATAACTGAAGTGCGGGGAATCCCTAGTCGATGATTCAGCAGACCCTCATCATGCAAAGCCACTATTATTGCTCTATTGAACACTGAAATTCTATTGCCAGGCATAATTGCAAAGAAAAACTCAACAATGCCTTAAACACGCTAAAGGTGCGTTTAGACAGCCTAGTTTTGTTTTTAGCACTAACATAGACATTAACATAAACATTAATTTAATGATTTTAAAACAAAACCGTTTATACAGAAAATTTAAGCATTAACATAAGCGTTGACAAATCATACAAAATGGAAAAAAGGCGTATGGTAGCTGCTTCTGAAACTGCTCTGCTAACTATCTTACAATTACTATTAATAAAAGTACAGAAAAAGAGCTTAAAAGTTCAAATGTTTAAAGTTGGGAAAATAGCTTAACCTCACTTTTTGAACGCACATGCGCAATTGTATTTTCGACATAAATTTAAGCATTAAGTTGGATTTTATTTATCTTCACTAAGTTTATGTTAATGTTTATGCTTATGTTATTGTGTATAAACAGGTACATTAAAATGTATTGAAATTAATGTCTATGTTAATGCTTAAAACTAAATCAGGCTGACTAAACGCACCTTAAAACGATATGAACCACTTTTTAAACATTGGTATCTAAAATTGTGGGAAATTGTTTTTATAAAAATTTTTAGATGCGTAGCAACGGTGAAATAAATAAAGATTAAATATACAAAAAGCAGCCATGATAAATATTTCATTTTAACATTTACGGGAGGTCCAAGAATTTTGGCGACGTGTGTATTATGTACTCGTATATGTTGTAAATATTTTTAGTTTATCAAATAGGGAATAAATGTTTTAAATGCAATGTGAATCCTTGAAGGGCTTAATTATCGAGATACAGTGTGTTAAAAGTTTGAAATCAAAATTTGCCATAAATCAAAAACCCCTATAAACATTTTTTTCAAATTTAGTGACCGATATGCTCTTTGAAAGAAATTTTTGTGACATCAACTAACTTTTGAATTTTTTACCAGTGACGCGCTATCAGGCTTATTGGTAACTTTTTCACCTATTTTTTACGCCAATGGAACAATTTTTTTATGGTTTAATTTTTATTTTTTAATTCTCTGGTTATTTTTAGTTTAAAAAGTAATAATCTTTTATGGACCTAAAATGAACGGTGATTTATAACACCCTTTATCTCGGTAACTAAGCCCTTTAAAGGTTCATGTATATATCCAAATTCATCAATTAACGAGAGCTTTCTGGGGTAGAGTTGTCGGTCGAATATACTAATATCCTCTATATGGAGGAAATGAAAATATACATTAAGTTATCTGTATCTGTAACGTGTGAAGGGTGGGTTAACCCACGGCACTTAGGCCTCATTGTGCAACCTCCTAAGCTGATAGGCACCTCCTAGCTCGTGAGCCACCCTGCAGATTTAATGTAGTTGACAACGTCGCCAGGATATGCTTCTCTTATATCGGTCAATGTTAGCCAATTCTCTCCGAATACAAATCTAATAAATGAGAGCATCGGGCAATCGTAGAGGATATGCTCCAACGTATCATCTTCTTGTTCGCACTCCATGCAGAGTGAGGACTCTAACAGATCTTTGAGCAGGCACAGATTCTGTCTAGTCATGGTCAACAAGTATTTGTTTGCTGTAGTGTTGTCAGGTTAACTTAAAAGCTTCCTAACAAGTCTGCAGCTTCTTGTTTCATCCCATCTTTCCTTGATTTTCACAAGGGAATGTTCTTTAATCAGGTTTGTCACTACCGATGTTGTCAGTCCAATAGAAGGGTCAGGTTCAAAAAGTATTTGATTGTCTGCCTTTTTGGCTAGTGAATCAGCAAGACGGTTACTTTTCGATGTGGCGTGACCTTGATCCATCTTAAGGTGGCCACATTGCCAAAGCTTCGTGACATTCTAGTACTAACCCTGATTAAATTAAAATGTATTGCTAACCTAAACCTATTTTAACTTTTGGAGTTGATGACTTTCATTATCCATTCTTCTTGAACTTTTTTATTATGGAGGTGGTACGTTAATTTTCTATAATGTATATTTCTGAGACAATTCCCCTAAAATTAAGAATAAAATACAGAAGTATAAAATTGTTATTGCAAAAGTGCGGACACTTTTAGTATCGTCATTTTATTTTATATCAATGATTAGAAAGATTCGTATGTCTTGCCATACTTTGGAACGTCACGCCTTGATTATGTGCGATGCATAAAATAACGTAATTTAAGTGACTTTAAGCAGGCACATTGTTTCACGGATCTTTTGACGTATTGACCTTTCTTTTTAGCTACAGGCTTTCGCGAAAACCCCTCTCTCTCGCGCTCACTCAGAATAATGCACCACAGAGACACGATTAGTCAGAGCGCAGTGGTGTACCCAAAAATAGAGATTAACACGTATGAAAACAATAAAATTAATAAAATTGAATTTATATATTTATGCTTTTTTTTTGAAATTATGTTTTTTATGATATGTAACTGGGTGTTCACTGCACAAATGAACCAATGGAGAAGTCGCCTCTGTGTATGAGGTATGAGGTACGGGATCAAGAATAGCAAAACTTAAATAAACCAACACTCCTTATATTAGGATTCTTGAGGAGACGAATTTAAATAGAAAGACACATTAGACAACATTTTTCTTTCATTTTCTGTATAAAGATAATCGTTGTTCTCAAAAATATCAAAAATATTCCCTACATATATCGAATTATTTTTTGAACGTCTACTTCGCTTACATGTATAACCAATTTGACACTAATTCATTTTTAGTTTATATGCATTTATATTCTACAAACGCACAACGCACACATTCTCGCCGAAGGAATTGAAACTATTATACATCTTATCAAAATTCCAATCCTATAGAAATAAAAATTCCATCTTATAGAAAGTTTAAAATCCGTATAGCACCAAAACGATCCCAAACGAAACAAAACATAAAACATTAAACCTTAAAGGTCAAACGAAACTCGTTTTTCGACACATACTCTCGCAACTCTCTTATAATACTCTTACAATACATGGAATTGTTAAAATTATTCAAATTGATCATTAATTAACGCAAAGTTATTGGTTTGGTGTTTTTTTATATAGGGAGATCCTGAAAACATCATGTGTAAATGTTATTATGACGATCCAGTAGAATTTCATTATATTAAAATAAAAAAGAACGAACTCAATAGATTTCATTATTTAACGTTTTCCATTATTTTTTGTACTTTCTATTGATCCTATTTATTTTTATTTTCATGTTCTCTTAACTTCTTATCTTTCTTCTCTTATTCTTATCCGAAATTAATAAATTTTTTACATAATAAACCATCTTAGTAGCTTTTACTTCTAATTTCATCATTTCTAATATGTTTTTATCTATCACGCATTGTACAGACAAATATATTGTTACTTTCATCTGAGTTCCGGGACACAGCGATGTGGAGGAATCTATTCTAAGTTCATAAGACCAGAACCATTCCTTGTCCATTGTAAATGTCACTGCTAAAGGAGTTATCTTAAAATGGACAGATGAAATGGACCCATGAACTAAAGAGATACCATAAGGCTAACTCATTCAAAAGCGTTTATATTCAACCCTTCCATGATCCGGGAATGGAGTAAAAACGATGTACGTATTCTTATGGAACTGATTACAGGATATTGTCGTCTAGGTAACTACATGAAAAGACTAGGTCTGCAACAAACTTCAGACTTATCCATGGCCTTCATCAAAAAGTGTGGCTTGTACAGTGAACTATAAGTTAGATATGATCCACGGAAGATCCATCTGGGTGACAGTGGTAGACTACGAGGCCATCCTACTCATTTACAGCTTATCCTAACGTATGCTAGAGAAACTGCAACTAGTAAAATATAGTAACTCTTCTTTCTTTTGTTCTCTTGTCTCGTTCCCAGTCTCTGCCAATTATGCTTCGTAGGTTTTTTACCTAGAGACCTATGCTGTTATTTTTTATTATTAACTTTGTTTTAAAGTTTTCGTTATTGCTATTATTTTTTACTCTACTTATAGGATGATTATTTTATAGCGATTAAAGTGTAAACCTTCAAAATTAACCATGATATTTTGTGCTACAATCACACATTAAAGTTCAATTTTGTAATGATGTCCATTAACGACAAGAATGACATGTGTCATGTGACTTAATTTCCTAGATATGTTGGTGGTTATAGAAGAGTATGAGGTATGGAATCTAGAGGTAAGGAGAACTATCTTTGTATACAAAAAATGTCCCTCAGAATGTATAACATTAAGCGCTTCTGTACCAGAGGGACGTTGAAAGTCGATAATTCAGATCCCACAGTCACACTAATGACGTATATAATTACATATATTGCTCATCCATATGTAATTTTTACCTAATCTGTACTGTAATGAAAAGGTAATCTGGATCGTAATTGAAATAATTTGTGTCAAAACTAAAATTATCTGTATCGTAATGAATCTTACGATACAGATTTCATGTAGGTATTTAGTAAGTACCTCAATGTAAAATGAGAGCAGAAAGAAAATATGTCATTATGGGACATTTTTAATAATAGTAAAAATATTTTTGCCTAATAAATAATACCGTTTCAAGCAGGTATAGTGTATATTAGGGTGACCATGTTTATTTTGACCTAATGCTGGACGTTGAATGCGAATACATAATCGATGAACTTTGGAGGGATAAGACCTCTTTTTGTAGCTCCCCATAGATAAAAATGCAAAAATAGAAAATAAGTCATGTAGAGGACCACCTCTTTTTAGATAAATACAACAGTTTTGTTTTATTTGTTACATTTTAGTAAATTATTTAATTTCTGGACAATAATGACGTTTTGCTGGATAAATACAATTGATGTACAAGATCAAATACTGGATAGACTTTGAAAATGTACAATTCAGAGACTTACTAGGGTTCAGTGCCGGCTCGTGGTAATTTAAAATGGGTGTTCATTTTTTCCAATAATTTTATTATTTGTAAGTTCGGATCAAAACTTTGTACAAGAGGCAATATCGCTGTTTTTTTTATTATTTGAGTTTGTATTAAGTGTAGTTATTATTATCAAGCACTACAACCATTAATAAATTAATATTTTAGTTAGTGTAATATTTGTTTTGTTTTTAATACGTTGAAAACCATCTATAAATATTATTAGTTAGTAAACTGACTTTTCTTCATAATTTGAGATTATTTTTAAATATATATCAGGTTATGTAGAAAGCTTGACATTGATTTTTGTGTAAAAATTTAATATGAAACTTTACCTACCATTTTTTAGTTTTTATTGTAAGTTTAATCATTTTCACAATTTGTCAAAGATGTCAAATAAACAATATATTTTTTAAATACCTTTTATTTGCAAATAAAATAAGAACTAAAATGTTTTAAATGTTTATTTTATAAGATCAGTCCCATCACAATACAAATATTACACAGACACAAACTAGAATAAAGATATATAATGCCTGGCATTCTAAATGATTCTCTTCGCAGTTTAACAGAGCCCCATAGTCCCCATTTTCAAACAGATTGTTTTCACAATCAATAGGCCTCAACTCCTTATAGAGTTTGATTTTTACTGAAAATTTCATGTTGATATCGCTTTTCATTTTTGATTTTTTTTTAATTTCAACCCCCCTTAAATCGCCCATATTTAATCAGATTTTTTTTATAATTAAAGGGCTTCTTCTCCTTTTAGAAATTGATGGTTGCTAACAATTTCAAGTTTATATTATTTTTAGTTTTTCAGTTAGGATTTTTTTTTATATTTTAACCCCCCTTAACTCCCCAATATATTCATATTTCAGTATCAGTAGGCTTTATCTTCTTATAAAGCTTCATTTTTACTAAAAATGTCATGTAGATATCGCTTTTCGTTTATAATTTAGGATTTTTTTTTAATTTCAACCCATCTTAACCCCCTATTTTTAATCAGATTTGTTAAAAATGAATAGGCTTTGTCCCCTTATAGAGCTTGATTTTTGCTTAAAATTTTCAAATTGATATTATTTTTCGTTTTTGATTTATAGTGCAGACAAAAAACGTGGCATCGGACAGACAGACAAAGTAAACCTATAATACTCTTCACAAAATACTGTATGAAGAGTAGAAAAAAAAAATGTATGAGATAAAATAAACAATTTAAAAAGGTAACAATAATATTCAACTTATTTTATCAAAGGATACTAAAAGTTTGAAATAGCAGCACATAATTGAACACAGAACACAGAAATCTGTGAACTAAACTAGTGACATACATATCGTAAAATGTTATCACACTTAATTTTCCATATTATGATCCTTTCTCTGTGTATTTCACAGCACATTTCAAAGTATTCTTGCACTCACTAATGTCCTACCCTCATGGCTGCTTTTGCTTGTCCAAGTTTACTAAAAAAATAATGTGTTTTAAGTTTTAATAAATAGAATAATAGTAATTTTGTTTAAATAGGTAAATCGGCTTCATCTGTATTTCCAAATTATTGTTTAATTGTAGATAGTATATTAATGTTTTGATATGTATTTATAGGATGTAGATATCTGGGATGTGATGTCAATAGCCTTATTTTTATTTAATACCTGCAGTGATTCAAATTACCATAACATCTAATATTTTTGAAAATACTAAATTATACAAACAAGGCAATAAAAAAATTTCTGGTTTGTATGCAACAAACGATCTTGGTCAGAGGGTAACACGATTGATAATTGCAGGCAAACATAACTTTATATAGGTAAACTATTTAAATGTACATACCATTTCTTAGGTAAAATTTCTCATCGAGTATATTAAATTAACTCGTTAATCCATTTTTCCGATTCAGACTTTTAAAGTGAAAACCCATTTGTCTCTTTAGCTTTACCAAATTTGTATTGTACATTTCCATAATGATGTCTAGTGACATCATCAGATTAATTCAATTTTTCGTTTCAGCGCGTTTTGTGAGAAAAAAAATTACAAATTTTTTTGCTTACTTCTTTCTTCATAGTATTTACAATTGAATACAAAATAGACCATTTTGAAGTAGTCTTTGGATGATCTTAGACACTAAAACAAAATATAATACAAATTAGTCGTAAAAATTTATTATATGTAAATAAATCAACATAACCTTAAAAATTTTAATTTACCTTGCCTTTCGGGAACAATCGTTGAATTGGCACACATCTTTCAATTTATTGAAGACACAGTTCTCAATTAAACACATGTTTTTAAATAAGCACAATTAATATAATCTTTTTTGTATTTAATAGTAGAGGAGTGCCAAAATATGTTTTGTTATGTACCAAATTTGTCTAAAAAATGTACCAGATTCCTAAAATGTATCAGATTTTTCGAATTCTATTTGCAATAACATCTAATTCATTGAAAGGGAAAAAAGGGGGTCTTTATTCATAATGAACCCAAACAAGGAACACAATATATATATTTTACACGTGAACACTGATGCACGCAGAAAGTACTACATCTAGTACAATTGTGAATTGTACTAGACTGGCAACACTGGTTTGGCAACCTTGTTTGTGAGCGGTGCGCCAATTAATGTGTTCTTTGACAGTTTGAAGGATCTGTTGGCGTATTGTCTTCTCTTTTTAGCTTTATGCATTTCGGCATATCGTCTCACTCGTGTTAGGCTCACTCATCATAGTGCGCCACAGACACAGTATACTTAGGTATACTGTGCCACAGAGACGCGGTCAGCCAGAGGACAATGATGTACCAAAAAAATATAGATTAACACGTATGAAAATAAAAATATTAAAATTATATTTATATTTTTATGTTATTTATATAATATTAAAATAATGTTTTTTTATGAAATTTAACTTGGTGTTCACTGCACAAATGAACCAATGGAGAAACCGCCCCTGCTAGGGTTATTGGTTTTTAAAACATAATAAACAAAAAATACAATATTAGAAATAAGAACTAATAAAAAACTAAGGGAAAAAATTATTTTTTTCTTTGTGTTGCAAAGTAATCTTGCTTTATTTTTTATTTGAGTTTGACGACTTGTTTTGCCAACTTCTGCGCATCCCCTGTCATTCGCAAAACTGCTTTACTGGTTACCTGCGTGCAATAGTGCCTTTTATTGGCGCCTCGCTCTTCATCGTCAGATTTACATATGGATGAGCAATCTATATCACTATATATCATTGGATTTTTCCCTTCTAGTACGCGAGCGCTATCTTAATTTTTTACATTTTTGTGGACACTTTTCCTTTCTTCTACACTCCATAGTATGGCGAAAGAAAACTAAATAGCATTTACGTATGGCTCTTCGATTTCCATATCATTTCTTTAAAGTAATTCAAAATTAAATAATAAAATAATTGTAATTTACCTTTTAAATATAAATAATTTGCTGTATATATTAAAGAGTTGTGCAACACTAATGTATTTTAATCATAAGATGAAAGGAATTCTCATTTTACATTTCATTTGGAAACTATGTTACTGCATACAATTTCAGAATTAATGTGTAAAAGAAAATAAATTTGTCAAAGCTGATTTCTTCTCGGAAATATTATAAGTTATATTCTCGATATCTCAAAAGTTAATAAGATTGGGATTAGCTTTTAGTTCTTAAAAGTTTCAAAATTTTACAGTTTAGGATTTATATTAACTAGATATGGAGAATATTGATGATACATAAAGTACGTGAATTATTATTAGCTGGCATTGCAATATTAATCATGAAACTGTTCTAAAGTGCGATACTTTGGGTATTTTATACAAGGTAATTACAATGGTAAATTTTCAGATATTTCAGTATTTTTATTTGAGTATATTTCTTTAAAATAGAGTCTTTTCTAACCAAACAACAATTTTAATTTAAATCTTAATAAATTTCATTTTTATTTTGAAATTATCACTACCACGTATCTGGCACACTGTTTTAAATGTCTTCCTCCAATATTAAAGCATTTATGATAATTATCAGCCATGTTTAATATCGTTTCTAATATATTCTCTACCAATTTAATAAACGGTTACTACTGACGTACCTATGTTTGTTAATTTTTTGATATTTTATCTTCATTTCACATATACCTAATAGATATTGTAAACCTGCTATTAAAATTAATTTGATTACAAATTTATTAGGCATTAAAAAAAGAGAGTTTGAAACAAATGTTTATTTATATTTTTTTGACAATCCACACATCAGGTGTTTGCGCTCATTACATGTACATATAATAAAAATTTAAAAATAGTACAAAAAAATGCTATTAAATGACAACTAATCAACAGCTAAATAAAAGTATACAATATAATGGCAGCATAAATTGACAGGCATTTTGAAATAATTAATTCTCACGTTGTGACTAATAAATAATAATTTAATACTGTAGTAGTTGTATTCCTTAGCATATTTTCGTACATATTTATTGTCTTACTCATTTTATTTATTTACAGTTTATAATTATTACATACGCAATATTCGTGACAAATCATAACAAATAAAATTAATTACAAACTAAATTAATGTAAACATTTGTTTAAAACTTACGGTTTCAATAAAATTGTATGATTTGAATAAGACAATAACATCACTGCTATTCTATGAGATTTCGATGAAATTTAAAAAAACAAAAATTATAAAGTTTTTCATTTAAAATTCCGGAGGTAGTCGAACTTCCGAATAAACTAAAATCTTTACAATCCTGTCAACATCAATTTTTAATCCTTATTAAACTTTCGTAGTTTGAGCCACTCTATATGAATTCAATCGACATTTTCATGATTAAAATGAAACAGGAGAACCCCGGTTACGGCCCTTGCACTTTATTAAATATCAAATAAAAATAGTCATATCTAGACGATCGATGCGCAATTACAATAAGGACACGCACGTCGCATGTAAAACACAGAAGTCAATCACCAAGAAGGTCCCGAGGAGTTCCCAAGGAGATGATCTGATCTTGCGAAGGAGTTCACACGAGCGGGCTACGGATAAGACACGCTTTAGTGCATTTTCCCACACGTCTGACTTCATTTTATCATTTGTCTTTTACGCTCACTTTGATCCTAAGTAGTATGTATGGGGGAAGATTGGCAATTGTTAATGGGGTGGAGTTAAATTTTGATAGGTGTTTAGCTGTAATTTTCTTGAGGAAGTATGATAAATACGATGTCTATGATAAATACCCAGAATAATTATTTATTGAATGAATTCTGGTGTATTGTATCAGAAAAAAATCTGTGAACCTATATCGACCATAGATTCTGGCCTTCTGTGAATAGGTAAATAAATCAGTTTTATATAAATTTTAGGAAGAAGCAAAAAAATGCTTATTGGTTTTTCATATTTTATAAATCTAAGTATGATATAAAGAATAAGTATTGCATTTTAAGGTATGTAACATTGACAACTAACACTGATTCTCGGACTAATACCTTCGAGCAAATAATTTTTTTAGAGGGAGCATGTAGCAAGTTTGTAGGCCAATTGTTATGTTTTCAACATCTATTGAGAAAGTGGTGACGCGTGTACAGTACAAGGGTTAATTTCTTTGCAAGGACAACTTTTTCTAATTTGTTAATTGAATACATTTATAAAAAAATTAACTACTTTTATTTGAATAAGGATAATTTCCTGACCCTAGATGAATTTTATATAAATAAAAATTTCCTTGGTTTAATCGGTCATATTTTGATTTTTATCATTCAAGCACAAGCACTACATGTTTCTAAAAAAAAATGTCCGAAACATATGTAGTGCTTGTGCATAAATGATAAAAAACAAAAGATGACTGAATGAACCAAGGAAATTTTTATTTATATAAAATAACTACTTTTACTTTTTTTTTTCATTCGGCTAATGTGCCTAATTCATAAAATAAAACAAAATCACTATTGCGTATAAATATTTTTTTATTTTATATTTAGTATACAACTAAAAAAATCTTGTATAAATATAATTAAATTGGAATTTTCAAAACTTTCTAAAAGTTTTGGGTACCTTTTTGAAGAATTGATGACCTCTGAACATACTAATTTATTTCCCCTTTCTAATATTATGCGGGTTTTTGTAGTTGAACTAAAAATTATAATTTACCTACGTCCATTTAAACCAACTTTTTTTAAAGTAACAATTAGGCTAAATGTCCTTTAAAGTACCATTAGCGATTTTTATGTGTTGCACCAATTTTAAAAGACTCTTAAAGCATACATTAAAGCAGCATTAGCTAACTGGCCAAATTCCTTCCCTTAAACATGTTTAATATTGTTGTTTAACCTCAAATATTCGGACACATTTGGTTTTAATTTTGTAAAAATATAGCGATAAAGAATCGTTTAGTAAAAGGTTTGAGAAAATGTTTCGGTGCAAATCATTTGGAAATTAAATAGCAATTAAAGTTAAAGGTCCATTAGTTAAATAACAGTTAAAAAAAGTCGGAGCAAATGGGGGTAAGTTTATCAAAGAAAAATCGGACCCAGAACAACTGAAGATTAAAAATAACACGATTAAACGAAACATGCTTAGATAAAATATTAGTGGTTTACAAAATACAGGGTGTTAAACTTGAAAATTAAAAAATTATTAATGACTATAATTTTTTATTTTTTTTATTTTTCAGTATAATTTTACTAAATTCAGTAAACATTTTTGGCGTCATAAAATACACCAATCAGCAAAAAAATCACTTGAATAAACTTTGCCAGTGGCGTACGTCATGAATAAGTAACACTTTCATCTCCCCTAAATTTTACACCACTGCCCAAAAATAAACATTTATTTGGACTATATTTTTACGTTTTTTATGTTTTTTAAATAAATCATGTTGAAAATTTATAAAAAATTAAAAATTAATTAAAAAAGTTTTTGGGCAGTAGCGAAAGTTTATTCAACTGATTGTTTTGCTGATATGTGTGTCTTATGATACCAAAAATGTTTGCCGAATTTAGTAAAATTATACTGAGAAATAAAAAAATTATAATACCATTACCTAATAATTTTTTAATTTTGAACTTTCGGAAAGTAATATTTATTTAAGCATGTTTGGTTTAATCGTCTCATTTTTAATCAGAGAATCTTCAGTTATTCTGTGTCCCATTCTTAATGTATAAATGGTAAAATTTCTAATCATAATTAAATTCTAAAACAAAATTCTTGTTTAAGAGTAAGGAACAAAGGTTAAGGAAGTTAAAAAAATAACAAGTTAATAATTAAATATCTTATTACTGAAAATTACAAATAAAAGTACACAATGTAGCGCGGGACAGGACAAGTATTTCCTCGGAGATTAAATCCATACGCTCACTTTGTTTGCGCTCACTTCTCTTCAGTGCACTCTAGGGAGCGCAACCCGAACTCACATAATATCATCAACTAATTCAATAAAAATAACCAACAAAAGTCGATTCCCTTCACATTGCTTTAATCAAAAACCAATAAAAGTCGAATGAAAAGGAAAAAAAGCAGAAAAAAAAATTTCTAATCAAGACTTGATAAATGATTAATTTTGTTATAACCTAACTTAACTAGCGTTGCAATCTTAAAAACTAAATTTCTACTCACTAGTATACCTATCTTAAGGTCTGATAACTTAATTACACTAAACTAACATGTAACATTAAACTGCACAACGCTTTGCTTTGTTAGTAACACAATCACTTGACTAACTCAAAAGGTTTCACTCTCTTGAGTCTTTTTGTCAGGTTCGTGTTGTCAAGAAGCTGGATCACCTCATCGTTCACATGTTGGTGGGGCCGTTGTTTGTGACTCCTAGCGAATCTGGTGATAGTCTGGTTAACATGGTTCATCTGAAGGTCTCGATGACGGACACTGTTTTTAATGTACCAAGGACCATCGACAATGTTCCTCAATACTTTGTTATGGAGTCTCAGGATTATTGCCATAGGTTCAAATTGGTTTGAGTTCTTGTTTATATAATAAAACTTTGTTATATAGGCTGGAATGCCTACCAAGTAACCAGTACATTTTCTTGAATTTTTTCTTTAACTCTTGTCTTTTCTTTTTAACATGGACCTTCCAGCGAAGTCTTGCATCTAATGTAATGCCTTTATATTTTGCTTAATGGACCTGGGCATTATTTATGTTAATTGATATTCGTTGACCATATTTGTTAATAATATTAATATTAACAGATTTGGTTTCGTTGAGTTTAATACGCTATCTTTTGTTCAATTAATTATTTGATTAACTGATATTTGTAGTTTATCTGCAGTTTCTTCATGATCTTTGCCTATCGCTTAAATGGCAGTAAACATAGCTAATCTGTCTTGTTCTAGTTGGGGTATGTCACAAGTGTATAATAGACACAAAGTGGGTCACAGGACGCTTTCCTGTGGCACTTTTGCTTTAATTTCTTTCAATTCATAGAATACTTCATCTTGTTTTACTCCTGTAGCTCTGAGTATGGCTGTGGAAGTAGCACATTCAGTTTATGTTCTGCCATCATTCCATACTTTATCAAAAGCCTGTGTAACATCAAAGAAGATGGCTGAATAGACTTCTTTGTTGTTTAATGCTTTTTCAATCGTATTTGAGATTTTATAAACCTAATCTATAGTTGAATGGGTTTCTCTAAAGCCGAATTGATAATCTGGAATTAGTTTCCTTTGTTCAATGATGGATTTCAGTCTTTTTATTAGTATTTTTTTAAATAGTTTCGATATTATAGGTAATAGAGATATTAGCCTATATGACGAAACTTCATTTGGAAGTTTTTCTGGTATGGGGATCATAATGATTTCAGCTATTTCTACAACCTAGTGACATACCTTAGTTTGAATGAGGCATTAAATAGGTGTATTTTAATTATGGCTGACACATGACAACGTTATTCCTTAAAACCACCATTTCATAAACGACCATACATGGTACAAAGTCGATAAAAAATTAAATGCCAAATTAGAATTTATTTATTTTCTAACAAGGCTCTATAAGAACAAAAAATAAATATTTTCCATTCTAACATGCAAAATAATGAATTGGGAAAATGTTAGTAAAGACCATAGATCCCGCTATGCCTGAGGTTAAAAAATTATTCAAACTAACAAAAAACTTTATTTCAAGTAGGGAGAGCACAAATAAATGTTCCCTTCTACAAATTAAAAATAGATCATAGATCCCGCTATGTCTGAGGTTAAAAAAATTATTCAAACATAAAAAAAAACTTTATTTCAGGTAGGGAGAGCACAAATGTTCAACTTTTACAAATTGAACCAATACAAATAAAATAAAAATGCTAAAGAAGACTCCGTTCGGTAGCCGAAATCTATACTAAACATACAAGTAACTATGTAACGAATACGAAAAACTCAAATATAGGTAAATTTTTATTCCAAGGATGACCTACCTGTCATATCCTCATATGTCATTTCCCTCCCCTCAAATTCTAACCAATTAGGCATTCCAAACTGAATGGCTACCAGTGGGTTCTGACGGGTTATGATATGGCAAAATTATGGCAACCATGTAGGCCTGGTGATTTGACAAGGTCAATGAAATAGATAGTTACATAGATTGATCATCCATATTTTTCAAAATAAACATAAGCTTATGCCTTGAAGTAAAAAAGTAAGCAATTATTTTTTTTTTAATATCTAAAGGCTAAAAATTGGTTTTAAAACACATTTTTGCTAAACCGATTCAAATTAATAAATATTTGCCAGGCAATATGGCCGCTCGTAAACGACCAGCTTTGAGCAATCTATATAACTATATATGTATGATTGACCCTGTTAATGACAACATGACAACAGGGTTGCCATATCTAAACTGTCATTACCCACTGGTAGCCATTTGGACAGGTCGTTGGAATGCCTAATTTAATTTAGGTATTTTATGGAGAATTCAACAACATATTGTTCATTGTGATACTTCTGATTTTAGCGCTCTCTAGCGGAATTAAAAGCAGTGACGTATTAACCTTTTATTTGTTTTGAAAGTTAATTAAATAATTGAAAAAACTAACAGAGCTCTAACTTTAAGAAGTACAAACTTGATTCCTTTACAGTAGCATAACATTTTTGCCATTACAGTTTTAAATTGGGATTATTCAAAATAACAAACTTATTCTACGCATTGTAGACAAAAAAATCTTTTATAACTGGTCACGCCCTCTTTATAAAAGTAGTATCCAAAAATTTACAGAGTTGCAACTAGTGTAATTTTTTTAACCCCTCGGTGCCTTTATTATTGTTTTTGGATAGTGATTATTATTAATTTTTGATTACAAAACTGACCGAACTCAAACATCTTAATACGATAAAAAATTACGTGTTGCATTCACATTAATCATCTCTAATCTACATATTATGTTATACCATGAAACGAAATCTCGATCATACGCACTACCTTGAACTTGCTCTAGTATTAATTCTAACGCAACTATCCGTCCTCGACGTCCAACATCACGTTAGTTTTATTCTTCATCTAAAGGTGTTTATCCGCATTCCGATGTTAATAACCAAAACAAAAACAAATCTACTCTACTGTAATGATGAAGAATAAAGAAGAAGGTATCAAATATATCAGAGAAGCCCTGCGTGCCTTCACAGCGTTAATAACCTTGATGGGATGCTGGACAACCGCGTTGATAATTATAATTATTAAGGAGCAGGAATTTTTTAATATTATTTTAGTATGTTAGGTAACATGGCAGGTAATTATCGGTTATTGGTTTATTGACATATTGTTAGGTCATATAAAATAAGTGATTTTTATAAGTGTGCCACAAGGATCTGTTTTGGACCCGACAAACAGCATGAATATTAACAAACGACAAAAATGATAGTAATTAATAAAAAAAATAAAGGGAAGATAATTAAAATAAAATATATTGTAAGGGAAATATATAAGAAGTAACGAGCTATGATTATTTAGGGGAAGATATTAATAATTAGTAATTATCTAACATAATAAAACAAAAATAACGATAATAATACTAAATAAAAAGGAAATTACCAGAAAAAGTAAAATTATGGTACAAAAAACAATAATAATACTATAAAATGTGCAAATGAAACTTTCACACATGAGAAGACTTAATAACACAACCATAGAGGTGAAAACGTAAGTATTGAGAAAAATTGCATGAAAAACTAAAAAAGAAAGATTACGAAGAAAAGAAATGTAAATTGAAGAGAATCATTACAACATAAGGCATTAGAAAATCTAATTGAAGGAAAACGCATAATCTGATATGTATTCGTTATGAAAGAGTCTAGAGAGAAAACAAAAACGTTATGGAATATAGAAAAACAGTAAAAGAGGGAAAGAACATACTGATAAATACAGGTATACAACAAATAGCAATTCTAGGATACGAAGCAAATGAAAAACGTTAAATTGGATGAAACCAAGGACTCGACAGCATGGAAGAGATGGATTAACGGTTAAAGGAGCTAAATAGAGCAGTGGAAGAAGTGAAAGAAAAGGAAGAAGAAAAATTAGTAACAAAAGAAGAACATTTCGTTGATACCTAAGCTTGCATACTAATGTTAAAATTTTAAATAATTCTATACAAATCATGTTCGTCCTAAATAAAATCCAACTGTGGGACAAATTTTAATTTAGTTTTTATACTTTATTTTCACTAAAAAAATAACAAAATGAAACAAAAGTATGTCATCAAGTTTTAACTATTAATCATGGTGAACCTAGTATTTTAGAGCCTCTCTTATTTGCAGTTTATATAAATGATATAAATTTGTTTTATGAATGCGATTATATACATTTATTTGTGGATGATACTTTTGTATCTGTAAACTTACAAGAATCTGTCATAAAAATAAATCATTCCACAGATTCATGTCACAGATTTTAAATTATTTAAAAAGTAAGAAACTAAAGTTTAATGTAGACAAAACTAAAAGAATTTTAATAAAAACACCTTACAAATATAGTAATCTACATACAAATGAGAAAAATGCATTTATAGATGGTTCTAAGATACAAATTGTTGATTATCACTTAAATTTTAATGCACATTTTAATTATATTCATAAAAAATACTAAAAAAAATATATCTTTTCCCATATATCCCAAAGTTTAAGTGTAGATTCTAGAATAATAATAATAATAATAATAATAATACTCTCCCTAATTCACCCCCTTAAGAGTGAATTTTAACCCCAAAAGCTGAGCTTGTGCGGGCAAAGGGACGGCTATTATTATTATTTGCCGTGGCGCTCCGGGGCGACCTAAAGATGATTGATGGTGCCTTTTGACTTACAGGTGAGAAAAACCCGGAAAACCTCACCCACCAACTGTCTGCAACACTATAATCACACCACATTTTGAATTTTGCTTAAGCATATTATATTCAGTGGACCTACATAAAATTCAAATATTACAAAAAATACAACATAGAGCCATGACAGTTATTTTGACATGCAATCGGTATACAAGGTGTCCCGAAATTAGGCAGTCATATTTTAACAGCGTAATCTACATGCTAAAATAGGAGTAAAAGTTCATATAAATATAGGTCTGAAAATGTTTAATTTCCGAGATACAGGGTGTTAAAAGTTAAATCCTGATGACACATTTTTGTAAATATTTTCTAAACGTGTAAAGATAACTAAGTGAAATTTGGTACAGATGTTAAACTTTATACGCTATATTTAATGGACTAAACCCCAGTTTTGGATCATATTCATAGGTGGGTAAATTAGGGGATGGGCTTAGGGTAACATTTGTTCAAATAAATAGTTTAAACGTCGACAGTTAAAGAAATAAATTCTCATGAATCGTTTTATTGGGCTAACAATCAAACCATTTGGAAAAACAAGTTTTTTTATAAAATAACCATTTAATAAACAATTAAAACTAAATAAATTTCTTTAGTCACCGGTTTTCCAAAGTTGAAAAAACTAAAATTTTTGATTCCACGGGCCTACTAATTATTGTTTGCACTTTCAAATAACTTATCGAACTAATCATGACATTTTCAAATGCTTTTCTCTTGAAAATTGTGTGTCCTAAAATGTGTCATCAGAACTTCACTTTTAACACCCTGTATGTCGTTTTCAGACCTATATTTATATGAAATTTTACTCCTATTTTAGGATGTAGTTTAAGCTGTTAAAATATGACCGTATAATTTCGGGACACCCTGTAAACGTTCACGTTATCATCATTGCAATGGCTAAATATTAAAGATTTTGCATTTTACATAAAATGTTACATAAAATGTTACATAAAATGTTACATAAAATGTTACATAAAATGTTACATAAAATGTTACATAAAATGTTACATAAAATGTTACATAAAATGTTACATAAAATGTTATGTTAAATAAAATGTTATGTTAAATAAAATGTTACATAATATGGTTCCTGAATATATTAGTAGATTCATAACCTTCAATAATCAAATTCATCGATACGAAGCAAACAATAGGTATGATTTTAATATTTTTAGGCAAAACAAAGCCCAAACATCAAAATTATTACTCTTAAATGAATTCAACAAATTATCTGATTTGATAAACGGTTCATCCATTACTAAATTTAAGATAAAATTAATAATACATATTAGGAGTTTAACAATTTAATGTATTGTTTGT
Organism: Psylliodes chrysocephalus; assembly: GCA_927349885.1. NCBI lineage: Eukaryota > Metazoa > Arthropoda > Insecta > Coleoptera > Chrysomelidae > Psylliodes > Psylliodes chrysocephalus. Next base: position 24,853,312 of record OV651823.1, on the reverse strand, counting down.
AATTTTATCAAATGTATTAATATATCTACAATTTTGAATTTTTTAATTTGTAATTTGATAAAATTTTATTTTATTTTTATTTTTTAAATTTTTAATTTTCTTTCATTTTTATATTTTACTTATATTTAAAATATGTATATGTTCTTATATTATTGTATACTATTAGGAATTCCTATTTTGAAATGAATAAATACAACAAACTTTGTGAAGTTAATTTTAAAATTTTAAAATGTCTTAAAGATTTCAAGACTACATTGTCAAACGGAAACTGATTTAAGATTGTAATATTAACAAATAGATTGATTATATCAACTTTGTAATTTCAATATTTAAAAATGGATACATTTGGTCAAATCGTATATTCATCATCATTTCAAATCATAAAAAGTCTTCATTCTGTGATTAATTTATCTATTAATATTTCTTTTATATAATTTGCTATCATTAATTTTGTTTATATTTTAATTTGTCTCTTAGACATTCCATTTGTTAAATCACTTCACTTAATTTGTTTAATGATACTTTCCATAAAATTTTAACAACTATTAAATTATTTTATGTATATTTATTTGTCTAGTTTAATACCTCCCTTTTCTTGGGGACTTAAGTATTCTAATAACAAAAAATGTCTCGCATGCGAGACATAATTATGTAATATTTTATTTGTGTTATTTTAATTTGAAGTAATTACACACATATCTAAAAGTAACTTATTCCTGAAACTAAATCACAACAAATACTGTTTTTTCAAATATTTCAAGGAAACTCTATAAATGCAATCATACACCTGTATCACTTAGAAACACCTGCAACTTTGCAAAGTGCTTCAGGCAGGTTTTAGCTCATAATGATAATGATGCTACTTCTTACAACACAGACATTGTGGTATTCATTTTAATTAAAAAATGCTCAGAGATTTGGCCTCGTCATGCTTTAATAGCAAATTAGAATTTTTGTTTGATTATTTTTTCAAACTTAAAAATAATTTGTTGTCTTTTTTTCTCACTTGTAATTTATTGTATGTAACAGTACTGTAACTATTTATTTGAATTTATGATATCAGTTAAAATTTGGCCTAGTTCGTAACATTTTTCTAATGAATCTGGACTAATAGGTAGTCAAATATATTGTTTTCAATTAACTATTTTATATTTTACAGTTCGTTAACTGTGTTATGTATTGTAAAAATTAAATAACACTATTAGAAATGTTCTATTTCTACTATATGAATTTCATAAATAAGTTTTAAAATTACCACAACTGCTATTTAACAAATTACTGTAGCAATTTTTATTCATAAGCGGTCTTGGATCTTAATTTAGAGATTATATTTATATAATTAGTTATTTATTTAACGGATAAACTATGTACATGAATAAATATAAATAACAGAGTATCTTTAATACATTTAACATTTTTAATACTTAAAACAATATTAAAATTAATCAAATTTTGAGTATTGACAGTTAACACGCTGTTCATTGCTGTTGACAATTAGTAGTATGATAATTGGATCCGTTTATATAATAATTAATTTAGTTTAATGGAAAGGAAAGAATTCAGTTTTCCAATTATTTAGTACCAAATGACTACGTAATTTCCTCTTCTGCACATGCAAAGGTCATTTACTATTCACTTCGACATACGAAAAGTGAGACCGAAGGTTTGATCTTGCCAGCAATGGTCATATTCTTCACATTCGCCTTCAGTCTCTTTTACAATTGTATATAATTCATGAAATCTAAATTTTTATAAATCTGTCAAGCACTATTTATATAAATATTGATATGGAAATTTCTATATATCTAAATTGTGTCTTAATTAAGCGATACAGCGATACTAGGGTGGTGAAAAGGTTTTGAAAGGTCAAAATTATGAGATAAAATCAAGAGGGTTAAAAAAAAGTTGTTATGTGTATTGAGATATTTTTGGATTGTTGATTTGAAAAATTATCTGTAGAATTTAAAATTTTGTGAGAAGATAGTTATTTTGGGAGGTAAAAATTAGTTAAGAAAAGCATTGTTTTTGAAAATATTAAATAATGAGAAGAGTAAATAAATAAAATAAATAAAATGAAGAATGTTAAAATAACCAAGGTTTGCAAACAAATCGAGAAACGCTAAATTGGTGGTTCCCACCTTATCGAGACTAAGGCCCACAAGGGTAAACTCATATTAAATAAAAAAAAAAACGAGAAATGATTTGATTTGGAACGAAAGACCGAAAGGCGATAGTAGTGTAAAGACGCTGAATATTCAGGTTTGTAAAGCATTATCATTACTTAGGTTAAGCTACGTGATGATTATAACATGGTTTGATTTTTAAAACCATTCCATATCGCCTTTTGATTAGGGTTTACAACTTGTTCGAAAAATTTATCTAAAAATAATTGGTCCCTTTACCTTTTAAGCCTGCTCATGTAAAATATTTGGGCTCTTTACTTCTTAAGCCCATTTATCTAAAAATATTTGGTATCTTTCCTCATTTTGGTAAATTTATTAATACCATTTCTTTGGGCAGTGCGTTACCGTTCTGATAGTTTAAAAATACTAGTGCTGGACGACTACTGATGGATTTTTTGGATATTTTTTTAAATTTAATTATACATTTCCTAGTTATTTTTGTCTTGTTTTTTTGGGCAAACCATGGTCTTGTAAATCAGTAATTTTTATGCAATAAACCTCATTAGCCTGACAAGCGTCCATTATTAAAGACCTTAAAAATAAATACCTAATCGTAATACTTTTTTTCGGCTGATGCTTACTAAAAAAGTTGATCCTCCACTTTCCATCCTATTATATTATTCGCGTAAGATCCACATTTATTTCATATTCAAACTATTATTTTCACTATTGCACCTTAACTTACATATACAATAAATAGTTAACTACTGAATTGAAAATTTAATAAATAAAATATTTTTTCTACGCCCATGTCAGTAAACGTTAAAAATCGCACTGTCAACATTCCTTGTAAATCACATTTAACAATAACATGCACGTAATGAGATCTCATAATATACACGTGCGTTTTGATAATAAAACTTAAATTTCTTAGTTTAATCAAATTGCAATCAAATTTTTATCTATGTACAACTTTATTTGGTCTATTTACATAAATTTAGTCAATTGAAAAACATAAAAACTTTAAGCATTAGCAAAAAACATTTTGGATTAAAAAAGTGATGCCCCTAAATGTCGGCAACACATTGTACAATTTTTCAAAAAATAAGTCTCGTTTTCTTAGGAAATAAACGTCTTGTCATTTATATCGTCAATTTTTGTAACAAAATATTGTATTCGAACATTTTCTCAACTTTACCTACGAATATGTCTGTTAGTAGTGAAAGTGATGAAATTATGAGCACTCCACTGGAGATTTTAGAAAAAGCTTAAGCTGACACACATAATTGTCCTTTATTTAATAGAAGAAAATAAGTGGGCGCAGAAAAAGTATAGTACGTTACACGAGTTGTAAGCCCATTACGCACTCGTGAAATTTACGATAAACTTATTCACTTTCTGCGCAATGGGTTACATACAACTCTTGTTACGTAATATACTATTAAAATTTTTTCAACAAAAAAAAAATAGAACGCCCTTATCAGAATTTAAACCCGGGTTACAAAAACAGAAGGTAAGTGCTCTAACCACTGAATCAACGTGGTTATGTTAATTTTTTAATACGTCTTTGAGGAACGCTCTAACATTGCGAGGACAGCAGCATAGTAGGTTTGCCTACCAATCTAGAAAGTCTTGCGATGCAGCCATACATAGGCAGACTGAACAAGCATTGGAAAGCAAAGAAATAGCACTAGGAGTCTTCCTAGATATCGAAGGAGCCTTTGATTCGGCTTCATACAATTCAATACTGGGATCTATGCACGGGCGTGGATGAGCCCACTGCATTACGAAGTGGGTTGAGTTCATGCTTAATTAAAGAACCATTACCAGTAATCTCCTTAACACAACAAGAGAGGTCTTAGTTAACAAGGGATGCCCGCAGGGAGGTGTGTTATCTCCTCTTATGTGGACCTTGGTGGTTGATGACCTCTTAGGGGTCTGTTTTATCCGAAAGGATGCAGTGGACACTAAATATCGTCGAAAGATGGTGCCTAAAAGAGGGATTGTCCACAAACCGGACAAAAACCTCAGTTGTTGCATTCACAAGAAAAAGGAACCTTCAAGGAATAAAGGAGCTTTATATGTGGGAACAACATCTAAACATGGAACTACTACTACTAGGTCTTCTTCCACTACACCTGTGGAGAATGAGGCTATGGCGGCGGCATAATGGATTTGGATGGGAACTTTCGAAGGAGCGGAAAAAACTCTTATTGGACCAGAATCGGTATCTCATACCAACATGTTAAATGGGTGTTAAAGGAACAAATAAATAGAGAACACCATAGGCTCTGGTTGGAACTTTCTGGACTTAGACACTCCAAAATTAATAAGGGGGCCATCCACGAGCAGACAAAATCAACTGCTAAACCATAGCAAAAGCGAACTCAAGGCTGCAATAGGACTCCTTACGGAACACTACGGCCTTAGAAGACACCTTAACCTCTTAGGGATGTCTGATGACTCTCTATGTAGAATATGTGAAGAGGAGGACGAAACTCCTATTCACATACTATGCTACTGTCGGAATCTTAAATGGGAACGGGAATGGTACTTCGGGGTACTATATCCGGGACCTGAAGAAATCGCGAAAACGCACATCAGACATATTCTTAAATTCATCAAGAAAATCAATCTGATGGGGTAGAAACTGTGAGGAGTACAATAAGCCGAGAGCTTCAGTACAAGTGAGCTTTGAACCACGCCTTAATTCAGATAGATAGATAGGTATAACTCCTACAGTAAAAATGTAATCTGTACCTACGTGTGCGATGTAAGCTGGAGGAGCCAGTGACACTTTTAGGTGCGTTATTTGCGCAAGGCAAATGCAAACTTGAGTACATATTTTTCATTCTTGCTTAACTTGTACAACATGGAAACATCCCAGCCGATTAATCAGAAAAAGAAGTTATATTATTGACTTGTGTAATTATTTTTAAATTATGTTAAAAATAAATATCTATAAAAATAGGCATACCTACCTATTTTTCAATCTTTTAATTTACGTTCAAACATTTTAAAATAATTTGACATTTAAGAGCGACACATATATGGAAAAAATATCTGTGGTTTCACAGTTGACAGGCATGGCCAAGCATTATTCTGATTATATTGGAATGAATGAATTCATAAAATAAAACCCATAAGAATTGTATGGGATTTTTAGAACACTGATATTAAAGTAGTAAGGTTGAACCGAAAATTCTGAAAATCAATAGGGTTCTAAGTTAGAAGCAATTATTCAAGAAAATCAAAACCGCAAGTTAATCGGATCTTTCTTTTTAAAGTTATCGTGCCGGCACACATACGCACAGACGACCAGACGAGAAATTGTTTTGCATTTTCGGACGCAGAATGATCAGAAACGTGAAAGAAGTCTTAAAAAGTTGAGATTAGAAAATTTTTAGGTTAGGAAGGGCCTCAGTAATTTCTCGGCTAAATGGGATTTTTGGGTAAATTTTATATTTCATAGGGTGTTGAATCCAAAAACGTCCTCCATCACGTACAGTTATTTTGCAAGGCATGGAGAGTTTATATTAGAAAAGCACATGCTGAAAGATCAATATTTTATTACAATGAACTATGCATAAATTTCCTTCCAGACATATTTAAAACTATATATTTACTCTCTCTGCCTTGAGAAACATGTTTTCTTCTCTTTGATGCTCATCTGAATACGCTTTCTCTTTCCATCTTCTGTTTCCTTCCTGAACGTCCACTAATCAGCTATAATATTTGACGTTCCATCGTCCTTGGTATCGTTTCTCGAAATCATGGACATCCTGGTGAAATCCTTTCACCTTGCTATTCACTATAGGCTTTTAAGTTTTTGGGAAAACAGTAAATATGAGTTTTGCAAGAAAACTTGACGTGATGGAAATTTTTAAAAAGTTTTCCTAGTTTCAGTAAAAAAATATATATAAGAAACAGCCAAAAAAAGAATATATGTAGTTTTTTTTGGCTGTAGACCTATGTAATTTAATTTGAAGGAAGTAGCAGAGTGGCAGACAAAGGAAGACCAGAAGAACAGCAGAACGAAAGGAATTTGATACAATTTAATACGATTTAATACAACAAATATTGTAATAGACATTTTTATTAAAGATTGTATTTCCTAAATATTGTCCAGATATAAACCAAAGGCCAAAATTTGTACAGCAATTTCCCTGTTCTATCTATCTGAATTAGGGCGTGGTTCAAAGCCCACTTGTACTGAAGCTCTAGGCTTATTATACCCCTCACAATTTCAATCCCATCAGATTGATTTTCTTGATGAATTCAAGAATATGTCTCTGTTAATATCCAATTTTTGTAGTTGTTCGGTAATTCCCGCAATTCCTTGGCATTGCCCGTAATTCCCCGGTAATTTCACAGCAATTTCCACAATTATTCTTCTCAATTAGATAATTCCTGCTTTTACCATTTTTTTTATAGTCTTAATTTTTCTTTAATTGTTTTCAATATTTTGTAATTAATAAATTATTTATAATTAATTTTCTCTTACCCAGATTTACAACGTGTGGCAACTTTTGATCTGTTTTTTCTTTTTAATTGTATTTTGGAATGCTCTTTTGATTTCACTTTTACACATCCTCTATGTTTACTAATTTTACAAATAAGCGCTCATCCTGTATAATTATTTTGTCTTTGAATGACGCATTCTGTTATTTGCCATTTTACGCTTATTAAGAAACAATTCCTTGTAAGTACTGTTGAAAACACCTGTAAGCAATTCTCATTATGTAGGCATCAGTACCTCTGCCCTTAAGGCCTAATTATAACCGTAAACGATACCAGGGTATTAAGGAAACAATTAAATACTATGCGATCATAATTAAAAAGAAAGATCATCACGGATGAGCTTCTATGTAATGTTTTGTTTTTTCTATGTGAGTAAAGGTCTTAAAGTTTCAGGAAGTAGTGACTATGGGTAAAGTTTTACATTATATATTTTAATTAAATTTAAAAAAATAACTATATAAGTTAATTTAATTTTGCTGATATATAGAAACGGTTAATTTTAGTCTTTGTTGAAATGAATACTATGAAATGAATCCTTTTTGCAAATTTGCTTAATGTTCCTGAACTGATTAAGCAATTATTCATTTTTTAATGCATATCATACTGAATTGCGTGTTAAAACGTCCAGTATCGTGCTAAATTCATGACTTATTAGTTTGTACTCCACTAACTAGGAACTTTGAGATAATAAATATAAAAAAACTCCCTTTCGAAAGATTACAAAGAGAGGCCTCCCAGAAAATTACTGTAATTTCGTGTACCTTTCGTGATCCGTGTGTGGCTTTTACCGATAGCCTCTAGACAAAAAAAGTTTAAAATTCTTTTTGTATACCTGTCTACGTGTTGAGTAATTACGTATTCACAATTCTTTGGATTACAAAAAGTAGGCTTAGTCTGTAGTCGATGTCTATATTTTAGAATTTCACTGGTTTAAATAATTATTAAGGATCTTATGGTAGGATAGAATCATTCCTAATAATCCACTAATTTGAAGGATTATTCTAGAAAAGTAGAAATACAGGCTGGAGACTGGGCTGATAGCAATTCAAAATTAGTATCTTTTATAAATACATATCCAAAATAGAAGTGGTTTTAGTAAGGCATCTTCGGTTGTCAGCGAACTAGAGAAAGATTTATAAGAGTAGGCCACTCAAAAGAGCTTACCCTGTTATTTGGCAGTATTCAGGGATTATACCATGTGTGGCACATCATTAGAAAGGTACTAGTGAGTCATTTCGCATGTCATGCGACTACCAAACTATTATATCGTGCGAAATAACCTATATTTTCTTATACTATCCAATAAATAAAAATTTTAAAAACGCATTTTATTTTAAATTATTAATAAATTTACATATGATACATCAATCAACGCGCCTCGTCGAGCCGCATAATTCTTCTTCTGGTGTTTTTGCTCTATCTTCTCTTTTAAGCAGAGTTTTTCGAGGAAAGTCATTCGACCTAAAATTTCCCCTAATTTTCCTGAGAAATGTGCTTGAGGAAAGTGTACAAGTACACGCAAATTTATAGTTTTTTTAAAAAGTGACTAAATTGAAATATAACTTCAAATGTGCTGAAATTGAAGTACAGTATTTAAAATCTATTTATAGTGAACTGATAAAAGGTAATGAACGTCTAGAAATGATAGTTTTATTATTACAGTCAAAAAAAAAGAACCATAATGTAACTTGTAATTACAATGTTGTCAAATCTAACTCGATAGGTGAATATTCAAGTACAAACAAGAGTAATAATTCTAAATATTCGACTGTGGCAAGTCTACTCAAGCTAAAACGAAAACTGATAAACCGAAACCAGCAAAAACGATAAAAAAAAATTTACATGTACTCTCTTCAGTGGTCGCCAACCTGTCGATCGCGAGCTACCGGTAGCTCGCAGAGGCAATTCTGGTAGCTCTCACAACGATTTTAATTTAAAAAATACAAACTGCAAAAATCAGAGAAGCTTCCGAAAATTCCACAAAAAATCTAATTGTTATAATATTAAACATAAACAGCGGCAACGTGAGCAATCTGTCGCTGATGTCATCAAGCTAGAATCGGCTAGAACCGACCAGCCGGATCAGCGTGTTAGTGTTCGAGAACGATCAGGATTGCTTTGAACGGGATAAATACGCACGGCGCGGCGACATTGCGCTTAGTTTAAAACTGAACGCGTAACCAACGTCCAGTGGTTGGGTTAGTAGAGAACAACAAAAAATAATATTATGGCAAGCAGTTGTAAGACGGTAAAGACATACCACTTTCATTCGGAATGGGAAGAACAATACTTTTTTTACAGAAGTTAACGATAAAAATGTGTGTTTGTTATGTAATACTTCGGTCTCCGTAGCTAAAAAAGGAAATATTGAGAGACATCATAAAACTGTACATTCTAATTTTGAAAAATCATTCCCACTACATTCTGCCGCCAGAAAGGAGAAACTGAAACAGTTAAAAAAGCAGTTAATTGGACAACAATCAATATTTTTAAGAACAGTCGACAAAAATAAGGCTGCAACTGAAGCATCGTACCGTGTGTCCCAGATAATTGCACAAAAAAAGAAACCTTATGAAGACGGGGAAATGATAAAACAGGCGTTTTTAGAAGCTGCTGATTCGTTATTTGCCAACTTTAGAAATAAGGACGAGATAGTTTCAGCTATAAAATCTATACAACTTTCTACTAATACTGTGATGAGACGTGTAGAAGTAATAAGCAATGATTTTTTTTTTACAGTTAAGAACTGACTTAGATAACTGTGTTTATTTTTCACTTCAACTGGATGAATCAACAGATGTCGTTGACACTGCCCAGATGGCCGTGTTCGTCATGATGGTTTTTAGTGATTTTACGATTAAAGAAGATCTTTTGAAGTTTATTCCACACTACTGGACAGGAGTTGTTTTCTCATTTAAAAAATATTATTTTTTCCGAGAAAATTCCAATATCGAAAATGGTAGGCTTGACAAGCGATGGCGCTCCAGCTATGGTGGGTTGTGATAAGGGTCTGGTGGCGATATGTCGTAAAGTTGAAACTTTTCCGCAATTTCTCTGTTACCACTGCATTATCCATCAGCAAGCATTATGTGGAAATTTCCTGAAACTAAACAACGTTATGAAACTGGTGGTAAAAATTGTGAACAAGATTAGAGCTCATGCAAGCGTTACAAAGAAGATTATTCAAAACCTTGGCCGATGAAGTTGACTATCAATACGGGGACCTACTCCTTCACTCTGAAGTCCGATGGTTAAGTAGAGGACGGGTGCTGAAACGTTTTAATGATGTCCTATCTGGCATAGTTCAATTTTTCAAACAACGCGATAAACCGACTCCGGAACTAGAAAATTCAATCTGGCTTAGAGATTTTGATTTTCTCGTGGACATTACAGAGAAATTAAACGAACTTAATTTGCAGCTTCAGGGGAGAGACAAAGAATTAGCGGAAATGATTTCTGATATAAAAGCATTTATCAAAAAGCTGGAGTTTTGGGAACAAAACCTAATTAACAGCGATGCCAAGCATTTTCCTATTCTTTCAGAAAAAATATCTCAAAATCCATTAGAACCCTATATCATGTAGAAATAGTTTCTACCCTGAAGAATAACTTCAAAAATCGTTTTAAGGATTTCTACGAAATGGCTTTAGTGGCGCAGTTTGTTGTTTCACCCTTTATGGAAATTGATATTCAACAGTTTGCAACTTGTGTTATGCAGAACTTTGGCGAAGACATCGCTGCAACAGAAATGGAAGTAATTGAGTTTCAAAATGATTTAGCCTTAAAATCGTTAGTCTCAAGTACCAAATGTATCTGGCCTATTGTAAGTAAAGACAAATATTCAGTTCTATGCCGTGTTGCCTTGAAAGTGAAAGCATTATTCAGTTCAACCTATTTGTGTGAATCTTCTTTTTCCAATATGAAGTTTATTAAGAACAAATATCGCAATCGACTTACAGATGAACATTTGGATAATTGTATTCGAATGGCTGTATCAAATTATACTGCAAACATTAAAAAAATTATCGATGAGTCTGAGTGTCAGCCTTCTCATTGAACGTGCTTTTTTATTTTTCAATGTTTATGTTCATGATAATGCGTTACTTTTTTGTTGTTATTATTAACTATTTTTAAATCTTACGTGACATGCCGTTGTGGCTGGATAAAAGTTTGTGTTTATTTTTAAACACCTTCGTTTGGTAGGTAGGAATGTAGCTATGAACAAGTACGTACTAGTAATATTAGTTATTTTGTTATTAGTTTATTATTAGTACCTATGTATTACCAGTTAAATAGTAAAATAAATACATATAATGATAAATTAACTGTGGATTATTTCATTTACGTTGCGTTACGTGGCTTCCGTGTGGGTAGCTCGGTGTTTATTCCAAAATTAACAAAGTAGCTCAACACATTGAAAGGTTGGCGACCACTGCTCTATTTCAATACTGATAAGACTTGTTCAATACATCATAATAGACAAAAACAATTAAGTACAATTAATGTGTAATGTGTACAATTTTTTAAAAATTTACTCAAAATATATTTAATTGAAAACATTTTTTACTCGAATGAGGAGTTTTTGTTTTTGTAAGATATTCGTGTTGTTATAGTTCTTAGGATTAGTTCTTAGTTTTTTTTTTTAATTCTACACAAGCTTGTTTTTGTCATAAACGAAATAAAGTATTCTTATTAATATAATGATGTGCCTGCCAGACATGGTATATTACCTATTTAAAATTAAGGGGTTGGAGAAGTGGAATGGAGAAGGGTTGACAAATGACAGATGCCTATATTTTAAAAATGTGTCCCGTTTAAAATAAAAATCGACCTGTTTCAGCATTTTCTTAAAATCCAATGAATACTGCTAAATAACAGGGTGGACTGTTTTGAGTTGCCCATTCATTTATGTGATTTATCTAAAACATTTTTTACTATGGTGTGAGGAGAAGTGATTTGTTATTTAAATCGATATCAAGCTATTTCTTGAGCTAATATAACTTTAAATGTTAAACCCATTATATCTCAGTCATTACTTTTCATTATTTATATAATTTTATGTCGCCATATAGGTAAATCAGTTAATTTTGCTGATGGAAAGTTGTCCAAGGGCGTCGATGCGTTTTTTCTTAAGGAGTGTAATTTAATAGGTGCTAGAAAAAAAGGAGCGTGTTGCCTTTGTAAACATATTTTTAACAATTAGTATCGTTTAACCAACACCAAAGAGGTTAGAAAGGGTAAAGTATTTGTCAGTGCGCAAAATCTGCTTGCACCCAAAAACTAGGCAGGTGTCCTGGGCCTAGGGTTTCCATACGTCCGGATTTACCCGGACATGTTTGGGTTTTTAAGGTGTCCTGGGCAGTCCAACCGGAATTTAAAAAAGTGTTCTGGAAACAACAAAAAGTGGTCAACCTATTTTCGGCAATGTATAACCATTGAAAGTATTTCAGATTCGCTAAACATGTGAATTCTTCTAAGCGAATATTGTCTTTAATTACGACCCAATGGAAAGAAAGATCAGAATCTCTTGAATCTATAAAACGTATAATAATGGACATATTTAATTTTGACATGGCTTTTTCTGAATTTTGTAACTATATTATGTAGGTATTCGGAAAATATTTCGCTCCTGGACAAAATTCAGAAATCAGAGAAATATCACGTAAAATAGTTGTTTTTACACAATAAGTGATGTCAACTGTGTTTTTTACCAGAGAATAGAAATGTATGTTTTATGATGTCATTGTTATACCTTTTGCTTTAAAATGTATTTTTGAATAAAATAAACAAACTATTGAATGTTTTTAATTTACCCCCCTTCCCCAATAAGTACATGAATACATTTATGATGTAAATTTCATAAAACCTTTATAGAAACCCTACCTAAGCCGGACTGAAATATTTCTATTGTAGTACTTAATTTTAATCAACTTTTAAAATTATAAAGGTACCATTTGGGTAGGCGCGTCAAGAGACGAGTGACCACTGAGGCGACCCCAAGGTCGAGTAGGACGACAGATGCATAAATGTTACGCTTCGTACATTTTGCAAGCTTGAGAAGTGTCGCGCGACACTTACAGGATAACCATTGGAGGGAACGATCAACGTTGCCAGACCTACTGTTTCCACGTAGATCCACTGTTTTTGTCTCTAGCAAATTTTGTTCTTAATTTATTAAGTTTGCCTCATTCTTCAGCAAATGGTTAAAGAATATTTTCTCTAGTAAATTTTCTGCAGTAGAAGCAGCGTAATAAGCATCCACTACTCTAGGTTGGCTCCATAAAAAAAAAACATCAAGATAATCATTGTTTTTATTTAAAATGAAACAAAGAATTAATAGGGCGTCATAAAAAGAACATGCACACTACGATTTTGAATTATCTGATTCAGACTGATCTAAAAGAAGTAGGTACCTATTATTTTTCATTGTTTTTTTTTTGTTTCCGTACGTTAAGTATATATTAAAAATGTTATTATTTGTGTTTATTCTTTGTTTACCTTCTAGTTTGGGTCGAAAAAGTTTATTTTTCGTTTCTTATATACTTGTTTTTTTATTTACTACACTGCAAATTTTAATTATTTCCCCCTGTATTAAAATCTACTGTTCAGATCTACGGTTTTTTTTTTCACCCATACTGTTCCAAAATCTGGCAACACTACCTAGATCGAAAGAAATTTTCAACCTATTCACCTCCAAGCGATGAAGCGATGCTCGAGGACAGTGACCTCCAGTGCGACAGGCAGCAAACCTTTGCTCCGTCAGATTCAGAAGTGTCGTCTGACGACACTTCTCGTGTCGCGCGTGCGAAATGTGTTTCATATAATTGTATGTATTTTAGATGTGAAGCGACACTTCTCGGTCGCGTCGGCGGTCGTATGTCGCGTCGGCGGTCGTCTGTCGCGCCTACCGAAATGGTACCTTAAGAGTTTTCTGTGTTCACTGGGTATATTCAATCAAATAAACAGTACTGGGTAATTGTAATAGTAAAAGGAAGGTGTGTAATAATAAAGTATTGCTCATAAAGACCGAACCCTTCTATTTTACAAATATTATTTATTTACCTTTTCGTTTTCTCGCATGAACACAGTGTTTTTTTGTGAGAATTCGAATAAAGCGTTATTATGTACAGTGGCGTAACTAGAATATTTTGGCGTCGCTGCAAAATTAAATAGGAGCAGCCTCTGTAAGTAGCAAATATTGAATGAAAAATGAGTTATCCAAACAAAAAAAGTATTTAAATGAAACAATAAAACAACTATAAAATCACACTAGGCTGCAACAATATCGTCAAGGCTTGAACTTAATTTATATTTATTACTTTTAAAATACGCTTTTTGTCTGGTTTTACTCATTGTCTACAAGCTGTTGTACTTTCGATAGAAATTAAAGAAAAATATTTTAAATATTCTTACTCTATATTATTTATCAGATAGTTGTTAATTAGATTCGATTTGCTGAAAGATATTTCAGCTGACGCAGAAGTAAATGGCATTTTGAAAAAGTTTCAGGAGCCCTCCACAATTAGAGGGCATTACTATACTGATTGTGTATTATTACTTAGGTATGATAATAAATCGACAAAAAATACAAAACTCACTGACAATAGTAATATTAATTTCTTTACAGCCTTAATTACATCAATGATATCAATGTTAAAGAAATTAGACGTCTTACCGTGTATGGAACATCTCATTTTATTTACATTCATAAAATAGTGAAGTGATGTAACTAGTTTTGACAGTAAGAGATTATATCATGTAAAATTTACTCGCTAAATTTTGATACTGGTTTTTTATATCTTTGATACTACCAGGTATTTTTACGAATACCGGTTTGTTTTTGTAGTAAAAATAATTTATTTTGAAAGAGGTAACAGTTAGAACAGTGGTATGTAAGAACAGGTTAGTTTAAATTACGTATCTTCTCTCAATATACTAATAACATTATATTTATGTAAAATGATAAAATTTCTAATCTCGACGCGTCTGCAAATAGATGTAACTTTCTTTAACCTTCAATATCACGGGTCAATATTCTTCAAGTTTTGCTAAGGAACCGGAAGCTCATAATACAAAATAAATGATTGGATTAATACAATACTGATGCATGCACTGTCTATTATTAGCTAATTCAATAATAAAAACATAAATGCAAACCAACTGAGTATTTATAATATTAGTGCGCATACCGGTTTAGATTTTCAACAAAGGCATGTGCGGTTTTGTTTATTTTTACAATGGACAGGATATGAAAATGGAACATTAATGCAATACATGACGTAATATGTTTATTATGGCGATTTTCTAATTTTGAATAGAATCAAGATCTGTTCTAAATATAATCATTTTTAAAGTGAATTAAAGTTACTGAATTATTTACTATTTGTGTTAGTTCAAGTATCGTAGGTTTCTGTCGCCCGGGACGTATAAAGCCGCATTTACCACCCGCTCTCCATATAATTTTTAAAAAACGTATTTTTTTCAAACCTTAAACTAGAAAAACATATTTAATGGTAAGAGCATGTTTTTGTAGTCTAATAATAATCAATTAATATCCAGAAACAATATTAGTATAAGAATATTTATTATTAGTCGAATCAGGCGCGGATACAAGGGGGGGTAATAGGGTAATTACCCCCCCCCCCCCACAAATCCAGGAATTTACTAAATTGTAATCTAAAAACAACGAGATTTTACGAGAAAGCAAAAAAAGACAAGATGAGTGTGACGAATGAAGAATAGAGAAGCACAAACTGGCGTACAGTATTTTTTGTAATTTTTTAAATAAACGAATGATTCTTTGATAAAATTATCTACCCCCCCCCCCCCCGAAAAATCTTCCCAGATCCGCGCCTGAGTCCAATATCATAAAAATTATTAGTCACATTTTACATAATATAAATTAGAAATAAAAATAAATAATATTTTAAAAAAGAAACTTTAATTTTCCTATTCTTATTCTTACTTTTTAATAGCCCTATCAACATCTATTGCATTCGTCATTTCTTGTTCAATAGTCAAGATAGCCAATTTAGTCAACAATAATGTACGCATTGTAGATCATAAATAATTTTTGATCATCTTCAAATTAGAGAAGCTTTTCTCGCAGGTGGCGGTGGCATTGTAAGGAATGTTCTAAACAATTAGGCATTCTAACGATCTGTCAAAATGCTGCCAGTGAGAACTGACAGTTTAGATATGGCAACCCTGTTGTCATTAACAAGGTCAATGATACATATATAGTTATATAGATTGCTCAAAGCTGGTCGTTTGCGAGCGGCCATATTGCCTGGCAAATATTTATTAATTTGAATCGATTTAGCAAAAATGTGTTTTAAAACCAATTTCCAGCCTTTGGATATATTAAAAGACAATTAGCTACATTTTTACGGCAAGACATAAGCTTATGTTAATTTTTAAAAACATGGATGAACTATCTATATCATTGACCTTGTCAAATCACCAGGCCCACAGTGTTGCCATATCATAACCTATCATGTGCCTGTCAGTGGTAGGTCATTATCTACGGGTAACCATTTTGTTTGGAATGCCTAATACTATTAGGCAGGCAACCAGACTAATTTCCATCCTAAATTGTAAAATAAACTTTTATAACTCAAGTAGGCTTAAAAATAATTAATTCATTGTTGTTCCCTGTAGCAGCTACGAAATCCTCAGTCGTGGGATATGTGTTTTAGATTTCATTTCAGGTCATCAACGCCCAGCAGCTTGGCTGGCGTAAGAAAGCCAAAAGTGTTCGCTATATTCTGAAGCTGCAGAAACCTCACATGAAATTCTAGTTACCTTACCTAGCGAAGAAAATAACTGAATATATGAGTAGCCTATTTTTTTCTTGAAATGACCTTTATATCTAAAATTCATTCTGTGATCTATATGATATTCTTTTAAAGAAAGATATTACCAGGGGATAACGAACCTATGTTCTAAGATGAACTATTCAAATAAGAAACTTTAAACTCAAATATCTTAAGCATCTTTCTGTTACGTAGGCCTTTCATCCATTTATGTCTTTTTCTGTTTTATTATTTCAAGGGCCAAGGCAGAATCTTCAGTACTATAGTCAAAAATTTGCTTCTTCGAAATTTTTCTTCGAGGTTCTATTAAAATGCTTCAAAAAGTCTTTGTACACATTTTTACCTACTGTTTGCAAATAATTTTGGGAATCATTGACTTCATGCAACAAAGGTTTTCAGAAGCCCAAAAAACATAGAAGAATAATTACATAATAATTACAAAGTTCCTGCCTCTGCCCATATGTAGGATTTGAGTGGATTCAAGTTAGGAAGGTCCTCTTATCTTCTACTAGCCACAGTTTACTAAGGTGTCCTTTGAGTCGGCAATACTCGGTAAGAATCCCCTTTTAAATGCGTAGAATGTTCAGATAGATACAACAGGCTTTTGATCTCTTCTGGTTATAGTCACCCAGAAGTATCTAGCCTGTCTCAGCCCCAAGAGTTCGTTCCAATTATCGGTTCTTCTACTGTCCAATTCTTTTTTAATCTCTCCTAATATTGTGTTACTGCTAAAACCGTAAAATGGCTTGGGTCCTGCAAAGGGTGTTGTAAGTCTATTTGCAATCTCGTTACCCTTTATCCTATTATGTTCCCAGGACCCAAGTGAGAGTAACTTAATTATAATTTTGTACACTGGTAGTTTATTTTCGAGTGACATTTGTGATTTTCGTTCTATTTAGTCAGTTGTATTTCCAATTGCTTTCGTTTGGTGAAAATATATATATCTTGGCGTATTGATTGTTTCCTGTTTAGGCGGGTAGGGGTTGCATTTTCCGTTCGTGAAGGTCACGATTTATTTTAATTCACTCGATGTGCTAGTCTTTTAGCCATTTCTCTATTCTATTGGTATTATTCTGTAGTTGTGATGCGGTAATAACGTCACCATTGCTCATTTAAATAGCTCCAGTGTTACGCAGGTTTTTGGTATCCCAATTTATTTGAACTCAACTTTTACAACAACTATTCAACTGATAACATTAACATGTAACGTCTATCATAAAACTCAAAAACTGACGTCAGGATTATCCTTATATAGCTTGCTTGACCCTTCTCGAACCTTCGCGAACTGTCGTCTAGAATATTCTTGACGGGTATTGACATTTCCAGACTATTCTATCTTCTTTTACTTGTACGACCGCAGCACACTGTAGGGCGATGAGTAACATTCCACTTCTTTTTTTTATTTGTACGTTTCCTATAATAGCTGCAGGCTACTGCAGGGTGCTGCGTAACATTCTTCGATTGGGTGACGTGTAGTTTGTTCATCCTGATATCTTACTTGGAAATGCTTGTTATTGAGACAGGATTCGAGTTCTAGGAAATATTTTAGAGGGAGAGTTTATATATATATATATATATATATATATATATATATATATATATATATATATATATATTGAAGATCAGTGAGCCAGATATTATCAAATGCTTGGGCGACATCCATATTTCTTTTCTTCTAGCACTTCATGTATGGTTTTAGATAGTCGAGTTAGTTCTGTTGTGTTTGGCATTAATAATAATAATAATAATAATAATAATAATAATAATAAAATGTCTTTATTTCGAAGTATCTAAATAGATATAGTAAAGAATTACATAATACATAAAATTAGCAAACCTTAAGGGGCAGTTCACCTGTGGTGGTGCTCTTCCACTAAACCCCTTATTCTATTTTAAATAACAATATTAATAATTACAAATACTAATTCTAACTTAAACTAACCTAACCTAACTTAAAATAAACATTTAGCGTACGGGTCACCCAGAAAAAAAGGAAACACGATTCGAAAAACAAATCAAATTTTTTTATCGAGTATTAACCTTGTCATTTCGTTTTTAAATTTAATTGGATTTAAAATTTTATAATTTTGTGGCAGAGGATTGTATAGGTAATATATGTTGTATTGAAAACCTCTTTCAAAAAGAGTTGTTCTATGCATGGGAGGCGTTAACAAATTTTCTTCTTACGTTAATGTTATGGACATCTGTTCTCTCTCTCTAACATGGGCGTCGTTACACAATTCTATAGGGGGGGGGGGGGGGGGGGCAAAATTTGAAAAAATTTAGTATGTGTATTTATTGAAAAACAAAGAAAATGAAACAAAAGAGAATTTTTTTACGATGGATTTAATTATTCTGTGACGTCATGGCTTACTTCCGGTTTTTCCAGAAATAACAGAAAATCGCAATTTATTTTTAATTTTTAAATGAAAACCCTCTTTCTTATTGAAAATTTGAATTTCTGGTACATTTTTGTATAAGAAGCGTGTATTGAAAATTTGTTCAGTAACATTTTAAGAAAAATATGTTCCAATATGATGATCATTTTGACAGCTGACAAAAAATTTTCAACACGTGATTCTTATCCATAAATGTCTCTAAAATTCAAATGTTCAATAAAAACGGGGGTTTCTATTTAAAAATTAAAAATAAATTGAGATTATGTTATTTCTGATTAAACAGAAGTAAGCCATGAAGTCACACACCAGTCGAATCCAGTATATGAGAGTATTTGTCCCAACCTTTTAAACAAATAAGTTTTCATTTCAGTATCTCAATTAACAACGAAGATAAAAGCGGATAGAATTATTAAACGGTTTGCTAATAATAAAAAGGCTTAGATACGCCACTGGTATACGGTTAATGGGTCTCAATGGGAATTTTGATGCCTAATAAGATTTTATAAAGTTCGTACATTCCTATATGTTTTTCCATAAACGAATTAATAGTAACATATTTAGAAAAAATGTTATCCAATATGGCGACCATTTTTACAGCTGACAAAAAATTGTCAATACACGATTATTATACAAAAATGTCCCAGAAATTTAAATTTGCAATAAAGAAGAGGGTTTCATTTGAAAAATAAAAAAAATCTGTTATTTTCGGAAAAATCGGAAGTAAGTAATGACGTCACAGAACAATTGAATCCATCATAAGAAAGTCTTTCAAACAGAATAAAATTAATCCGATATCTCACTGAATAGCGAAGCTAAGGGGGAGTGGAACTGTAGTAGTAACCCTAACAATGTCACTGACCTATTTGACAGAACTGATACTTAAGTTGTCATAACAAGTCTTTAATAAATAAAATAATCCAACAAAAAAAGACAAAATGAAAGTATATGGATTTATAAAACAAGTGAAAAAATCAGCTAAAAAAAGTAGTATAATTAATAAAAATCAATAATAAAACATAGGTAGATATTTACGAGAAAATGTATGAGATCTTGCCTAAGCCTAATAAGTTGTCATTGAAGAATAGGTTAAATAATGTCAAAATAAAAACACTACTATTATATAATAACGTAGAATTAAAACGTATTAACCAAAATAATTGGTATATTTGCGATTGTAATTTATATTTTCTTCATTTTTAGTTCGAAAGATCCCATAGAAATTAACGATTAAAACTGGTTTCCTATCAATAAGTCATAAGATTGCATTTCAGCCATATACAATAATTAAAGGCAGAAATCATTTGCTTAACATTTAAGACTTAAGGAATGTTGAAGAATATCATAAAATAATAATTTATTGTTTATTTAAAACCTTTTCTGATGTCTATTATTTCCAATATTACTGTTATTATTGAAAAGATCTGGATTGATTTCAAACATAACAATAATTCAAACAATCATTACACACAAATTCAGCCTAATACATCTAATACTGTTTCCCATATTTCTGAATTTCAAGTATCCAGACAGTATTCTATTTACATTACTAGGATGAGGTTGAACCATGGTGGGTTTCCTTCCCACCTATTTAAGATCGGTGTCCTAAGGACACCCTTCTGTTCTTGTGATAATAATTCAGTAGGAGATCTTAATCATTTGATATTTGCATGTAACAACCACAATAAATATAGAAAAAAATTTTTAACGAAGTTATTAGATATAGGGATTTCTTTTCCAACCAATATTACGTTGCTATTGATCTCAAACAATAAAAAAGTATTTAATACATTGATAACATTTATTAAAGAATCTAAAATTAACATATAAACCAATAACAATTAACAATCAGTGGTAACAATTGTAATAAAAATAATAATGTCTGTGGCAAATGGGTTAATCCCGATGCCAGTCAACCACTGCACACACACACTGTTATTATTACAAAAACAAAGGTTTTTTCTTCATATTATACAGCTGTCTATTTATTTTTATGATTTAATTTCGATTTTGCTACTGAAAATTTATATAATTTACAGTTTTTTTGCTAGTAAAATTTGCAACATAGTAACTCCGGTTGCTCATTTTATTGTTTTTAACCTATTTTTTAGTAAAAAGTAAAAAGTAAAATGTATACGTGTATTTGATACGCCAAAATTACAAAATATCGCCCTAAAGTACTCGAATTATCCGCAGCTTGCGTTAGTATCGCTTTTGCTTTCCATACCATGACTTCACACTGATCGAATATATCGCAGCCATGTTTTAACATGCCTTAGCGTGCTAAACGTTCTTTCGATTAACTCTGTCGTTGGTGGAAGAGCCATAAAAATTTTTTAAACCACTTTTTATGTCTGGATAAAATTCACAATATTTGGATGCTATATCATTAATGAAAAGCTCATTGTGTGTAGAAAGCTCTTTCATACTCCAGTTTGGTATTCAACTTCAAAATTGTAGATTCCAAATTTTTTCACTACTTTCATTAATCGGTAATGAAAAAAGTATTGTTTTTATGCTTTTGGGATGTAGCAGGCTTAAGGAAAATTATCAGTCTTCGGAAAAGCGTGATGTAAGTGACGAAATAAGGGATTCCAGATATTGTCGGCCTAAGATGCAAATGGCCTGACTACACTTTTTACCAAAGATACGTTTTATTGGCTACCCGTTAGTTAAAGATCTGTACTGTCGATTCGAAATGGCCTGTCAAGCCTATTTTAAATATTCGCACCAAAAATTACATGACTCATTTAGTATAACCCCTTTACATTAAGGTTAGGTCTAAAAGATTTTTTGCATTTCCTGAAAAATTTATATTTTAGGAGTTAGGCCATTTGCATCTTAGACCGACGATATTCAATAAATATATTCAACCTATAATATTCTTCAACTATATTAGCCTTAATGTTATTATTTCTATATGAGATTGTTGTTCGTATGCATAATTTTACGCGTTGTTGATTAAGTCGCTAAAAGCCAGGGGGGGCAACTGCCCCCCCTTGCCCCCCCCCCAAACGACGCCCATGCTCTCTAATGTCAGATTTTCTAGAAGTTTTTACAACACAGGAATAAGACTGATCTGTCTATAAGATTTAACTTCTTCAGCATGTGAAAGTTTATAATTCCATGAGTTTGAAGATAAAATGGAATTTCTACAAGCAACTATAGGAACTAGATATTAAAAAAAACATTTTAACATTGAAAGTTTAATTTTTTATCTGTTCCAAACTTCGAGCATATATATTTCAGTTCCAAACGACATTTAATTGCAATTATATTGTCAATTTGTTATTTCCACTGTATGAGCCAAATATTCTCTTTAACAATTTGCTATTCATTTTGTTATATTTTAAAGTAAAAAAGAGGTTACGGTTATAATGAGTTTTCTATTTATTTTTTACAAAAATATATCGATCTTAAATGCGAACCATAAACTCCTATAATAATAAACTCTTGTTTATGAGAGAGTAGGTTATTTTCTCAACCGCTCGTGCATGTTACAAATAAAGGTCATCCTGAATCTTTAGAAATTTACCGACCTATTAGTCTGTAAGTCTGTTCAGTACTTTCTTAAAATTATTATATTTTTATGAAATAAGAGCAATAATTGTAAGTGGTGGTGAATTTGACATCTCGTTATCTTGGAATATGACCTATTATATAGAGACCCTAAAATATTATGTACTCGTACACATTTCAATAAAATGTGGAGTTATATTTTCTCAATCTTTTTAACCTAATCTAATGTAGTCCGTTGATCATGCCATTTTATTGGATACTGTAGAAAAAATCAGAATAAGAGGCATTGCTTATTATTTATTTAACAAGTAGAAAACAGACATTTTTTTCCCAATTTTAACCTCTGAACTTCCGTTCTAGCAGGGGTGAGACTCGTTAAATGGAAAAAGGAGTCGAATGATATCTTATTTTGAAGGTATTTTTACCTAGTTTATAACCCCTGAGTTTTAAATCGCTACTCTCTTCCTAGCCATGATCTTTCAACGATTTTTATTTTCTTTAAATGCTTACCAGTCACGCGAGTAAATGCTGAAAATGCTGACCCTGGGCTTCCATGCAATCATAGAGGCCATTTTGAAGCATCCTGTGGGGTGATTTGATGACATTCATCTCACGCTGAAACAGAAAGATGTGGTTTCTGTTATTTTAAAAATTTCTAAACTGTTTGTAATCGTCCCCATGTTTTATAAAATTGTGACTGCACCCGAAAATGGAAAATTTTTGCGAAACATATGTAATGCTGTGCTAAACGATAGAAAATAAAAATATAACCGAATAAACCAAGCAAATTATCCTTATTCAAGTACTGCCCCAAAAATAATGACGTTCTTTTATTTTTGGTAATAGTTTTTATTTAAATCAGGACTCGAAACTTCTATAATTTAACAGGTAATTTTGAGCTCTGAAAAAATGATTGTAGTATATTTTTTATTTTTCAAATAGAATAACATTAACTTTTTATCAATATTTTATTTTATATACCATTTATAGCAGTCTACTACCGGTCACCGAAGTGAAACATAATATTTTAAAAAGTAGTCTTATTTAAAAACGTTGCTCTAGAACCGAAACTTACAAGTAACGTTACTTTTCGAGCCACCTGCAATAGTTTTTCTCACATATTTTAAAATTAATCTCGAAGAGTGTCGTAAAAAATTAAAAGTGATATTAGTAAATTG
This sequence comes from Psylliodes chrysocephalus, assembly GCA_927349885.1. Taxonomy (NCBI): domain Eukaryota; kingdom Metazoa; phylum Arthropoda; class Insecta; order Coleoptera; family Chrysomelidae; genus Psylliodes; species Psylliodes chrysocephalus. The sequence continues at coordinate 24,829,760 of OV651823.1, read as the reverse complement.
GGAACTGAGTGATTAATACGATGCCAGTTGATAAGTGGCCTGCTTGCAGCAATCTACTCTAGAACGGGACTGGTTCATAGATTTCGATGTCTTGAGAAAATGTCTTGTTTAACATAATGGTAACGTTATGTTTATGGTTAGTTTGATGGCTGCATAAGAGGGTACTTGAGAATTTAAATTTTACTGTTCTATTTGAATATGCGTATTTGTTCTATTTTCAATTATATCACTTAGTGTAATACAGGAAGTTGTTAAAGAGGTAAATATACCTTAAACATATTAAAATACCGAAGAAATAGAATTTGCTGATCATTTAAAATTTAATTACTTGCACAAAATGTATCGCTTGTACATCAAAATAAAAATTATTATTTATTGTTATCTACATCATTACATCACTATTTTTTAAATGTTTTGTTAAATTTATCAATTAGGGGTAATTTTTCCACGTTTAAAAAACTTATTATTTACTTATATTGTTCATAATTCTCTATATATTTAAAAGCTTTACAAAACATAATGTTCAACTGAACCTTATCGTTTTCTTTACCAAAACTTCACTTATGTTGAGAAATTCTCATTTCCTCTTATTCTATTGTTAGAATTCTCTTGGAGAACTATTGCTTTAATTACAATAATGAGTTCGAAAAATTACAGACAGCATGTCGGATTACCACAATATTCCTAATTAATTTAGACCAAATTCGGTTGTAACAAATTATCCAATACATTTAATTGGGTACGAAACAGTCTGCTGATCGTATAACTCACAAGAATCTGTTAATTGATCTTTAGAATCATTCTCTATTTTATCCAATGATTACCTATTATCTAACAACAGCAGCCTTTGTGCATTCAACTGCACATAATAACTATCAATTACAAAAATTCTCGTTTAATTAGATGTTTCGACAAAAGACCGTTACGGAGAAACAAGTTTAATGTTACAGTGTTTTTCTATTTTACCCAATAGGGCAGTAGGCACGCACTGATTACTATCAGTTTGAAAAATTAAAACAAGCTAATACTGGCAAAAGAACCCTACTTACTTTCCTTATGGAGAAATTGTAATCGGTAATTTTTTTAAATATTTGATATGTTGTTGTATTCGATCAAAGAAAGAAAACATCCAGCGTCCAACTCCATCTTATGAGTACTTCTTTAAAGTTGATGATTTTATTTTAAACAAATTGCTACTACTTTTGGAGTTCATAAATAATTTTCAATATTTCGTACAGGTAATTTTGAGATTTTATTTAGGAATTTCCAAAAATATTAATACAAATTAGTATGTTTGAGAATCTTACTTCTGGTTTTACACTTATTTTAGGCTCTAGTACAGGCCTGCACAACTCAGATTTTCAATGGGCTAGTTCAAAAACCGTAAGTGTACGAGTGCCAAGAGAGGCCTGAGACTATAGTGGCAGTTCAGATTCTAAAAAAAAAAAAGGTCCTCACCTCATAATTCTATAAACCAAGTCAGAAGGACTTCTGCCGAGCTTTTATATAAAAAAAGTCTGCTTATAATTTATAAACCAACTCCTGCTGGTCGAGCTTCTAAAAAAAAGTCATCAGCTTATAATGAACCAGGTCCTTCTATTGAGCTCCTAAAAAAGGCAACTGTTGCCTAAATGCAATTTTGTTACTGAAAAATGTATAGTTTAACGTAGGCCAAACTGGTCAACGCCCAACGGGCCACGAAAACAACAATAGCGGACCGCATGCGGCCCAAGGGCCGTATGTACAATTCTGCTCTAGTAACTTAACGTGTAGAGGATGGGTTGACTCACTAGACCCATTGTGCATTCTCCTAAGTAGATAGGCACCTCGTGAGCCAGCCTACACATTGTTGTAGTTGACAACGTCGCCAAGAGGTGCTTCTCTTATATTGGTGTTAACCGATACTCGCCGAGAATAAATCTTCTAATAAATGAGTGAGGAGTCTGACAGCCCCATGATATAAAGATGCTTCTGTACTTGGCATTGACCAGTCAGAATGCCTGGCGCAAAATTTGCCTAGTCATAGTCAAATATGTTTGCTGTAGTGTTGTCAGGATAACTAAAAAGCTGCTTGGCAAGTGTGCCGCTTCTTGTTTTGTCCCAACTTTCCTTAAATTTCACAAGGGAATGCTCTTTAATTAGGTTTGTAACTACCGATGTTGTCAGTCCAATAGAAGGGCTAGGTCCAAAAAGTATTTGGTTGGCTGCCTTCATGGCTAGTGTGGCGTAATCTGTGATCCATCCTATTTGTACCAGATTATTAATCAATACTTCGGCCCCAAAGCTTTGTGGTTTTCTAATACTAACCCAGAGTATATTCATGGTCTATCTAAGGAGTTGTACTTGTCTGCTATCTATATAAATGAGCATGTTCCTTCCAGTGATATTGTGTCTGAGTGATTTGTTTTGCTACTATGAGAATTCCCGTGAGCTCAGTTTAAACTACACTGGCACTATTATTCACAGTCCATTTTAGGTTTAAGGATCTGGAGTATGTTTAACATCCTGAGCCTTGTTTTGTTTTAAAGCCGGTGTAGATCTAAATCGTACCTACCACATCCGGCATTTATGTTTGTTCTATTATAATTTTATATGGATTAGTAAAGATATACCGTTCTTGCTCAGGCAGACGCAGGCTTCCGATTTTTCTGGTTATATTCACCCAGAAGTATCTTGGCCTGCCTCAGCCCCAACAGATTGTTCCAATTATCGGTTCTTCTACTGCCCAATTCTTTTTTAATCTCTCCTAATATTGTATTACTGCTGATACCGCAGAACGGCCCAGGTCCTACAAAGAGTGCTTGAGTCTCTTTCCTTGCAAGACTATCTGCAATCTCGTTACCCTGTACCGCGTTATGTCCCGGGACCCAAGTGACAGTAACTCTATTTTTCTCGCCTAGCTCATTCAATTGTTCTAGGCATCTCCAGACCATTTTTGAGCTGATTACGTAAGAGCTTAGCGCTTTGATGGCTGCTTGACTATCGGACATGATGATAATCTCTTGTCTATGATAGTTTCTCTCGATGTTAAACTGGATACACTTCTCGATGGCGTGAATTTCCGCTTGGAAGATGCTTGGGTATTTTCCCAAGCTTTCGAAGTGCTTGGTTCTTGGCCCATACACTCCTATTCCAGTTCCTTTTATGGATTTGGAAGCGTCCGTATATCACTGAATAGCACGTCTTTCGGTTGCAAGCGCAATGGATTTTTGGTTCCATTCTTTCTTGCAGCCCAGCTCTGTGGTTTTGAAGTTTTTCACAAAACTGTACTTCTTTTTTTCATCCTGGGACATGTCCCAGGTATCTTTAGTCCTGAAGCAAGTAGACTTTCGTCTGATTATTTCGTTCCGGATCATTCTATATCGTGTCCTTTTTGCCACATTCTCTATCATCAAATGAAGAGGGGTGATGTTTAAGATCACCTCCATTGCGGCCGTAGGACAGGTTCTCATTGCACCAGTAATGCAAACACAGGCTAGTCTTTGTACTTTTGAGATATTAGCTCTTGTAGAAGCTAAACTAGTTCTGTAACTCCAGGCTATAGCCCCGTAAGTGATGATTGGTCTCACTATTGCAGTATACATCCATCGCAGTATGTTTGGGTTACATCCCCATTGTTTACCTGCAATGTTTCTGCATACCATTAGGGATTTTGTGGCATTATTTACTACTTTCTTCTCATGTGTGTTCCAGAGAAGTTTGTTGTCCAGGGTTAGGTTAGGTGTTCTTTTAAGTATTCTTTTCAAATTCGTATTGATGAGAATTTGCTTACTGTTGAAATGTTGTTCTAAATAAACTTTTCGATGGTATCGCAATTTCAGATACCTGTGATGCTAAAGATTTTTAAATGACATTAACCATATGCCTTAGTAATATATTCTGGTAGCCCTGTATTAGAATATTGTACCTTTTGGCTTATCTTTACAGACATTGATGTCATGTGTCTGTCCAAACAGGCTGGAGTGTCTTTTTATAAAGTAGTAACTTATTGTAGTTTTGCATACATCTTCTTGTATTTTATTCCTAGATATTTTCTTTTCTACGTGGGCTCTACAGCGCAGCCTTGCGTCCATAGTTGTACATACAAGTATTTTTTTGTATTCCCCAAATATATTTGAGTATTACCTATTTATGTCAATTGGAATGTGGGGCGGATCATTTTATTTAAATGTTTTTCCATGCTACACAATCTAGTATGTACCAAGTAGTAACAATAAACCGGGTGAACCACTCCTGGGTATCTATTCTTGAATTTCAGGGAGTAGAAATTTTGAGGGAAGAATGAGACAAAAATATAAATTTTGCGCGTTGCAGATAAAGAGGCAAAACCGGTTTTCTATTCCCTCAAATTCAAGAATAGCTACCCAGAAGTACTGGTACGTTTTCACTCTAAATCATTACCGCTTGAGATATTTTCTACTATAATAATAGCTTAAAAATTAATAGGTTGATCTCATCGCCTTCTACTGCGACCCAGACGGATCTATTGTGTTATAGGTCACCGTACACAAGCCACACCTTTTGATAAAGGCCATGGTCGAATTGGGTGAGACTTGCTTAAAGTCGGTAGGCTCCAGTCGGGTAAATCCGAAGATCTGGAACCTGGTTCTCTCCAAAGCGGAGCAGGTACATAAAATGTGCTCTACAGATTCTTCTTCCACGCTGTATATATAATTCACTCACTGTATGCACTTCTAGATAGTTGAAGGAAACCCCATTTATATAGAACCATAATACATTAACCATTGATCGTAGGCATCTTGCATCGTATACTAGAATTTTATATTTTAGAGGGAAAGTTGTGATTCCCGCACTACCAGCCAATAATGTTGTTTTGAATTTTATGGTTAACCATTTGGAAGAATATACTCGTACAGTGTCGCTTTTCTAATATTAAAGGGAAAACTACAGAGAGTTAGCATTAGCGCGAGCAGGAAACGAATAATAGCATTGTAGCTAGTCCGCCAAGTAGGGATATCTTTCGTTGTGTGTCTATTCATATCACACGGCGTACACGGCAACGTTGATATTATTCGTTTCCTGCACGTGCTAACGCTTACTCTCTGTAATTTTCACTTTGACATTAGCCAAGCTATTGGAAAGTGTTCATTGGCTAACACTATATATGGTTTTACCAGGTTGATCATCTGTGCAAATGCAGTGTTTAACAGAGAAAATTATTTGTTGTTAACATTTTATAAACACTAGATTTTTGTTCGCTTAGTTAAATAGGGTTTTTGCCCATTTTTAAAGTTGATTTATTATCTTACTTTTAGGTATGACTTTAGAAAATAGTACTTTGCTGCGGGTAGATTCATTTTAAGTTTATATAATAAACCTTTGTCAAACGCTTTGCTCATCATAAAAGATTGCTACACACTAACTTTTTTCTTCAAAGGCTTCATTTATAATATTAACTATCCGATCTAGTTATTATATGGTGGAATATTTTCTTCTAAAACCAAACTGATCAGGTACCTATCTGTTTATCTATGTAATTATTTTGGAAATCCTTCTTTTCAACCAGTTTTCCAAGATCTTTGATAGTGCTGGAAGAAGACTGGAATCGGCATGAATATGTGTACAGATTTAGTTTCATTTAGCTTAATTCGCGTTTTGTTTAATCACTGATTTTATTAACAGAAATATTCAATTTTCTAGGTGCATCTTCATAATTTTTCCTACTGCCAGATTAGCTGTGTCATCTGCTTAGGTAGCTGCATCTGTAAAGTACAGGAGGTCGGTTTCTTCACATTGCTAAGCCCATTGTGCATAATCCAGAGGCAAAATGGACCTATCTCTCACCTTGTGAAAATCCTGCTGGTTGTCGATAAGAGGTGTCGTCAAAGTCTTGCTGGTTATTAACTTCTCAAAAATTTGCAAGCCTTTCAGTTCGTCGAGATCCTGCAGATTATATTATGTTCTAATTTAGGAATATCGCTTGGGTACAGTGGTACTGCTTTGATATTTTTCAATTCTGTTGATTCCAATAATACTAAAGAATTATTTGAAATAATTTTCCTTTTTTTTAATACGAAAGATTTTACAGAATGTTTCTTTTAACCTTTTTTTTTTGGTAAGGGACTTTTTAATGATCCAAAAATTTTCACAAATGGTGTCTTGCAGTCAATTAAGGTGTCTATATATTCCATCAGTGCAGTGTCGTTTGTCTTATGTTTTACTCCATCGTTACTTCTGTATTTTTTAAGTTTATTTCGATCCCCGAGATACGAAGGACTCTTAATTTGTTTTTTTTTAAACACCATATATATAATAAATATTTTTTTATATCTATAATTCCTACAACGACCTTCTTAGCTTTTACTCCAGTTAAGGAATTTTATAACAGTCACAATCATACAAAAAACTCACCGTTTAAATTGTAATTATCTTAAAATAGTAATTTTCTATCGCTTAGAGCTATTAACATTCTCGTTTAATGGCTTTGTCTCTAATATAAATTTTAAACACATTAAACTCTAAAAAAAGGAACTTTACTCGACACGAGATACGTACATTTTCTGTACGGATATTACAGATAGACTGTAACACCTATAATAGGGTAGGATGATAAAAAAAAAAGAAAATAGTTTCTTAATGGTCTCGCGGAGCGTGCTTAATCATAGCTAAGGTTGTGAATAACATTCTAAACAATTTGAAACGGTACAGAGGCTGTGAATAAAGTTTTATTAATCATAACTTGCAGTTATGGTATACTTTAATTGGAGGTAAATATCAAAAAACTAAAAGTGAAGATTTAAACTTAATCGTGCAAATTAAGATATAAATACACAAATAGCACTATTTAAAAAGCAGGTATTAAAATTAATGACCACCCTGAAAAGTAGGATAACTTTTATAGCAGGATATTAGAAAAAATAAAATGTCCTATAAAAATGTAAAAAGTCAATATTCAACTAAAAAAAATAATGAAACTGGAAGAAACTAACACAAATGCAATCAAATAAGTAATTCATTTATTATAAAGCGAACAAAAAATCGAAACTAAAATTTGCAACAAAGGTGAAATATCTAGATCCTACTTTTGACAGCGATGAAACTTCCTCCTAGGAAACGGTCAAAAAGTGAACAATGCCGCTGAACCGTGGGGTGCACCTGGGTCTCTCTCCGCAGCAGTCGTCACATGCATTTACAAGGCCTATATTAATATACGTTGCAGTTGTCTAGGTATCGAATACCCAACAATTGACAATTATCAACATACTAGAATAAATACAAAGAACAGCATGTTTCAACATAACAGTAGCCATGAAAACTACACCAACCAGAGCTATGAAAATTCTTAGTCCCGTTTCCGTTGATATTTATATAAGGGAGGCTACTCTTTGGGAAAATAGTTTCCGACAGGCTTCCACTGTTTCAAGCAAACATGATCTTTCATTGTGATATGTCTTTTATAGGCTCTGCACAAAGTCATAACAAAAAATATAGAAGAGATGGAAGTGGCCTGATTTATATCTAAAACAAAATAAAGGCTCAGGGAGTGGAATATACTTCAGATCCTCAAACTAAACATAGAATAGGCTATAAGCAATAGTGCCAGTGTAATTCAAACTGAGCTCAAGATCACGTGGATTCTCATAGCAACAAAAAAATTACTATAATGTATTTAGAGGTTCCGGTTGAATAACAACACTCATTCGTATGTTACTATTTGTTTCGAACAGGAACGTACATTTTAAATCCCCGGTACAAGTGGTACAACGTACAACGGTAGGACGAAACCGTAAACAAAATGTGTAATATGGACTGCGCACGCCACCACTTGGTGTCGCAGGATTGGAACTGTGTCGTATACCCAGTGATACCAACTTAGTTGGACTGTTAAGCCCTGGCTATACTACAATTACCGAAAACAGTATCACTGGAAGGGACATTCTTATTTTTACAACCCCCCTCCTATAAAAAAAAATCGCCATGCATTACCGTGGGTGGTGGGTGAGGTTTTCCGAGTTTTCCTCACCTGTAAGTCAAATGGCACCATCAATCATCTTTAAGTCGCCCCGGAGCGCCACGGCAAATAATAATAATAGCCGTCCCTTTCCCCGCACAAGCTCAGCTTTTGGGGTTAAAATTCACTCGTAAGGGGGTGAATTAGGGAGAGTATTATTATTATTATATTATAAAGAAAATTTGACTGAACAAATCTAGCTTGAGTATCAGGACAAAGATGTTGTTTCCTTTCCAATATGCTATAGAATGCTTATTAGAACTTAGTCGAAAATGTACAAAAATGTTAAAATAACAGTTTTGTGGTTTAGTTCTAAAACGGTTAACTCAGAATTCTATAATTTAAGTATAAAGCGTTTTAAGTATTTATGAAAACTATTGATTAATGTTAAGATGTATATAATTCTATTCGCATATTATGTAAAAGCACCACATTAAACGACTCAATAGTGTTCATAAAAACTTTAAATTTTCTTCACTTAAATTATAGAATTCTGAGATTGGCCCTTTTAGAATCAAGCAACAGAATTATTAGCAGAGAAAACTTATAATCTTGTACGAAAATAACCTAGGGCCGTATAAATAAATTCTTTAAAGGACTCTGTATGAAGAAAATGTGGAGAGATTACATTAAATAAAAATCTCTGTGTCTCTCAGTTTGCTCATTCTCAGCTAGCCCTTCTGCTGTGACAATCTCCTGGACTCACCATTAAAGTTTACCTTCTACTCTTAGTTACATAATATACCATTTTGCACCAACTTAATGGATTAAAAATTAATATTATTCTCGATGCAAATGTAACTTTCCTGAAGAAAAAAAAAAGCCAATCCTTAATGCAGTTATCAACACGGGCGCGCCTTACATTAGCATCAAAAGGAAATTCGATAGTGGCGGAGAGAGAGGGCACGAGCCGAGGCTGAGAAGAGTGCCGCAGGCTCCATACTTGAGGCCACTGCTTTGCAACGCGGTTCGTTCAACTCAATACGAGTTTCTTATTTATAGGACACTCACTGAAATTGGTTATTTGATAAACGTAAGGGCATCGACAACCACAAACATTTATGGTATTAGTTTTTCAGTGAAATTATTGAAAAGTTGAGCATTAGAGGTATCAATTTTCTCCACGCATATCCCTGTAAATGTCAAAAATCGCACATGCAGTAATAATGCGAGTAGGCTACATAATTAGAAAATTTCTGTGAAGTAAAATTTTATTTCGTCAAAAATATGTTTTTATTTTTATTTGTTAAAAGTGTCTAAATTTTTATGGGGTTCTTGATTTAGTTGATTTTGGTTAGGTTGTAGTTTCTTTTATTGAAGAATTTGTTAAAATTAGGTTGGTAATTTTATTTGAAAAGAAAATAAAAGAAAGAGAAGTATAAAAAAGATAAAATGAAAATTTTTATTTGCAAATTAAAAGACGCAGACGCAGAGGAAGAGCTAGCAGAACAGAGATAAAGCAACGCTAAAAGCGTATACGTATCCGCCTGATGTGAATAAAAACATACTTAACGCAATTTTTTTAAGAAAACGTAATCTAAATTTTGAATAATTATATGACCTTAATTTTTTGCAATCAAGATATCATTTTATTATAAGATAAAAGGGACATTTTGATATTAGAAACTTGATTTTAAAAGCATGATGATGATGTTAGACAATAATTTTGATGATTATAGTACAAATCTTACATAATTAGGGAAATATGGGTGAAATTAAACAAAACCTCAGATTCTATGAGGGAGGGGATATATATATATCACCTTTGGAAAGTGGTAATCTCTGTAGATATTGCTGATTTTCTGCAAATAACCCATAAATGTTTTAAAACACAAAATAATATGATTTTACATTTACATCGCCGTATTTTGAAAACGTATAGAACTATCAGCTTGTTTTTTTTTTAATAAAGTACATACAACCGTTTCTTATACCTCAATTATTGATAATATGAGGACTAGAGTAGAAATAAGAAGGCCAATCGGCATACTAGAAATACGGTTCCAAAAAACGAACGCTAATTGAGCTTTTACAATTCACCGCAGGGGCGCTGCGCTATGAAAAATACATATAAATAATTGTGGGAAAATAATAAAAATAAACTTGTTTATTGCTAAATAAAGCACTGTTAGATTTATTTCTAAATAAGTCTTGCATGTTTTAATTGATAAATATTTAATTTAATTTATAGAAAATGCAAATTAGGTAGGTATGATCAAATTCAAAAATGTTTGTTAAATGGTAAAATTTGGCAAGCAGAATTTCGTGGTTATTTTTTTTTTAAATATACCTAAATAATAAGAGCAAAATAAAATACATTTAATAGATCTTTT